>VZRR01013406.1:411-98106 GCA_013398015.1 Oreocharis arfaki | reverse complement strand
GATTTTTTCCCCATGAAAAGGTGCAGAATTATAGTTCCTCATCTTAGGGTGTTTGGCCTATATTTTTTTCTGCAATCTTGTTTTACTGAGTACAATAATCACGTTTAGTATTATCAATCACTTTAGGATTATTAATCATTGATCACAGCTAATCTTTTATAACTTATTTTGATGAGGTCTTCAGAATTACAACTTAAAAAATGTTTGACTGATGACTTTTGGCTCCAACCGTGACTGTACTATTCTGACAAGAGACTGACTCAAGGTACCCAGAAAAGTGTAACAGTAACTTGTGGAGGAGGTAATGGAATTATTGTAATGCTTGCTGACACCAAGATCAATCTAGATGGGGGTTCCTGGTGACTTTGGGGTGCCTGAATGGTCAGAGGCATTTGGTCACTGTAGTTTATCTTTCAGCTACTTCTCTTTTGGAGATAAAGACCTTTTCCTGTTCATAGAGATACTCTGAACACTTACAAAACCAGTCCTGTGTTTGGATTAGCTCCTTAAAAGTTTTCCCAATACATCATAACTATCTCCTGTTTTACGGGGAATCTCAGTTTCGTCTAACACATCTTCAGTTTCACGGAGCATTATTCCTTTCTCACTACTCATTCATTTTCTATCCCCCAAGATATTTTACATTTCTTAGTGTAGCACTGCTGATTAAGAGCTCCCCTGTGAATCTAGTGTAAAACCAACCTGTCTTTATAACTTCCTCTTCAAACAATCCTAAGATTATTCTTAAAAATTGCTGACAGTATTTGACATTATAACCAGCAATATTAAATACATGGAAGTCATTCTTCTGTAGTTTGTATGTTTATGTTGCAACAGAAGCTGTAATGCAGTTTGATCTTATGATCATTCCTGCCTATCCCTACCCAAAACTTCCAAACAGAACAGCAGTCTACATGCAATTATGTACAAAGCAGTAAAAAGGAAAGAAGATCACATTTTTAGCTCCAGCAGCTACATGGCATCATTACCAATAGCAAGGGTTTCCACTCAACAGCATTGAAGATCCACTGAAAAGAATACAGTGATGAAATTTAGACAGAGCTAGGACAAATATTGATTCAAGCAGATTCAGGCTGCATCCATCAAAGGCATCCTGGATAGGACAAAGACATGATAAAGCAATTCACTGCACAGAACCCCTCCAAAACCACTGGTAACTGAAAGCTGCTGCCCTCAAGGCACAAGTAACAGACCATCATGCAGAGAATATAAAAAGCTTACAGAGCAGACACTGACCAAAACCCTCAAAGTTAATGGCTCGGTTACAGCCTGGAAGATTGGGAGATCCTGAAAACTGACTTGCACAGATGTTTAGAACAAAATTGGCATCAGGGCAGAAACCTTTCTATAACGCTTTGCCTTTATATAAATTTTCCCGTTTAATAAGCTCTACATGTACTGTCTTTTTACTCAGGCTGAATTTATGACCCCCCAAATCTCCCTAGCTCCCAGCCAAATCTCTTTAAGGTTATGAGGAGCACCTGGTTATTTTTTGCTGCAAATGTATTATAACTCACCCTATCGTCAAATCTAGAGGCCTCTGCAGCCCCCAATAATTTTCTTTTCCCTACCGTGGCATTGGGTGATGCAAGTGGTAGGCTGAAGAGGAATGAGAGAATAATATGGGGATGAGACTGCTAGCTTAGTGCTGGGGAACTGGGCCAGAACAGGCATGCAAATATGTACAGCATTAGCTAAGCTGCTAATGCAAATATTCTTTGGCATTGTGCTGGGAGCAGTTTTGGAGCATTCAGATAGATCAAACTAGAGACAGAGATTGCTCTAACCACTTATAGGCAACTATCTTTCTTGTAGGCAGGAACTGGACACTGTTTAATTTACTAGTTTAGGAAGAGCCAGAGAAGGTTGATAATGTTTAATTCACTCTGAATATTTGATATTTGTTGCTGACACATCATGGTAACTGGTGAGACAAATCAGATGGTATCATGGATTAAATGTCTTCTCACCTGATAACAAAAAACTACTTTTTGTGTTGAATTTAAAATGCCTTTTGTAAATATTCATAATGCTAATTAATACCTTGGATATTACTTTCCTCCTTCATGTAATATGCTCATAATATTTTTTATAAGCAATTTGTAATTTTAAAGGAATATTTGGTACATAACTTGTGTGTGGTGCCAGACATGATAATTCTGCATGTGGAATGCTGCAGAATCTCTTCACTATAGCAAAGAACTATATGAAATTTCACACCCAGGATAAGAAGAGCAGAATTCTGCCTCCCTTCAGCAGCTTGGTTGCCAGAAATTAAAACTTATTTCAACAACAACAAAAAAAAGTATGTAGGTAGATTTTTTATATTTTAGTGGGACCTGCTGACATGATTAAAATTTAGCAATGGGAACTAGTATATTGCTGAACCAGGGCCTCAGGGGATGTGACGGGTCTTCCTTGATTATCTGTCTTTATGTATACAAATACTGTAGACTGTTCATGGCTTGTTTGCCCTGCTTAACAAGAAAGAGAGGCTAAATTCCCGTACTAGAGATATCTAGAGTTGATGTAATACAAACTTTATTACCTGAGATCTTGCAATAATTAAAATGTGTATCAAATTGTGCAATTTTTTTTTCTTTTTCCTCTAAATGCCTGAATTGGTTAAGCAATGTTTCTGTACTTTAATTAGACAGTAGAAATCTATGAGATTGCCTTCATTTGGCTTTCAGCTGTTTACTTTGTGTCGGTAAAATCCATACACTTTAAAGGAGATCTCAACTATAATTAAAAGTGTTATTGAACTAAACACAATTACCAATGTTTATCTCATTATGTAACGCTTTTGGCACAAAATGCAGAATTCAAACTTGCTTTAGCTTTGGCATTGTTGTTTTGCAGAGTTCAAAACAATGCCTGTAATTTAATCAGGTAATGAAAAATACTGCTGTCAGTTTGGGGAAAATTTGGTGCCCCTTAAGTTCACATGTTTCAGCTACTCTCTAGATACTGAGGCATGCTGAATTCCAAAAAAGTACAGAACTGGGAAATTACAGCCATAGATATTTTTCCCCAGTACATCTTCTACTGGAATTTGACATATGGAATTTTCATTTATTTGTACAAAAAGACAAAAAAATGGGTAATTTTCTGGCTGCTAGAAATGTTTCACTGCATTTCTGCACAGTGAATTGATATATACAATATTTTATCATGCATGAAGCTCTTTTGAGCTCCAGATATCCATAAAAAAGCTTACATGACAAGCATTTAGGAGCATACAGCAAGTAGAAGTCAGGCATCTGTTCAAGACTTTCTTCTTTCCTTTTGTACTTGTAATGCCAAGAACTATAACAGATATTAGATAATATGTAAAATACATAAAGTTTTCCTCTAAATAGACATTGCTTGATTTTCAAACTAGTTTATTGTATCTGCAATCTCCAGTGACGAGAAGGGCTAAAATCCAGTGACACCTGTCTAGCAGAGATCTTCTGTGGATATATCTTTTGGAGAGGATCTTCCTGGTGGGGACCTGCAAGCTCTAGTTTCCCTCAATCTCTTCTCCCCACTCTGTTCCAGTGCTCAGAGTTGTCCTGCCTCACTCCAGCTTTCTCACTATTTGATTATAGCTCCCCTGTGTAGCTGGGATGTTACAGCAGCCAGAACAGCCCACACTGGACCCTTTTCCCATGCAACAGGCCCATTGTACAGCAGCACTAGGCACAGGAAAGGTTAGGACTTAGGCAGACCAAAGATATTCCCCATAAGAGCATTTCAGTAGCCTCTTTGTCTTGTCATTCAGCAGAAAAACCAAGTGCACTTGCATTCAAGTAAGTTGTGAGATCTTGAGTCAGACTTAAGAAAGACAAGCAGACTTGAGCTTTACCTCATAGGAATTCTGGACTCCGTTGCACAAATACTGGCAACTAGAAAACCCTTACAGGCATGAGAAAGTAAAAGGTAATTTTTTTCTCCCATATTTCTCAATTTTTTTACTTTTCTCAAGGCCACGCTAATTTTTTACCCATAGGTTGTTAGTCCTGATGATGTTATGTACATCTTCACTGCCCTAACAGACCTAAAAGTTGGCTCATACAGAGAGGCCCTTATGAAAGAAATGAACAGCTCTTACCTAGTTGTGCATAGTGCAGTTAAGGACTGGGGTTGAAAGATTGTGGAAGTAGATTTAGATTTTGATTAACTAAGCTCAAAACATTTGAAGTTCAAGAAAAATTAAACCTGGTGGAATGAAACAGTTTGAGAACAAAAGGTGATTTCTTGGACACTGGAAGCTGTATGTACTGCAGAGAGTTTTCTCACTAGTTATGATGCCTTGTGGTGACTGCCTAAAACAGAGACTAGACAAGAATAAGAGAATAAAAGTAGGTATTTATTTGCAGGGCTTTCAAAGGTACACCCTGGGCAGTCAAAAGGCTACACCCAAGATGGATGCTGGGTCACAGGTTCTTCACTGTTTTATAAGTTCGGTTCATTTGCATATCAGTGTTAATGATCCAATTATAACCTCAGTTAATGATGTCATTACCCCAGGTTTGCCCCCCTCTTCAGAGACTCTTAGTTTACACATTTGGGGCCTGGTGTCATTGAAAAGCAAACCCAGAGAGGCTTTGTTATGTCTAACCAGCATGAGAGAACAGCAGCTAACAGGCCACACAAAACTTCAGAGTTACACACTAGGCAGTAGAGGATTTGAAAAATATAAAAGTTAAAGCCTAAGGCATCACTTACTGACACACTCCAAAAGAGGCTGTGCTAACAATGACACCGGGTTTCATAGGCCAATCACTGCATGAGAAAAAAAACTTTTAGGACAGAAACTGTTCTCAGCTCAAAGTCAGTAGCAGCCTTGAACTAAAGCAGCTCTAAGATAGGTTATGCTGGTGTTTTGACTAATGTATCTCCAGAGCTGTGCAGACCTGGGGAACTTTAATAAAGGAACTTTGTTAAAACATCTCAAGTGCCTGTATAAATTGCTATATATTGTGTAAAAAGTGGACTATCACAGTGAGCTGAAATCTTACAGAAACATCCACATCACTTCTCGCTGTTGTCTTATGTACTTCAAGTGTGAGCAGTACAACAGCCCTCCAAATAAGGAAAAGATAGATCTGCAACTTATGGTGATGGACAGTCCTAAATGGCAGATCTGAACTGCAGATACCAGGGAGAAACTTCTATATCTTACTCTCTGTGCTTCATCATCACAAAAGCTGAAGCAAGCTCAGAAGCTTTTAATGCCCTGAATACTTGTGTGTGTAGTTTCAAAACCATTTTTATCCCAAACTGCTGTAGTGGCAGTACTTACCCTGGGAGTGTGTAAATACCATCATCATGATCTGTCAAACCACCTTCAGATACAGTGCCTTCAGGCTCTTGGAGAAATGTGGAAAAGGTATTTTGGGGCTTGCTGGAGCTATCAAAACTGTATATCACATTTGGAAATGCTTCTTGCTAAACCATCAATTCTATATATTTATTTTCATATGTAGAGTTGGGAATTGGGGTTGGATTTTTTTTGTTTTGTGGGGTTTTTTTTCCTTGACATAGGATTTCTTGAGCAACTCTTTTGTTCACTAAAATTTTCATTTTTCAATTTCCAAGCATCTGTGGATTAACTGAGGTCATTGTACCCTTCTGAACAGACAATTTGAGAATTTATACAAAGTGTTTAATATGCGGGAACAATCATATTTATTATATTTAATTGCATACTAATAATATTAATTGGCAGGTGGATCCTAACCATCCCTTTTTTAAATCTGGTTTAGATGCACTGCTATTCAAAATGTGCTGAAGGCTCTTCTCTATTTGGTACTCATTATCGTGCTTGGTGTATGGTCCTTTGGTTACCACTAGCTGTTCATGAAGAATTTCATTATTTCCACATAAGATTTTGGAGTCTCTGAAGTTATTAATACAGCAATCACTTATTCCCTGTGATAATGATATTTTAATAACTATTCAAGAAATTTAGAATAGTGCATCTCTTTTGTGAGAAATGGATTTAAATATTATTTGTATGTGGAAAAAAATATGCTCTAGCTGATGTAAGGTAAACTGAAATAGAAGGCGGGGGGCGGGGGGGGGTTGTGATTTTATTTTTCAACCGGTAATTGAAATTACCATTAAGGCAACTTGTGAACATAAGTCAGGGACTTGTTCATACATTAGGGACATTTTTGATATTCATTTTTAAAGTGGATTTTTTCACTTTGTTGAATAATTTGTTTCAGCTTATGGAATTCATGTGATGTTGTACATATATATATTTATATACATGTTATTCAAGACTTCAGAGTGACTTCATCTTCTATGAAGATAAGGCTGATCATCCAAGCTACCTTTCAGAGAAGACCTGTCATGAAGTGGAACTTGGAAAGGCATGTAGTTCTATCTGAAGTCTTTAAATTGTGGAGAATTAGAACTTATCTGGCTGCTTCAAAGTAAATCTTGCCACTCTTGGACCTGCAGCAAAGGGTCCTACCCAGATGCTTTAATGGTACCTACTGAAGATCACAAACACCAAAGAAACTGTTTTATAAAGCTGTGAGCCCATGCTTTTGCCATAAGGTAGTCCGGTTACTGGACAGTGCAAATGTCCCTCGACACATCTCTCATCTGGGACACACACTGTGCTGGGCTCCTCAGCCTCAGCCCCAAGCTGCCATCTGGGTTAAGGTTGGGGTTTAGAGAACCTCAAACCTTCTCCAGTGAGATTGGGCTGCAAAAGGCATACCAAGGGGATCGAGGCACTGTACAAATATTGCTCCCTCTACGCCTTTCTCGTTTGGTCATACAGCATACTAGACATCTCTCCTCAAGCTGCGTCAGGGGTATGTGTTAGCTTTATGATTTAAAGAGCCACAGTCTACAGCTCAAAGTGAATTTTGGCTGGAGATGGATGTAGAATGCCAAGGAGGTTGAGGCACTGTACCAACATTGCTGCTTCCCAACTTTCCCGTCAGGACCACCCGTGGTGCTGTTGACCTCAGCCTCAGACCCCAGTTGACATTAGGTTTAGGGTTAGGGTTCAGAGACCCCCTGAGCCTACAGCTGCAGGGACCTGGGTGCTGCAAAAGGCATGCCATGTTTGGCTTTCTCCTTCTTCCTTTTGCTATTCATCCTACTGTTGTTTTCATTCTCTTCAGACAGTCAGTAGCTTTAATGATTGCAGATTTTATGCATTGAGCTTATAGGATGTTTTTTCAAGATGGTCACATGCAGATATAAGCAAACCCTGGAGACATGGTAGAAACTCAGGAAAAAAGTAATAATCATAAGCATTAAAACTATTATGTTTGTCAAACATGGCTTCTTCTTCACTCCCTTACCCTGAAGTTTCACGGCCTGGGAGTCATTAACGAAGGCAGACCCCACGTTCTATTTCACCACTAACCAAGTTACAGAAAGGTAGGATTTGGAAAAAGGCCAGTACAAAAATGCTTTTACTGCTGGGGAAGAAAAAACCCTGGGCAGTTGCTATTAAGGAGAAATGGTTCCTAATATGAGGTTACGTAATGGGCTGGTTCCCTCAGCAATTTGCTGACTGCTTTCAACTTTCACTCATCAGTGACAATAAAACATGAATGGTGTTGAAATAAAGGTTCAAAATAGGACCACAGTCTTTTTCAGGACCAGAAGTAGCAGAAAGGCATTAAAAGATTTAAATAAGGGACGGGTAGTGCTGTAAAACTTGAGACAAAGATTAACAGCTGCAGTGAAGGTCAGGAAATGCTTCACAAAAAATTAGCCTGTAGAAAAGAGCTCTTCCCATATATATATATATATACATATATATATAATATAAATATGTTAGAATTTTAATTAAAGACTGTATCTTCACACCCATCTATTTATTTATCTCCTGCTATGCCAGATGTGGAACAACAGATATTTATCCTCAGATGGTTGTGGGAATAAAGGGCAAGTCCTTCATGACGAAAAAGGAAAGGAAAAATTACCACCTTGAAGACAGATATCATCAAACCATAACCACTTTCTTATCCAGTTTGACCTTGGGAACCAGACAGATGTCTTCCATAGGACACAGGGTACAATGCTTTTACTAGTAAGAATTTTTTTTTTTTCTCAAAAAGCTTTAAAAACCTCAGTTTGCTGTGCAGAAACAAAAATCAGTACCTAGTCTGGAGGAAACAGCACTTCAAAAATAATGAGCAACTTGGCTACACGGTCCGTTCACCATGTTGTCATCTGAGGGGCTGTGAGTCTCCTAGTTGGAACTGTGGCTTTAAAATGAGTATATGGGATTTAGGATGCTTATCCACCTGTCCTGCCCAAAGGAAGCTCAAGTAAATTACAAATTGACTCACAGCTGTGTTCTATGAGATACTTCTTTTATTCAGTTTTTTAAATGTCTCAGAACTATGGCCCAGGAGCATGGCTTAGAAAATGCAGCAATAGATTGCTGTTTAGCCTGCTGGCTCCAAGATTTTTTAATGTATCTGGAATTAATTTTAAAGGGTCTTTCTTCAATTAAGCCGAGGCCTAAAGGCTGCTCAGTTGTCTCTGCAGTATCCAAGCAGAGTAGTCCAATGCTGGAATGGGCAATAATAGCAGAAAACCTACCTCTGTGACTTAGTATTTTCTGGTAGAGTGGGAACAGCAGAGATGGAGCAACATGGGGCTTCATTTGTGCCCACAGCTAGAAAACTCCTGTTGGCACAAGAGGGAGATAGAGGTCTCAACGTTGACTGACTCACCTGGAAATTAAGCAAAGGACTAGACATGCACAGAGCTAGACACGGGACTTGATACTTAGGACTTTTGATTGTAATAGCAGGAAAAGAAATCCTCAATCAGAAGTAGATGCCCACTACAGAAACAGATATGTAAATTTTATATGCAGGATGCTGACATTGAAAAGCAAGTCTTTCCAGATTGTCAAGTCTTGTTAGACATGTCACTGTGACTCTGTGAAAAAGCTGTGTTTGCAAAGAAATAATCACTTTTTTCTTTGTTTTTTTTTTTTTCTTTTCCCTGTCTTGATAGCACTGAGAAGACTATGGCAAATGCTGACATACTGCAGTCATTGACAAGGTTAACATGTGTGCTTCACGCTCCAAGTGCAATATCCTGATTCAGCCAGATCATGCCATAGACCCTAGAAATGACAATAGAGTTTTATTTTGTTATTCAGACATCAGCTTTCAAGAAGTTGGGTGCACAAGCCAGGTAGTATCTCACACTTGAGAAGCTTTGGTATAGATGCAGGTCTTCCTTGCTAGCCAATGAATTTTGTATATGTGTCCACATTGACTCCTCAGATATCAGAAGCAGGAAGAATTACCAGGGAAGTATTTACCTACTGTGTACGAGTTAGTACTAGCTGCTGAGGAAATGACAGCATTCACCACATCTGGCCAGCTACCTGTGGTGTCTTTTATCTCTTCTTACAACTCAAATTAGATTCCTTTCCATTCACCAGAGTATTCTTAACCTACTTCATCCTGCAAATTGCTAAAGGCCTTAAGTGCGAAAGAGTGATCAAGAGTGTTTTTAAATGTTGAAAGTTGTCCAGAAGTCTCAGTAGAAGTCTAGAAATCAGAGAAAAGAATTTGTTACATAGGAAAAACACACTCATGCATGTCTGATTAGTAATTTCAGTAGAAGCATTGAATCCACTAGGGTATCTATTAGATTTTTCTCTAAAATGTTTAAACTAGTCTTGTACCGTATCAGCACTCTTCTAGAATCTGAGAGATGACAGATTTTTATTCAACAAGTACTTTTAGATTCAACATACCAGAATTAGATATGGTTTTAAAATTCTGTAATTGTATAAGTTTCTGTGTTTATTCCTAACAGCTTTGTATTTATTTTTGTTTTATATGATAAAAATTGATCTGTTGCACTTGTACAAGTAAAACAGTTGTATGTATTAGTAATTTTTTTTGAATGCTAAGCCATTGTCAAAGAGTTCCTTTACTTTAAAAAATATGGTCCTGGGTCTGGTTTACAAATAAGCTGTACATAACATAACCTGTTTAAATCATCTGTAGGAATTCCTATAGGATATAGCTGTCAGAATTGTTATATTTAATGGGCATTGCAGGAGGTACACTGCATGAGTGTTAGACATGTTCAGATCTTTTGTTTCTTCACTGTATTTCACCCTGATTGCTATAGATTGTGAGAAATGTGCCCTTTCTTTTTCTTTTCTTTTTCTATTCTCAAAGTATCAGTTTCTTCCAAAATATACTGCTTCATTCTGCATTTACATTGCGATAATTTTGATCTCATCCTCAGCCTTTTAATTCTTTATTGACACAAGGGCAGGCAGTGGTGGCTTCTGGGGAGAAGACAAGGGGTCCTGGGCAGGATAAGGGAGCCCTAGGTGAGGAGGGCAGGGACAGGAGGGCTGAGAGTCCACAGGCCCCTGGCAATATCTTCTGGTATGGTTTAGGAAGATCTGTTTTTATAACTTCCATTGAAGCCTTATGGACAAAATTTGAGTTTATTCTTGAAAATTTGCAGAGGCTGCTTGTATTTGATGCATCTTTGTTGTTTCTCTCTGCTTCATAAAAATATCTGAACAGCTGTCATGCTGTATTTTAATGTCAGTAAGGAGAATTGACCTAGAGTTCCATAGCTTTTTGTTTTCATGCACAGGTTTTATGCCCAGCTACTTTCCACGCGAAGAGGAAGTGGCTATTGAAGACCCCTGGGTAAGACTTTCAGCTGAGGATGTCAGCAGCCATGCCTGGAAGGAAGGGAGCTGGAGCAAACACCACCACCCAACTCTTCAGGGAGGAAAGTTCATCAGCCTACAGCCAGAAATGATGTGACAGAGGAGCATGGCAGCTTTAGCCATAGATGACAGAGAACCCCTGGATGTCCCAATGGCCTCAAGGTGCTAGGGCAGTGGGAAGTCCTTCTGCAGCCGCTCTGTGAGGGGCATCCGTGGCTTCCAGACAATAGGAGAAGAAATCCATCACCAGAGCTCACAGATCTTCAGGACATGGATCATCAAGACCAGAGAGCTGAGTGACAAAGACCCGTATTTGGCAGAGTAAAAGGATGTTTAGGTGGGTGTGCAGAAAAAATTAAGCAGATCATTCCCTCTTGCAGGGTCCTTTGTGCTCATTTTAAAACATGCAGACAGTGATTAATAACTGTAATATTCTAATGTGTTACAGGACCTGCACCAGAAACCTGAGGTTTAAGCAGAGATAAGTAAATGCTACTAATCCAATTTACTTCTTTTCTTCTTAGTGTTATTTTTGATACCATTCCAGTCTATTTTAAAAGAGAGAACCTGAGTTTTTAATCTTGAGAGAACCATCTTGGTGTGGAAATGATTGAATTTTTCATAGACTGGGAAAGACAATTTTCAATACCTATATGAAAAATTTGGTTCACATAAAACATATCAAGCTCCAAGTATTGAGCATTTTCAAGCCAGATCCCCTAAATATCAAAATGAGTGAACAAACTGAGAGCAGGGCTTTCCTTACAGCTTGGTTATATTTTCTTTCTTGCTTTTCAATCTTTACTATAAATTGATTTATATTTGCAATATTTTCTCTAAAACTAGGATTATAGGAGTCTGAGTATGTGTTTTATTTTGAATAAACCAAGATTATCAGATATGGAATTGTTCTTTAGGATACTGCCTATTCAATTGCATGATCTGCCATCTTAGCTGACCTAGGAAAGCAATTGCTGTTTTCAGTATGAATTCAGCTTCTTAACATAGGCAGGAATTTTTTCTTATCCGTATTTCACTACTTGCCAGAAATGTGATAGATATTCTACAACTAGAAAAAGGAGCAATTCCTGGATTGAAAATCTTACAGTATTGTTCATTTTCCCAGAGACAGGGTACTGACAGCATTTTTCATTAGCTGTAATGTCACCTCTTCCTTTAACTTAAAGGAACATAGCATAGTGGATATCCCTCCTCTCACCTTAGATAAACTTTGCTGATACACATTGGCTCATAGATTTTCCATTTTTTTGTTAATTCTGTAATTGCATCCATGTGATATTTTCTTATGTAAAATTGCTGTTGTTTCTCTTTGCTGCTGGTATCTAACAATCCCTGTAACATTTCTAAGGAATGTAGATCTGCCAAGACACAATAAAGAAGATGTCAAATGGTAGTTTGCTACACCAGCTGCACACACGTGTTATCCTGCATAGTTCAACACATTGCCAACTACCTAGTCCTTAAACAGCTGACACTTCATTCTCTTTCATTATTTTTTCAGGCTTAGATATAGTCAGCTTTGTTCATAATCTTGGACAGAAAAATAGTGGTTATATTTTAAAGATATTTTTAACAGCATCTTGTCGTGTCATGCCAAAGTGAAAGGACCCGTACCGTAACTCAGTAAATGTTTCATCTCAAATAACCAATTAAAGGGATTTAGAGCAGACTCACCTCTAAAAATTATTTAGTTGTGCTATTCATAAATAACATTTAAAATGTTTAGTTGCTGAAGTGGAAAGATTAGGTAAGTTTATTGTCAGTAAGTACAGGAATGTAAAATAATACAAACGTACACTTTGCTTGTGTCGAGTTTAAAATGACTGTGGCTGAGCTAAAAAACCCGCAAACTTCTTTTATTGCTGTTGAAGCATTATATAACAATGGATTTTAATATTTGTTTATCTGTTCCCCTTTTTCTGTAGTATGCATATAAATATTAGGTAAAATATAAGAGCCTATCTGTAGTAAATTGCAAATTATTTATTATGCCAAAGTTGTTTGTTCATACAGCCTGAACTTAAATAAATTGTCAAAAAGATATCCAGTACTTGATGCTTTTTATTAACCAAAACATATTTTCATTTTATTTCAGGCCCCTGCTTCTGTAAATGGATGCAAATAGGTCTATATGAAGAGAATCACCAAACTACTCTACATTGTTTTACTGTCTGTACACGTAATACTTTAGAGTCACAATATAACAGTTCAAATTGTCTTCAGTATTCAACGAAACTTTAAAGAAAACTTATGAGGCTAAAATTTCCTTTAATGAGTGCTTATGAAATGATCACATGATCAAATTAAAGAGTCCACTAGTGTATATGATAGCTCACAGCTGGTAGGAAGAAGACCCTATGAAAGCATGTGCTTTCTCTACCTTTTCCCTTGAACCATTATTAAAGATTTCTCTTTAATATTTTTAAAATATTTTTTTATGCCCTTAATGTAGAATTTGGGCCCTCAATATAAGTAAATAAAGACCTAAAGCAGGCTTTGTATAAGGCTCTGAATGCCCCCAGAGGACTCACAGAGAAGGGCGGTCTGCCTGTGGCACAGTCTCTGTAGGCTGGCCCTCTTCTTGCTTTCAAATTCTTGCAGGTTGCCAGGGAATGGGTGAGTGACTGCGAGGCAGCACCTTCAGGCTCAGCACTTGAGAGGGAAGACAAAGCTGTGAGTAGCTTTACCAGAAGCAGAACAATGCTGCTGAGTTATGAGGAAGCAAACAGTGGGATTCATGGAAAGGCTCAAGGAACTTGACTCTACGTGGCAAAGAAGAAAACACTGCAGAGCCTAGAAAAACAGACAGGCTTGCTCCCTTGCTTTCTAAATTTAATATGAGCACCTCGTTGCCAAAAATTTTGGGTTTAAATTAAAAATGGGTACCTTTGTGCAAAAAAATCTCAGGAATACCTTATGTAAAATAAGAATGCTTGTTTTCATTTGGCAGTTTTTGGTCTAATATGCTGTAGTTCATATCTTCTTTTAAATGGATTTCTTTGGGATTCTGAATGTAATTATACCATAAATATCTCAAGGAGAGAGAGTAAAATCAAGATGAAGCTTCTGAAAGTTGTGCAGTTTTGTTGCTAATTCCTAGTTAATGGCATTTACAAGTTTTTCCTTTTTTAAAATTTATTGTTAATGCAAATACTCATTTGAAAGTCAAGAACAAATGTAAGATATTTCCCGCTAGTAGATGTGGTAAGCAGAACCATGGAATCTTATTTAAATATTAAACAGTGTTTCATTGGATTTTTTTTTTTTTTAACAAATAAACATATTTTGCTCTAATTGACTGCATTTGCACTTGGAATATTATTCCTGTTGGTTTGAATTACAGTTTTGAAACAGGCACTAGCTAGGGATTCTTAGTTCTTTTAATGAGTTATACTGAGGTTTGACCTGCTTTTTGTGTGTCTCCACTCCTTTTGGATTTCTGATCCTTTAAAAATAATTATGAAATAGCTTAAAATTGTGTTATAAAGTTTGTCTTATGAAATATGTCCCGAATTAGATAAAGCTCCCTAAGTTCATAGAAATCATCAACTCAAAAGTGTTCTATGAAAGAAACTAAACATTGCTACAGAAATTTCAGGAGACTGTTCTGTAATGATCTCCCCTTTCTTGTAGGTTATACTGCACTATCCATTTTCTCAGTTTAAGGTCATGTCACAGGGAAAATGGACATATTATGAAAATTAAACAAAAAAATCTCTTTATTAGCTCTTCCTGGGGATGATTTCAATTGTACCTTTGTTTTAGATAAATGTTACATGAAGTAAGCTTCTTCTATCAGAATTAAAATCTCTTTTGTAATCATTTTATTAAATCTTCATCCAATACAATTCCTAAAATAATTTACCATAGAAGAGTTTTATTCCAAGTGCCTGAATCCAGTCACAATTTGCAGTTTGCTGTTTTTCAGTAAATCTTATCCCTCAGGTATTTCATACAAATTGAAAAATGAGATGCTGATCTCAAGAAAGGCTTCATGTTTTTCCCAAAGTTTTGGAAAGTGAGTGAACTTAGAATTCCCATTCTCTAAGAGTTTCTTCAACAGTAGTTTGAAAAGAAAGGTAGGAAGATGCATGGGAGTGCAGATTTTCTAGCTAATTTTCTTAATTGACTCAGCAGTAGGACAACAAGATTTTCTCTAAACATGACAGCTTTCTGTTGTTTTTGTAAAGGTTTTAGGTTTTTTATCTTCTTCCCCTTAACTGCTTTTCCCTCCTTATTTTTATTTTTTTTCCAGATGAATAACAACCATAAAAGCTGATAAATTGGATCCATATTTTCCATGCATTTTTTTGGCATGGGGAATATAACTGTGTTTCCAACAGGATTTTTATGTCAAGTAAACTGTCTAATCAGTATCAGTAAAAGACAATGCCATAGTACAATTCCAGAATGTTAAAATTATTTTTAACACATTTAGAGAACTTGCTCAAGAGAAAGATGGCCAAATGACATGTTTAAACACTGTGACAAGAGATTAATAGATTTCCATCTCTAGTTAAGGGAAAAGATCGGGAGACATGCCAGAAGTCATCAGTCATGGTTATTATCAGTAGTACTCTTCCCCTTTGTGTTGCTGGAGGTAGGAGACAGAGGAGATAACGTGATAGCATTGAAGTGAATCATGAGGGTAGACTTTTCTTTTTTTTCTTTTCTTTTCTTTTTCTCTTTTCTTTTCTTTTCTTTTCTTTTCTTTTCTTTTCTTTTCTTTTCTTTTCTTTTCTTTTCTTTTCTTTTCTTTTCTTTTCTTTTCTTTTCTTTTCTTTTCTTTTCTTTTCTTTTCTTTTCTTTTCTTTTCTTTTCTTTTCTTTTTTCTTTTTCTTTCCTTTCCTTTCCTTTCCTTTCCTTTTCTCTCCTTTTCTTTCCTTTTCTTTTTTCTTTTCTTTTTTCAACCTGAAATCTGTAGGATCCCTACAAAACTCCAGGTGAGTCTTTATTCCCTGAAAGGTGCAAGGAGGTAAAGGAGGGAAGAATATAATTAAGATTTTAGGAGCTGTGATGTTAATGACAAAAAGAAGAAATACCTCTTTAGAAGCAGAAGGAGCAAGTGTGAGTCTTGGGGGCCAGGGCAACTCAGTATGGCATGCCCATCTTAGTGCAACCTCTGTAGGATGCCCAAGGAAAGCACATCAAATGAAGGTCCCAGAGCTGTCCAGAAGCTTGCAGTTGACCTCTCAGGTGGGCCAGGGCTTCTGAGTGGGAGACCAAAGGAGAGAAAGCAGTATGTTTGACACTTTTGTGTATAAAAGCACAGTATCGCAGGAGTGGTTCCAAAAAGTTTTTACGAGCCATTGCCAGGAGGGAGAGACACAAGAGGAGCAGGTGAGAGGAATTTGCCCTGTGATGGCTCTATTGCACAAAGACAATCCCAAATAGGAAGCAAGAAATAGGTTGGCTATTTCTTCTGTAATTGGTATATATTTTTGAGAATACAAATAAAAATCTCATCCAAAATAGCATGCAGTTATCTCATCACATAGCCCCTACAAGCAGATCATTCCTCCGAGTTGCTAGAGTGGATGGCTATACTTCATTAAATGAAACTTAGTAGTGAAGATTTTGGGTTTTCTCTTTATTTTGGACTCTTGAATATAAATTTATTCTCTCAAACGGTGATTTTTTAAGATAGAGACACAAATTTTGCAGAATAGTGTTATAATTATTATTACTATTATTATGAATTTGCACAAAATAAGGCTCCTTACGATATGTACCTGTTAGCCCTGTGGTCTCTGACTCTGGGTCAGAGAACTTGTGTGTAGTAAGAGCAATGTCTCGTTCCGAAGTCGGGGGCAAGGTTTTTCATCGTATTTCTCTGACTGATATCTGACATTAAAAAAAAAGACCCTCATGATCGTCCTCCTATCATGACAGCTCGGATTTTTTACAGCTTTTTTTACAGAATATTTTATCTTCATTGCTCTTCAAGAATCTAGAGTGGGAATATTTGATTGTGTGTAATTGTCTGGAAACTTGAGTTTGACTTCTCTCACTTACCTGAAGAAATTCATTAGATGTTTTACATTGACCTTTATAGTTTCCCATCAAGAAATGGATTGCATTCATTAATGTTTTGTGTCTTCAGAGAATCTAAATTGTTGTTTTAAATGTATTTTAGGAGCAGACAGATAGAATAAATCTTCTCTTGCCCTTCTATTATCAAAAACCTTCATAAGAGAAAAAAAAGAATGGCATGAAATGCCATTTATGAGGTTAGTTGACAGTCTAGCATTAAGAATAGAGAAAGATATCTGTTTCTGAGCATGAACTGTAGAATGCAGAAAATTAATTTTTGAATTAATTACCCATATTTGAAAGGTTGGCATCAAACTATTAATCCTTGTGTATTGTTTGGAGGTTGTAAATGACTAAAAAGTTTCTGTAGGTTGTAAATAAACTCATTCAAAACTCTGATTTTTCTCAAATGTGATAATGATGTCTCTGAAGGGAAAAGGTTCAATTTCCCTCCAGAAATGCTAACAAAAATACATATATGCATATTCATGATATTTTTCATCCACCACTGACTTAGAATTTGTATGTTCCTGTATATGACGCAAAATATCATTTTTTCTAAATATCATTTTATTTGTTTAGGTTATTTTACTCTCTCAAGGTAAAGAGAGAGTAGACCTACAGTGGAGTTTAGCTGAGTGAATATAGTCTGCAGAGATCTGGGGAGATATCCTACTTTCCCAGAAAACTTTTGGAGCTTGTAGCATGTTTGATCAAAATGCCTAGTTAGAGCATAGCAATTATTTGCCTTCTCTGAATCTTAAAGGTATTTCCCTTCTGCAGGTGTTTTCATTTTGTGTGGCAAATTCCACTGACTAAATGATCTCCAGAAAAGTTCTTTGGACTCTTGGATTTTCTGGTTAGCTTCAGGAAGTTCCTAATGCAGAGTCTTATTTTCTACACCCCGTTTTTTTTTTTTTTTAATGGGTTTATATGCTTTAGTTATGATAACTATGAAAGAAAAAACAGAGTAATTTTCCTTTCAAATTAGTATTCCTTATACAGCTGGACTGCATTTTTTTTTAAATAATTGTTGCGATTCCTAGTTTTGAAATGCCTTACTTGAGATATATTTGTACGTATATTAAAAAGGAGTTATAAAATAAAATCTACTCCCTATAAAAAGGCCTGCTTACACGACTTCAGGTTGCATGCCAAAAGATCTGGCCATTCCATCAAATAGGTTACATGTGAAAGTTCAAACCTCATCAGTTCTCAAAGCTTTCTCCCACAAGTGCAGTATGCAAATTTTACCGAGTACCAAGTGAAGAAAATTTGTTAACATTATAATGCTTCCCATCTAAGCAATCAGACCATGATAGAAGTGAAGTGAGCATGCTGATGATGGAATGTGAAAATTAGGATCTGTGGCCTCTGGGCAACTGGAAAACTTCCAGGATACAGGTCTGGTGTTCTGCTTGTTGTCAAATGGACTCCAACATCTGATGTTCAGCTGCATCATATCACCAGCTGTCTCCCTCTCCCTTTTTATTGTCTCTCTCCCAGCTCCCTCCTTCTCTAACTCCCGCTCCCTATCCCCAGTTCCCTCCCCCTCTCCTTCTTCCTCTCTTTCTCATTCTTTTTCCTTAGGAATACTTAATACATTTATGCTGTATATATTTAAATTGTATAACACAGTTGGAATTAGGAATTAGACGGTTAGAAATTACTTGGAGGTATTTGAGAAAAAGGATCATAGAAATAATTCGGTAACTACAAAAAAGAGACATTAAATATTTAGTAATTGCATATCATTGAACTTGGGGGTTTTTTCTCCACAATGAGGGTTAAAGGGATTTTTTCAGAGTTGTGGAGTGTAAAAGCAAAGGATTACAGGTAAAAAATCTTAAGATAGGATTTTATGAGAGAGACTCCTATTAGTTGGCTTACCATACTTTTATCAGTATGTCATACTGCTGTTATGATAAGCAGGAAAGAGAGAGGGAGAGAGGGAGATGTTTCCCTTCAAGAGGCAAATGAGCAGCACAGTCAGGGGTCTGCTCTGAGCCACTTTCTGGAGAACCCTTTCTCCTTCCCTGACTCCACAGAGCACCTCATGAGCTTGTATCTTGGTGCCTAAACTGGTGTCTAAAGATGCACATTGGAATTATTTCTTCAACAGGAAGCCACCAAGAATACAGAAGATATCAGAGCAACAAAAATCTATGCCTATTCTTGAACCATGGAATTAAAGACATATAATTGGTACCCTTCATCAGTCTTTGCATATAAATGAATTTTACACTCCTACCATTGATGTAGATGAACCCCTCAAAAATAATACATGAAGTTAATGTAATTTTTATATTTTGGCTAGTAACTATCCAATATGTATTGCTAGCTTTTAGCACCAAAACTATTTATTCCTTGTTCTGTTGCATTGCTAAGTAGGGAGTGGTATCATGGTTGGAGCTTGGGGACTGGCTGGGCATCGGTTGTTTGGCAGAGACCAACAGTTTGCATTTGTGTCACTTGTTTTTCTCGGGTTTTATTTATCCATCTTTTTTTGTTTTCCTTTTCCTTGAAACATTATTATCATTATTATTATTATCATCAAAATACTAAAATTCTTATCTCAGCCTACGCGTTTTCTCACTTTTACCCTTTCAATTCTCTTCCCCCATCCCAGTGAGAAGGAGTGAGCAATGTGAGTGGCTATGTGGTGTCTAGGTGCCAGTTGGGGTTAAACCATGGAAAAAGCAATGTTGCAATCAGCACTACGCAAAAGGAAAGGTTGTGCTTACTGGTCATCTAGGCATGATGATGCTGCAGAAAAGAAGGCTGAAAAAGCAAGAAAGCATATTTATATTAAGTAAGTTCAGCTACAAAGAAACAAATTTTGAATCATACAAGGCCTTGTAGAAAATGATGTAATTTTTTTCATTCATCAGAGTTACTACAGAGGTTCCTGTCAATTTCTCAAACATCTTCATGGATGTAAAGGATGGCATATTAGGATTAGGGAAAAAAGATTGACTACAAGTGAGAAAGTAAGGAAAAGAGAATTTATTTTCCTGCTTTTGCATGAAATTTTCAGAAACTCATGGTTTCTGTGTTCTAAAAGGTTGAAATTGACTGGACTTTGGAGGTGGAGTGTGTTGACAAAATATTGTGCAATGTAAATATGGCACAAAGAACAAAAACGAAAAAACAATAGCAAGATCGATTTGAGAGACTGAGAAATTGAAACGGAAAGAGACCTCATGCCTCATCATTGCTTGTCTCTAGCATTTTATCTGAAGCAACTCTTGAGGGATCAAGAATAAATTCAGTCTTTCTGATATTTTTTCTTTGTATCCAGCATTGTATGTGACATGCACAGGTAGAAATTAGAGAAGAACTACATGTTTTGTCATCTTAATGTTGTTAAGAGCATATCAGAGGAAGAGATCTTCAAAAGAACTTTGCCACATCTCATTTGGAGTACTTTTGATCTATGGAACATCTTTCATAACTTCATTTAAAAAATATTAATTTAAGAATTATTTATTTTCTGAAACTCTTCTGTCTTTGTGGGTTTACTATTTTTTTCAGCTTTTTTCAGCATTCTATGCAGGGTTCACTTTCTCCATAAAAAACAGATGCATAGCTTATTTACTGTGAAAACTACAGGAAACAGATTGATTTGTTATGGTCACAGCTTATTTTTCATAAACTACACTTTCATTGGCCTCAGATTAGTCTTTTTTAATAACTTTTTTCTATATTTTTGCATAAAACTAAAAGCTTTTTGTTTTAGTTTCACAGAGATTATAGAATAATTACAGCTTTTCTCAGTCGTTAGTGACCATTTTCTTACATCAGTGACTACTTTCTTCTTGCAAGTTGATAAAATGGGAGCACGGTGCATATCTACTTTGAGAAGCTGGATTGGGGTCCTTTTAGGAGTTTGGGCTCTAATTCAAATGATGTTTCTTTTTTACTGTCAAATAAATGGAATTCCTCTGCACTGTGCTGGTGGTAGCAGCAAAGCCACAATCTAAAGTATATTTGGAATTAAGAGGATTGTGTATTTTTCCAAGAGAATAATTCTTAGGCTTAGAATAAATACTAATAATCTGCAAAAGAACACAAGTCATGTTTCTTGTTTCCAGCTCCACTGAAATGTATACTTGGAAATAAGTTACTGTTATTCAAAAAAGCATGAATTAAACTCTCAAGTTGTGAATATACAAAATGGATTTTTTTCTAGTCAATTGCATCACTTATATATGCATATTCTGCCATAATCTGTTACTGATAAAAATACGTGCTTGCTTCTTTCAATATCTTCTAGTATTTCAGAAAAGTGAGTGAATAAAAATATGGTTTGTACCAGTTCATGCATTATCAGAAGTTGCTGATTTAATTCCTTCATTCTTGGTGTGTTGAATTATCCAACAATAAGACACTTTGAATTAGAATTCTAGGTTCAGATTTTGGAGCCAGCTTTTATTTATTTTTCATGTATACACAAAACATAATGTCAGGATTTGACATTATTGAAACACAATCGATACATAACTCTTCATTAACATTTAAATTGGAATTTTAAAAGGCAAAACAGCTATTTCAAAGTTTAATTTTTTTGCTAGTTCAGTAGTGCTCACTCACAATACCTTTGCACAAAAGTCTTCTTCTAAAACTTCAATTAGGATCAGCTTCATAAAATTATTTTCTCTCTGCCTTCTCTCCCACATTTTCATTTCAGCTGCTATCATGGAGTCAGACTCATTAGTAGTCATTCTGCTTTCTGTATGATAGGGATTTTTCTTTTTTGGACATTGTTCATATTAAAGTTCCTATTCATTTATTCCTGAAATATATATTTTGTTCATTTTTCGAAAGGACTTGCAGTTTTTAGAGGGAAAAGGCCAGTGTTAAGTTTGATATAATAGTTTAGTTACTCAGATGCTTTTTGAAAACAAATGGCAGAATTTGGTTTCATTAAAGTAGGACTTTCATTCATAGGCAAGGTAAATCACACAGAGAACAAAATAGTCTTTTATTTATATGTGTGTAGTGGAGTTTTGGAAGAGTAAGTTTCTTGTGCTTGTATACATGTAAACTCACATGGACACTTTCAAGATTTAGTGGTAATCATACAACAGTCAGTGATAAAAGAATACATATTTTTTCCAAACCTATATACCTGGTTATCAGCAAAGATTTCAAAAGCATCCTATCTTGATCAAGATGTCTTTTCAGACAGCATCAATAAATAACAATATTTCCCAGCCTCTTTCTTTTCATATACCGTGGAAACTGTAAAGTGTAACTTTTCCACTAACATATTTAAAATAAAGCTTCTCCCTGAAATTGTCATTCCCAATTTTTTTTGTATGTTCAGACATAAATATAAATCAATTTGAAAATTTTTATTTTAAATATGGTTCATAATCCAACACACAAATTAAAGGTTTTTTTCTAGTTCATTTTCATTGACTTATATTTAATTAGGATAAATCTTGTAATAATGAGCTTCTGAATGATGAGAAATGTTTAAATTCTGTAACATTGTCTTTACAACATGGAAATGAATTGTGATAGCAAGCCTTGAAATAACCTAATTTTATTGGTAAGGTATAAGTGAATATATTTAGAAGATGACAGAACAATGGCCTACAATGCATAGCACATAAGGACGGCTTCCAGTTAGACCACAGGCCTGATTTAAATAATTCCATAAAGTTGAGATTAAATGATATAAACAAATCTGCTCTATAAACCAGCCTGTTTCATCAGAACCAATATGCACTGTGCCTGTTTAATCAAGTATATTTACTTGCACCTGTACAGCACTTTTGAGAAAGGGAAGAAAGGTTTTAACTGCAAATGTCCCACTTTCTGCCCTCCCCCCGTATACTAGGTTTGTATCAGGCTTACAGCTGGCATGGATGAGCTTCAAAAGAATCATGCTGGGGACAAACTCTGTGACTATGTGCCTTGTTCCCTCCCCACACATCCAAGCTCTACGTATCCTCTTCCAACGCGCCTGGGGGATTGCCTGCATCCAGGATGTCATCCCTTCCCCTTTGAAAGAGGCTGACAATCAAGGTATACATCCAGCACTGTACACAGTGATACAGTGGGGTTATAATAAAGTTGAATAGTAGCTAATAAAGATATTCTGTGCAATAATGAAATGTTTTATTTCTTTCAGTTCTCATATGCTCTCTCCCTCATTCCATCCCTATAAGATATCAATAGGGTCTTTACTTCCTTCCAGTTCCTGCCTAAATGGCTGCCAAGTCTTGGCCTGCAAAGTCATTTTTCCATTACTGATGGTGGCTGGTGAAGGAACGTTAGACATGTTCAGTCTTTCAAATGGAGGGAAAAAAGGAAAAAAAGCTGATGGTCTCAGGTCTTTGACACAAAATTGTCCTTGATGATCTATATGCAGAGACCATGGGAGAGCTTGGTCCTCCACAACAATGGCCATCACAAATGCTGAGAGGATTTTTCAAGGACAATTTTGGTGTCAAAGGCCTGAGACCATCAACTTTTTTACCCAAGGACTTGTCAATGGGACTATGTTGTATTTTGGTGTCACTTGTAGCACCATTGTCACTGTGGCAGCACAGTTTTGCATGATCCTCCAGATGTAAATATTGATCTCTTCGACACCTAGTAACTTTGAGCACTTTTTCTGGACAAGTTCATGCGTTTTCAGGTATTTTGTTTTCTTTTTCTCCATAAGCTATCTTCTTTATCTGCTGCAGCGTGCCCTCAAGGAAGGATCCTAGGAATGGGTACCCTGGCACCCCTCTTTGCCTTTCTCTTGCCACAGCAGAGAAGGATTGAGAGTGGAACTGACAAGTAGGGAGGTTTTGTCACTATCAGAAAAATCACTTTTTAAAAATGAAAGTAATTATTTAAATTCTTGAGAGCTTCTAGATCTTTTCCTACACTGTGAGTTGACATTAGCCATTCCTCTCACAATCTCTAGGAGGACCCAGCACTTCACCTTGTTGAGCCTGATACAGTTGCATGATAGAAACCATCCTGCGTCTTTCACCTGCTTAATGGGCCCTGTCTGATTCTTTTCCTTTGCAGTCTGCCTCTTTCACATTTCATGTATCAGAAGGAGCCTTACCGTAGTTCATAGGACTCCGGAGACCTGCTTGTGCCCTGGAAGGCAGCAGAGCAGGGTTGTGATCCTGATGCACCTTGTTTGCAGTAGGGTGAGAGAAGATGGTTAAGGACTAAGATTAATGTCATGATCTGTGGCTGGAGATGGAGATACTAGTTAAGTTAGGTGGACTTGTAATAGGGAATGGTTTCTAAACAGGTATAAAGAAAGAAACTGGATGAATGGATGGCAAATTTACACAATGATTTCCTCTTAGCAACCTATTTCCCTGCTAAGTTTGGGGATTCAAACCAGCTGGCTAGCTGAATCCTCACATCCAATAAACTAATCAATCTGCATATAGTGGCAAGATAGACAGGCAGATCCTGGTATCTCATAACTTACCCTGATCTTCAGAAGCATCACTACCTTCAGCTCTAAGATTTAAGCATCTCTTCTCCACCATCATGGTAGCCCACCTACCAAAAAGACCAGAAAAGGACCAGAAAATCTTTTAGCTTTCTGCTAATTGGCTATTTACTGATGGTCTATCTTGAGATGCAGGGGCAGCAGGATGCATGGCCTCCTACCATTTGTCCTCAAGAACTGAATCAGAACTGGATTTTCATTTTATATTTGCCTGATTAGAAGATTTCAGGCTTGCATTGAAGTTATTCAAGAATCAAAATCACATTAAGTGAATGGGGATAAAGAGTTTAGATAGTCAAAATATTTCTTTTTCAGACTATATAGACAGCGCTCTAAGGTGAGAATTTAAAGTAGAAATCACCTTAGGCAGAAGAAATGTGAGTATTTGAATAAATAAATTATTTAACTTTTGTCTTATGCACACAGATTTCCCACTTCCTAGGCTGTATGTAAAACCTCAGGACATGGTGGATTTAAAAAAAATATACAAATGCTATTGCATTTTGTAGGATCAATGGAAAGTGTTCAGGGTGTCCTAATAAAAGC
Source organism: Oreocharis arfaki (assembly GCA_013398015.1). Classification (NCBI taxonomy): domain Eukaryota; kingdom Metazoa; phylum Chordata; class Aves; order Passeriformes; family Paramythiidae; genus Oreocharis; species Oreocharis arfaki. The sequence goes on along the minus strand of VZRR01013406.1, from coordinate 73,312 downwards.
CCATTAATCAGTTGTATAAGTTAGACATCATTTAAATTAAGGTGCTTCCAAACAGTACACTTCATGTTGACAAATTCAAAATCCGTCCTTTCAACGATATATTTATTCCAAACAAATTGTAAACTGGTGATTGCATGAAATACTATTCTGTGTTGACTGAAAGAACATGCCCCTAAGAACTGTCTCACACTGTGAACACAGCATATGAAATATCACACATTACATCATTCTAAAGAGTCCTTGTTCACTCTCTGTGGCTTCGATCTCTGCTAAAGGGCAATCTTCTGAGACAATAGATTGAGTTCAGACTGAAAATGTGTAGTAGCAAAGCAACATCCTGACCAGCTAAAACATAGACCTGATTCTTTGAAAAGGGTAATTTTACACAGTTGAAAACAGTTTTGGACAAAATCAAGTGGGAGGAAATACTGAAATAGAAAAGCGTGAATTATGATTGGGAATTATTTAAAAATATGAAATGTCAAAGCCTCCCACAATTTTATGCTCATGAAAAACTACTTCGGTAAAATAACCACCTCAGTTAAAGTGAGATGTGAAAATGGCAATAAAAATAAGTTTTCAAAACTACAACATACAGAAAAAGGAGAAGCAGTCAGAAGAGATCAAAAATTCTGGGATGTTGTAGCAGCACGACAGCCTATGTATACCATTTAGAGCTAAAAATATTAAAAAGAAACTTAATAAATTTACTGAGAACAAATGAAATGTAAAATCTGTAATATCAAAAGCTGATATTAACTGAGTGCTAAAATGACTAAGCAAAATCCACAAATCATAAAAATATTACATAAATATTCTACTCTGGTGTTTAATAACATACAGGAAAGGAAAAGCTAACTTGTCAGTTTTAAAAGAGATGTAATATCTAAAAGCTGATAGAGCTGATATCTGGCAATATCAAGAAAATGGGATACAGGTCTCTATTCATTAAGTATGTAGGCATCTGACTCTAACAGCTCTGAAAAAAGCAACTAAGCTCTCTATTGAGAGTAAAAGTATGGGTCGGTCACCAGGGAATAGAAATCAGGAAAGCTTTAAGTTTGAGTGATTAGCTGCCTTAATTAAGGTAATAGAAACTGTTTATCTCAGCAATGCCAAATCCTCTGGCACATTAAGGTTCTATCCAACACCATTGGAAAATACCTTAGACTTCAGTAAAATAGTGCCAAGGTGGAGTTTGGGCTATTATTTGACATATCTTTTGACATGTTTTTCAAGACCCTGGATAGCAGCCTTATTTTTAAATCGTGCTTGGAGAAGTGACTATAGTAGTGTTAGGTGGCAATATATGACTACTTCCCAAACTGTGTGCATGTTTTATATAATGACAGTTTAGTATCAAAACTACAAATTACTTCTGTAAGGAAGCTTGGATTAAGGATCCCCCTCTTTTTTGGTAAACATTCTAACCATCAGGGTACCATTTTATGTAATTTTTCTCTCTTCTTACTGTCTAATTGACCTGTCATTATTTTATGCAAAGATGATACAAGCAACTTGACCTCAGACTAATTTCTACAGTAATTAAAAGGGTTTATTTCTACAGAAGGATGCCTTTGTTTACTGTTTTTGGTGAAGGAAGCTTTGTCTAGGCTTATACTGCGTAATAAAATAGGCTCAAAAAAGAATGCACGATTCCCAAGGCCCAGTGAGTGGATTGAACTCACATCCGCAAGATCTGTTTCACCTTCCTTTCCTCCAAAGCTGTCTGGCTGCATTTATGGCTCAGTGGATATCACATGGGCTTTTTATCTGTGTGGACACAAATTTGCACCATGCACAGCTTTCACTCAGTGTGCGTGAGACAGTCAGCACCCACAAGGAACATAATGCCTTGTTATTCTCCATTTAACTCCTCTCATAGCAGATTGATGCTGGTACCTCTGTCATTTTTGTGACTTCTTTCATTTTTGTCACCTCTACATTTGCTGGTAATGTTCATGACAGAGACAGCTTTTGATGCTACTTCTGGCCTGCTCACTGGATGTAGGGATCTGAGGGTCTTCCTTTGCAGATAATGTCACTGGCAGGCTGCCCAGAGGCATGATCTGGGCACATTTTGGTGACTGTCTCCCAAATTTTAAGGACTGATTGCTCTCTGAGGGCAGGTCCACATCAGAAGACAGGCTTATCTTGTCAGCACTGTGCTTTTGGGTCTGTAAGAGGGTCAGTGTGCACAATTTATATTATAAGAAAATCCCTAAAGTCATGACACTGCTTTGCCATATCTTCTGCAGCCTGATATGTAGGAGTTGTGGGTCCTGTCTGCCTGCATATTAGAAGATGTTCTGCTATGCAGTGTTGCTGCCCAGACACACAGAGATGTGGCAACGTCCCCTGCCATTATTACTGAGCTGTTATGTGCTGCTTCTGCTAAAGCACAGCCATCTGAGGTGTTGCACATCGGGTGCCCAGTACTGAGTGCATGTTCACCAGGTTGTCATGAAAACCAGTCCCCCACTACAAATTCAAACTGCAGAAAAACCTTGAAGCTGAACACCTGGGTCCTGAACTCCACCTATTCATGAAAAGCCAAGAAATTAGGAGGTGCAAGGTGACAAGCGGGTAACTCATGGGTAACCATATGAGTGGAGCTGATGTTGAAGGCCAAGGCTATTAGGAGTGTTGATAAGTTTTTTGGGTAGAATATGTCATGGATATTTGCCACTTTAATACAATCAAAATCCACTCCTAAGAATGTATCTTTCATTCCAGCAGTGCCTGGAGGAAAGTGTTCTTCTGAGCAGCAGCTTATGTGCCCTCAGATGGACCCAGAACGGAGCATGCACCCCTTCGTATCCTTGTATGGCAGGAACATTCCTGCTTGGAGGGATGTATGTGCAAGCTGCACCGGGAAATGTGTATGAAAATTAGAGATAAAAGAGACCGACTGCTTTTTTCTGAACCCAATAATATCACTAGCATAGCTAATGTGATCATGTTCCCCAGAGATATACTGGGAAAACATTTCTGGTGATGATGACTCTTTTTTCTAGAGGAAAGGCTCAGTGACAGTGACAGGTGGGAAATGGAAGTAAGATGCTATATAAATAGACATGAAGTGGAGTTTTTTGGCAGACAGGGTAATTAACTAGTTGAACAAGTGCCCTGGAACATACGATAGATTTTTAAAGACTATTAAATGAACTACAGCTTTAAACAATTATGAGCTTCAGACAGAAACTTCTAGATAAGGTGCTCCAGCATGTAATAGGCAATTAAGCTGATTATATGACCCTAAAGGTGCATTTAGGTTGTAAAAGCTAGGAAAGCGCCTCTTGAAATGCCTTACTTGCATCCAGTGGGCAGTTTTTGTCACTCGTGTTAGTCAATGAAGGTGGAAAATGAAGACCTTTTTATGAAAGTTTTTTTCTTAAAATCTCATCAGAATTTTACACATTAGAGTAGTTGGCTTCTCCACAGTCTCCTTGTTCTCTCTTTTATATCAGAAAGAGGAAAGGATAGTTATTGTTGTTCCATCTCTCTTTGACTCCATTATCACAGGTCTATAACCATTCTTGCCAACCTGGGGGATTAGAAGCCATCAGCTTTTTTGTGGCTCACAACAGTTGAAACAGCACATACTTAACTCTTTCCCTGTATTTTTTTCATAAATCCTCTCAGTTCTATTAGCAAAAATGTTACATTGATTTAAAGCTACTATTGATTCAAAGGTGATAGTTTCTTCCACTTGGATCATGTTATAATTAGGCTGGCCACATGAACAGAAAAATTATTACTTGTATTTCATCCTTGGTGTTGTATTCAAGCATGAAAACTTCTGTTAGGTAGCTAAATGTCTCCTCTCTGAGCAGATAAGTGATTTTAGGGTTTGTAGATGTTTGGGACACATTCATTCTTTTAAGCTGTCCTTATCAGTATGCACAGTGATACAAAATACAAGCTATTTTCCATGGTTCCAACAGGAGCTCACAGTATATAATGCAACAAATTCTTCTCAGCCTTCTGACTGTGATTTCATGGCTTTACACTCATGGGGGCCAATACTATGTTTCTTTCTGAAATAAAAGTCAATGACAAGTATGGTTGTCAGCATAACAATTTTCTTCAGGAGAAAAGCAGAAAATGCATTGTTTGTTGAGTATAAATTCAGAAACAGAACTCCTCATGTATCATCTCTCCAGCTGAGGGCTTCAGACCACTTAATGATTGCTCCACTCTACATCTTCTTCAGTCTGCCACCACAGTTTGGATGCAGTCCTGGAAGCCTAGTTAGTAAGAAGAGATCATAACATGAGATTTCCAGAAATAACACAAGTTATTGCTGCAGCTTCTTTTCTCTCTCTGTTCTTTTTATCTTTGTGAAAAATAGCTAAAAGCTATTTTCTAGTGCAGTAAGACAAATACAGGGCAACAGCTTCAGTGCTGCAAACTCACTGTAATGTAAATATAACTCTATTCCACTCGTTTTCTGGTAGTACAATGAGATTTTCTACCTCAAGGTGCCTGGTGTCTTCTAGTAACCCTGACTAAATCTCAACGAATTTTTTAATGTCATTATTTTTTTACATTAACGGAGGTTAATTCTCAAGGCAGTTCTTACATGTATGCACAGCTAAGTTTTACTGCAGATTAAATCCAAGTATATAGACAGTGCAGGCCTTGAAAATGAACTTAAGGGATTGCTCATTAGAGCAGTGGTCAGAAACACTAATCATCTCTGCCTCTGTCTTGTTCGCAAACTCCAAGTTCAAATGCAGCTATTGGTCTCCAGGGAATACTCAGACATTTCATTGGAGCCATAGCGGCTGAAGAGTTACATTTTCTCCTCAGTTTCTTAATATTGCTAATGCAAATTTATTAAAGCTTTCAGGAAAAAAGTGAAAATGCCCTATCAGCCCACAGAAGTTGTGTTCTGGTATCTTTTATAAAACTGACATGTAAGAACTGGGTCTGAAGTCAAATCTTGGAGCCATGCAGAACTTACTGTACTCTGCTTTATTTTTGTAAATACATACTTTGTTAAGGTGAGGGAGAGAAAATATTTGAAAGTGCATTATTTGAACCATTTCCGAAGGGCTGATACCTAAGCAATTCTCCCATACCTACATTTCTCCCATCCTCTATTAAGACTGCATTGTTTGCAAATTATCTGACCATGATTTGACATTTTGCAGATTTGATAGATTGAAAAAAATATGGAAGAAAAACTACAGACATACTGGAAGAAAATAGAACTTATTCTCTTACGCACTGCTCCATAGCATGAAATACTATTCTTCTTGTGGTTTTTTTTTTTTAATAATACAAATTCTGTTTGTGTCGTTTCTTCTATTCTTCTCATAACAATAGACATCTATAAGTTAGTCCACTAATGATTCTGAGAACCTATTTTCCATTTTATTGCTGTTCTCAATTCTCTCTCCAGGCATCTTCAAGGCGTGCCACACATTTTCTGTCTTCTGCTGTGAGAAGGTAGTAAACACAAACAAAAAAATAAGGCACATTTGTTCTGTATTACTGATCTTTGCATAATTTTTTAAACAAAATTAACCTGAAAAATGATATTATATTTGTATACTATAGAAATTACAACATAATCATTTTCAAGGTCCTGTAGTTTATAACCTGCTAAACACTTGCTAAGATATCTAGTAAAGATATCTAATAAACCCTAATGTTGCTAGGAACTTAGTAGTTACGATAGCTTACTCTCTGTGGTTAGCAAAAATAATTTTACAATTGAAAAAAAATTTTTCCAGTTATTTGCACACTTAAGGGCAAAAGACAGCTTGAAATTTTATTTTGGTATTTTATCCACCTATGTGAATTGCATAGCCTGCAACTCAAAGGTTAATGAACCACACAAGGCAGTTAGAAACCAATGGTCCACAGAAACTTTAATATATTGTACATACAACCATACAGTTCCTCCTAATTCATTCATTTTTTGTTCTCTCAAGTGAGGTATTAAGCAGAATCTAAATCAGCTGTGTATACACAAACTTGGAAAGAGAATTTCAAGTAAAATAATGAAGTAGAGGCAGCGTAGCAAGATGTTAAAAACATGCAGTTGTTAATTCAGCAGCACACAAAAAGTTAATTTATTGATATGATACAAAAATATTCTTCTATTTGTGTTCTTCCATTCTGTCTTAAGGATCAAATATCCAACAAGCTAGTTGAGCAATATGTCCCAAAACAAGGATATCTCCCTGAATGTCATGAAGGGCTGGAATAAAACCGAACAGCTAATAGCTGATGACAGCTGTAAGCGGTTTACCTGCAGGTTTATTAAATCCCTGAATGGATGTTTCTCAGTGTCTGCTTCAAAACCTACTTGGCCTTCAGAGCTGAGAGAATAGCATCAATGGGAATATTAGAACTTTGAAAAAAAGCAATTCCAGCATACTAAAGCAGACTTAATAAATCTCATTTCAGCAAAAGAAAGCCTTGCTTCTGAGTTACAATTAAATCCTGCTAAAAACTTCAGAGAAAGCCTGTTTTAATGCAAAACAGTCTTGACCCTTGAAGGCTTTGAATGACCATAGAGTTTTAGTTATGCCCATTTAGCAAATGCAATTTAAAATACTTTAAAAATTCTGTCATATGTCTATCAGTATGTATGAGCTCACTGAGAGAAGAAACAAAAATTAATGTTCAGAATAAACAAGTGGCCTGAAAAGAGAAAGAATTCAATACTTCTTGATGAAAATATTCCAATTGTAATCTAAATGACAAAAACAGAGGACAAATATAGTAAGTTTGTAAGCCAAGATGTTCAGATTCTTAGACCACAAAGATTTAAGAGAATTCTCACAGAACTACCAAAGTAAGAACTAATAACAACATAACACAAAAATCACAGTATATAGAAAGAAATATAGTAAAGTACTATGCAACAGATCTCTACAAAGCAGTTCTACACATTTTGTAGAAAGATATTAAAAATTTTAGCAACTAACAATTGCTTCTAAACTGTTGAGCCAACACAAAATGAAAAGTAATGGATCGCTTATCAGCAGTGATAAGTGGCTGATTTTGAGAAAAACAAAGTTGCACATTACAGGCACTTTTATACAGAAATATAGTAAAGAGACATTTCTTTGTTACCACAAAATTAGATCATTCTCAGATTTAAAAAAAAAAAAAAAAAAAAAAAACCAAAACCAAAGGTTATTTTAGTAGCATTTTCAGTCCAGGAAATTTTTCATTCAAATTTTGGATACCACCAAACTATATAATGTTGGATATAACGTTGCGTTGTTCTTAATTTAGTTCCTGTTGAATCACTGGGACAAAGCTTTAATCATGACACTGAGAGTCCCTGACTTACAGCAGCTGTCTGACACATTACTGCATTTTTGCTCAAGTTTTCATTACTTTGCAACTAGTAGTTAGCAATTAATAGTAGAGGCAATTTTTCTTTTCCAGCAAGAAAGGACAGCATTTTTGTATAGTCTGACCTAAGTATAAACAGAGCTCTCAGCTGTTCTGTGCTTTTTACTTCCATTTTAGAAAATTGTAAGGAACTTAGATTCTCAATGCCTTGTCTTTTATTTGCATCCTATTCTCTCAGCTATTTTACACTTCAAAATAAACCCAAGTGAATACAGTATAACAATTTCAGAGCATAAATATATGGAACCTCATGAAAGTTGTCTGAGTGAGGACAAGTATTATTGTCTGCATTTTTTGCTGATAAGTGAAGTACAGAGAGATTAAACTATCTGGCAGTAGTTCTGAACAGCAACAGCAGTCAGAAATCAAATATGAGTTGCAGTATAAAGACTTTTAGACTGAAGACACTTTTGAAGAATCGCCTTACATAGAATATTTTTACAATTTAAAGATTTTCTGCTACTTTTAGGAATAGAGTCAAAAGATGAAGAGTGAAGTGGTTCTTGGAGAGTTTCAAAGAGGATATAAAGAGTGATAAAATTAGGTGCTGACACTCTAGGAATCCATTGTAATTCTGATTTTAGTTCGCAGTTTGCGACTAGAGCAGGAATGCAGTTTTCATGAAAATGTTGAACTATGAAATTGGGACTGAAATCACTGTCTGCTTTGCCTCTACACATTTGCTCATACTGTGTAAAGACAATGTGATAGACTGAAATGTTTGTGGTTAATGACTCAAGCAATTGGCCATTTCCAAAACAAGGGGGTGATTTGCTGATGATGTGCAAGGAAACATCAGGGTGCAGAGGGTGTGTGCATCCACCACTGAATATACAAGCTGGGTTTTGAGCCAGATGAAGGAAGAGGAAGATAAGACACAGATCTTGCAAAATGGAATAGTGCTTTTTATCAAGCCAGTGCTCTCCCTTACAAAACTGACTCCCTGTAAATCTCCCCCCTATCCCCCAGGAGAGGTATTGGGAGATTCACACATTGGCTTGAAGGTGTTCATCCCTTCTGATGGTGCATAACTGGCTCGACTATGCTGTCATGAGAGGCAGTGGTCATGTCTTACAAGGGGTCATCAAAGACCCCTGATCATATACTCGTTTCTGGGGTCTTCCACCAGGGGCCTGTGCGTGATCCACAGTATTGTAACAGACAGTGTTAAACTGGCCCCCTCAAGAGCTCCCACCTGAACATGAGCATTTATCAACCCATTGAACTTTGTGTTTCAGGGGCTTCTTCCTCCCCTAATGTATCAAGTCTTCTACCATCAATTCAACCGACTGACATCGAAATTGCAAAACTCAAGTCTTGTCTTTGGGTCCACAAGTAGTGATATCCTTCCTCTTTTCTATCCTTCCACTCTCATCCCTTTTTCTCTTTCTTTCTTTTCCTTATACATTTTCTTAAGTGTTATTTTTACGGTACTATATTGTTGTATTTGTATAGATAATAACCAAAAGGGCTACATAACTCATTTTCAGTGCAACCAAATTGTTCTAAAATAGACCCTACATGTATAAATATACGTATTTATATAAAGGCACCTGGTCATTCATCATCATTTCACTCTTATCCGCCCCAAGGGATCTATTAACAAGCTCAGTAGCCCTTGCCTTCAGGGAGAGGTCATAACACACAAGTATTTCAGCTTCAAAAATCAGGGACAACAGGGATAAGGAAAATGTAGTTCCTTTGAATTTATATGTCTTCTAAGGTTTTCTTCAACACAAATATACTCAAGTCCACTGAGAAGATAAAGGCCCCAAGTTGCTTACTTGTGGAAGGGTTAGGTGAGTTGAATCTGGTTTAATACTGTTTGATTTCATTTTTCTTTCCTGCACATGAAAACAAAAAGTTTCTCTTCTTACAGTAGCACACACATGGGGTATTTCATATTTTTAAATAATATCCAATCTTCTTATGTTTGACCAACGAAAAATTACACGTATGTAAGATGACCAAGGCAAACCACGAACAACATGATTTCTGCTACTTTGACTGGGCTTCAATTATTATTAATTTGTGTTTAAAAATCCTATCATGTCATGGCCACATTATAAACATATGTTTCATCATGATGATGGTTTGATGATTTAAAATTTCTGATGGTTATGCAACAAGAATGATCCACTAACCTGGTAGAAAAGCTTTTCCTCACTTTTGCTACCACTGCTGGCCCAAACCCCCACTTTTCTAACAGACAAAGGAAAATTGAAACATGATACCAGCCTCCCTCCTGTGTCTATGCTGGGAATTAGAGCTTAGGAAAAAAATACCAACTTAAGACTTCGTTTTAGTAGATACTACGTTTTCTTAGATGGGAGATTCATCCTTAATGAAGCACAAAGGACAACAGCAAACTTTTTGACCTACTGGCAAAAATAGGTGAAGAGGTGCAGCACGTATGTCGATAAAAACGGAGGAGAAACATTACCCTGCTGACCAGTGCAAAGGGGCACATCAGTGGATTATTCAATCCTCAGCCTGTCAGCCCATCGGGGTCACTAGGTTGTGAAGTGATGTTCACTGCATTAAAGAGTACAAGGCTTCCATGCACTTGCTCACTACTTTAGATTCTAAGCTGCAAGGACATCCTTCTAGTTCTTTTCAGTTTTCATATCCAAGTTCTCTTCAGGTTTTGTATCTGTGCTGAGTCACAGTCCTGCCTCCAGACGAAATATCCAAATCAGTATTGCCGAAAATTTTGAATTTATTTTTTATTTTAAAAACTCCAGTTTTCATTTTCTTCTTGCAATTTTACAATCATATTTTTATTTAGTATTTTAAGGATAGTTTAATACATGAAATTTGGCATGATTGGTACATGTTGTTTTTTTCCCCATATACTGAGTTCATTGCCACAAAACTAGATATATTAGCTCTAATAGCTAAAACCCCACAAGGAGAAAGAAATATGTAAAAATTGCTGCCACTACATAACTGAAAGCATTGCATCATTGCTGACTTAGAATTCCTGGGTTGAAGAGGCTAGTCTGCAATTGCAGGAATTGAGACTTGGTAATGATGATGTCCATTTCAGTCTTTTATCCTGTCTGGTGAGCTTTGGTCAATGGCACCAAAGACCCTTTTTGTTCTTCAGAACAGGCAAAAATCTCCTAGAGATCTTTGCCAAGTAGGCAGCAGTCAGAAACAAGAAGGGTAAAGCATTATTCATACTACAATGAGGTATGGAAGCTTTCTGTTACTGCCTACCTCATTGTTGACTTTTGATTTTAGTATTCTGAAAGGAAGGATTTAACATTTATATCTCAGAGGGCAATTTTAAATATTACATGGATGGGTTTACATGGAACTAATAAATATAAGAAGAATCAGAAATGTTCTGGATGAACTTGGTTTATTTGGAGAAAAAAAAAATTGCATCCATTTCCCAAGGTATTTAGTAATTATCTTAGAAATTGACTACTGAGGAAAAATATTCTAAGGAAAACCAGTTTCTGATTTTCTGTATTTTTAATTTTAAAACTTCAGGCAAAGGACAAAATTGGTAAATCAAGCAATGGGATTGTTTTCTCTTTTTTTTCATTTTCTAGAAATAAATCTGAGGATGCCTTGGAAAGTATACTATAGAACAGGAAAATATGGAAAAAAATTGGCTCATTTTCCCAGGACTTTTCAAGGTAATATGACCCTCCAAGCTAATTGTCTCAAAAACAAACAAACAGACCCAATTAATTTATGAAAGTAAATAAGAATAAGATGTTGCTATAATCAAGCCAAGAGAATGGACTGATTTGACCTTTCTTTAAATACAAAGTGTGTACTAGAATATGAAAAGATAGATAAACCAACACATTTGACTTACATGGAGGATGTCATTGTGTATGTATTAAATAACAGGTTTTCGTTATTATTCCATCCTGGGGAATGGAAATCACTTTTAGCCCTTGAACATATTCCCAGTATTGTAATTTCCATGGCTTCAGACCTTGAATACTTCTTTTTTTGTTCTTGGCATAAAATCCTACCTGCATAGAAATCTTCAACAAAGTTTCCATTGCCCTGATCTATTTGAATGCATGTGCATTACACAGTGAAGGAAATGTATTCTGGAAATACCATTAGGATCTTGGGGAAAATAAAATCCTAATGGTGTTGGACCCTTGAGATAAGTGGTAGTTGTTCTGGGGTTTTTGTTTGCTTGTGTGCAATTATGTTTGAAAGAAAATATTTATGCCAGGAATATTTTTATATTTTTAGAATCCAATTTGATGAGCACCTTATCTCTCAGGCTGATCCATCCAACAATGCTCAAACAAATGGTGAGTTTGTTTTTTATTCCTTCATCTTTGTATAGATGTAGAAATAATATACATAACATGCACTATTTAGGCAATTGTGGAAAAGTGTAGCTGTATGTTGGAAAGTTTAGACCTAAGCACTCTGTTTGAAGTTTGATTTTTCCTTAAGATGACAGTGTGTATGTATCTAACAAATATTTTCAGGTGAGCAGAATATTATTTTAACCTTTTCTGCTTAAATAGTGTAAAAGCCTACAATGCTGGCTTTTTTTCTTTTTAAGTGTTTTCGGAATTGCAAAAAAATTTTAAAAGACCATTTTTTGTCGACATGAGCATATTCTTTTTTGTTGTTAAATGGTACTCAATTGCACAAGAATTTAAATTTCAACACTGACGAAGCTGATTAAAACCTATTCAATCAGGCTGTTGTGTGATCAAATTTGGTCTGAAAGGTCAGGCTAAAATAGCTTCCTATTTCTCCATCTGATGTTTATAATCTCTTAGGTTAAATCCGTCTGAGAAAGATTTTGCTTAGACAGAATGACATGCATATGGAATGAAGCGGGTGGTAGATTTGCTCTTGTGAGGAAATTCAAAGAAAGGGGCTTGGAGTATGATTTTCTTCTTTGAGATATGCAGAGCAAATGAAAGAGAGAAAAAAGCTGAGATACTCAGGGGACGGGGTGGGAAGAAAGAATAAAACAAAAAGAGAGGGATAGAAATGACAGAATTGAAGACAGCTGGTCAGACCAGTTATTTGCAATGTGCCAGCATTTTTTTTGTATTTTTTTTCTTTTCGTTTTATTCAAAGTAATGTGTTTTTCTTTATATCTGTCTTCATAAATATTCCACCATTTCTCCTTCTGTTTTTCTTATACTTCTGCATTTTTCATGCCTTTTTTTCAAAATCTGTATCATTTTGAGAGGAAAAAGAATCTAGTCACGTGCCTTATTCTTCCTGCCTATATGAGAAACTCCTGGAAACTGAAGTTCTTGAGGATCTTGGTTTGAACCTTTCTTTGATCACTAATATTGGAAACGTATTTTGATTTAGCAATGAGTATTAACCAAGTAATTTACCTACTAGGAATAGCTGTTTGACCATTAAGGACAGGAAAGACCTCTTTTCCCCCCTTTTGTTCAGTGTAAATATCAGTATTTTTCCATGTTTGTTTTTTTTGTTCTGCATTTGTCATTTTTGTAAAGTCTCATTGCTATACCCACATCAGTTTCTACCTTTTCCTGGAGGAATTTTTTTTCTTCTCCTCTCCTCTCCTCTCCTTTGAATGGAAGAAAAAAACATTGACACAGATTACACAGATAAATTTTAAATAATGGATATTTCTTGTATTTTCATATCTGGTTTTGTCTGCAGTGAATTTTTAAACTTTATCCACAATTGCAATTCTCCTGTCTCTCTTGATCAGAAACTATGGCCAGTATGATGGTGAGGTGTTTTTGGTGCTCGAGTTTGCCGTTACAAGAACGTCAGTTTTGTAATTAACCATTTGTAAATTCACATTGAATACTTTTAGAATTAGAATCAGGAATGCTCTCCCTAGGCTATACAGCCTCAGCCCCCACCATGGAGGGACTGTTAAATGTCAGAGAAGTCTGTTAACAGCAGCTGAGCCGATCCACAGGACTCCTCTGCTTTGCCAGTAGCTTAATCCCCTGTGCAAAGTCTTTATCTGGATTTGTGTGAGAGACCACTATTTAGCATTCAGTAAGTAGACAAGGCTGTTCTCCTACAGTGATGACCTCCCTGACCTACTAGAGGAAACCAAAAATTACACTGATCCATTAGAAAGATTAAGACAAAGACAATAATAGCTGCTGTGATTTATCTTTCTGTTTTTATGAAAAGTTCACAAGTTTGCCAAAAATGACAGACAGGAATAGATAATCTCTGCTTTTTATCACTCAGATCAGACAGCCTTAATGTTACCAATGAAAAGACAAATGCTGTGCTTCTATTTGTGGAGGCCGAACAAAGAATAGATCATTCTTTTTCCCCTAGGAAACATAAAGTTAAAATTCTTTACTTTGAGGACCAGAGTAATAATTCAAGTGACATTTGGCAAGGTGAAATGAATAGACAGTTATTATTACTAATGTACATTTGTTTCAGTATTTGACACAGACAAGGTCAGAGAGCACTGACCATTTCCTCTACAGAAACTCTGCAGTTGATCAGGGTATGTGACTTGCAGTGAAATCTCTAATGATACAAGGATTTTGTAGGTGATATTAACAGCAAAATTAGATGAAGTTTAATTTTTTTTTTAATTGGCTGGAAATTTGTTCATCATTTTCTTCTGTCAAATCAATGGAATTGGATTATAGAATTATCTGCTGCAATCATCACACATTTGAGGAATATCAAGGTTGGGTTATTAAGTATAGCAAAGTCATGCAAATAATTTATCAATAAAGATGGCACAGCAAAGTTTTGTTTTATCCCATTTAGCAAAGAGGTTAAAAAAAGTGAAGAAATGGTTTGGGATTTTTAGGGGCGGTTGGCTGAGTTTGTGGGATTTTGGATATTGCGTTTTTCTTTTTTTTAAAATTTTCTGCAGAGCTATGAATTTACGAGGAATTGAAGCCCATGGTACACGGCATCCCGTATGATGGAGGGATGGAGGAAAGAAAAGCTAATGTTAAACTCGAAGTCTCATGTTGTTCCAATCCAGTTCTCATCAGGACCATATGGGAACAAGGAAATATTATTTTGTGGTAATTTTTTTAGTATTATAAATAATCTTTCAGGTTCTGTTTTAGGGCAATGTATGAATCTATTGCTATATCTTTAAAATATAAGAAACTGTAGTTATTTAATAAAGTAATATGCTTGAGTATGCTACTCTGTTAATGTTTTTCATACAGTGTCCATCAGGATAATTTACAACACTAATATTGAAATCACTGAATAAATGAGGTTGGAAAGTCTAGTCTAGCTGCTCTTCTCAAGGTCAGCTAGAGCAGATTGCCCAGGATCATGTTAAGTTTTGCTTTGAATATTATTGAAAATAGGGCTCCAAATTTTCTCTAGGTAATTTGTTCCAGGTATTTCTGAATATCAGCACATATTATACCCTAACTGATTAAAATCTGTACTCCTGACAATGTGATTGAGATGGATCTATGCCTGTGTTCTCTTTTTCCAGGTCGATACTGGACACTTACTTAAAGGAACAGTAATAAATTTCAAGAAAATACTTTAACCTCAGTTAATAGTGAGAGAACCACAAAAGAAAGGCATTTACTAGCATAGTAGAAAACTTGAAGACATTCTAAATATTATTTTTATAAAACAAAAAAATAGCACTACAATATTCTATGTCCATATATATAGGTATTGGTGCTTCTTCTTCACAGAAAGAAACCAAAACAAAACACAAAACCCAGTAGTTTATCACAGAGAACTACCTTATCAGTCACTTGCATTTGGTCTTGCACAAAAATGAATGTAGTTGACCATCATAACTTTAGGCAACTATGTTTTGACTTCTCTTGTCCTGGTTTGACAATTTTTTGAATGTAGAATGTGAATTATGGGATGTGAATAATTCATAGAATCACAGGATCATAGAATGGCTTGTGTTGGAAGGGACCTTAAAAATAATTTAGTTCAAACCCCTCCTCCATGGGCAGGGATATCTTCCACTAAATCAGGTAGGTGGTGCAGGGCCCCATCCAACCTGCCCTTAAAGTCTTCCTGGAATGGGGCACTCGCAGTTTCTGTGGGCAACCTGTTCCAGTGCCTTACCATCCTCATGGTAAAGAATTTTCTCCTGATATCTAACATAAACCTACCCCCTTTTGGTTCAAAGCCTTCATCATGTGTCCTATCACTACAGGACCTTGTAAAAAGTCCCTCTCCACTTTTTTAATAGCTCTCTTTAGGTACTGGAAGGTGCTCTAAGGTCTCCCCAGGGTCTTCTCCAGACCAAACAGCCCCAATACTCTCAGCCTGTCTGAGAGTGAGGTGAGGTAGGTGAGGTAATTGCGCGAAGCATTTTGAGAGGAGTAAGTTGAAAGGAAAAAAAACAATTTCTGAATAACATTCTGTCACTTCTACCCAATTATTCTCTACTGAGTTCATAAAAGTACTCTCCTGTGCATCACTGAACTTGCTTGTTTGAGGGAGAAGCAATAAGAAGCAGTAAGAATTACAGATTCTGAATATTGGTTTGAAGAGAAAATACAGAGATTAAAAAACCCTAATGAATACTCTGAAGATTCCAGTGTGCACTTTTTCTTTATTTAATCTTACACAGCTGAGAAAATTGACAGAAATAGCAAGCCAAAAGTACTTTTGTATAAAATAGACCTCCTGAATAACACCTCCATTATAAATTTTCACTTCCAGCACCATAAATAACATGAATACACAATGTACATTACACAGGATTGGTTTGCAATTTCTTATGCTCCTTACTACATCATATAGGAAAAAATCCTCACCGTGGACAAATAATGTAAAAATTTTACACTCAAAAGTCAGAGTGATTTCTCACTTCTGGGAGCAAAATAATTCTGAATTGTTTTATACTACAGAAAGAATTTGTTTTTGCTTTATAATGATAGTACTTCAGAAGAAGAAAGAGGGAGTGGGGGAGGCATGGACTTGATTCCAGACTTGTTTGTCATAATTTAGAGGAGTTGCATGTAAATCCAAAGACTGCACACAAATCAAACAATCATGAAGGATTTGGAGTTTTTCTTTTCCTGAGTCCATGGTCTGGAAGACAAATAACAAGTTTCTATTTGTTTGGCCTCTTATTCACAGCACAGGAAATCAAAGAGCTAAACCATCTCCTGCAAGACACTTTTATTCAGTCTGAGACATATATAGCAGGTAGTTCCTGTCTGTACAAAACAAGGAAGAAAGTTCTTTTTAAAGCACTAACTGTTCTCATGATCCCAGCTTTCAATCACTCAATTCACACTAGAGACAGACGAATTTTTGTGTCCTAATAATAATTCTGCAGAATCTCGTAAGGATTTTTTAGTTCAGACACTGCTAAATTTTACGTTCGCAAGCTCATTCAGTCAGAAAGAATTTTTCCTGTCCTATGACACAATGTGTTCTTGATCATAAATGAGCAATCACTGAAAGCATAGAACAAAATCTTTTGAGGGAGGGTGTACTTCAGTGTTGCCAATGAACCATGCTAGAGCACTGCTTTTATATATTGAAACTTTTATGACTGCTGCTAGAGAAATCAGAGCTGTAAGGCATCACCGAGTTAAGTTAAAACATCCATCCTTATGAAAGGAAAAGGATGAGGGAAAAAAGAAACAGCTTTGCATCCTTTGAAGTTGGATGCATCCTCTGATGATTACTAACCCTGGTTCTCAGTGATAATGAGTACCGCAAACATGCCAAGGTTCAAGGGAACACAGAGAATGGAATATTATTCTGTTACTCGCAACATTATGCTCCTTATTTTTCTGTATGTGGGATGTGGGATTACCCACATCAATGTGGGATTACCACAGCAGGGGGATTGCTGGGGATTACCCCCCAGCAATGTGGGATTTTTCTGTCCTTTAGCATAAACACACATCATTCATCAGTGTGGGCCCTGGGGCGCTGCAGAGTTTTAACACAGCTGTACGTGCCATACCCTCCCTTAGCAGGATTAATGGCCAACCCAGAACAACTGGAATATGCAGGCAGCCTGACTGCAAACTGACTACATTTGTAAACAGCTTGTACACAAGGTAAACTACAGGAGTCTCAAATTAATTCTGAAAACCTTGTATTGTGCCTCCGAAAAACACTATTGAAACTTCTTGAACTTCTTTGTTGAAACTTCTTCTCCCCTATACATGTTATCCAGGCTTCCATTTATTTTTCTTGTCTTTTCAAAATCTCTGCCTCTAATGTTCTGCATACCAGCAGTACAGAGTGAAGGTGAAGGATGATGTCTGCATTAATGGCACTATTGAAGACTATTCCTTAAAAGACCTGTGAAAGAGACTTGCTCAAAGTATGAAATACAAAACCTAGAAGATAATTTAAGTGACAGGCTCCAGCTTTTATGGAGACAGATGGTCCCCCTAGCTTTTCATATAATGAAATTGTCTTTTATTAAAAACAAAAGATACATAATCTTCAGATATTTTTTTTTCTAATTGGGCCATTCAGTCCAGACAGTTGCCGTAACTTCTTTCTTTGAGTGTAGGGAATAAGTTGAAAGAGGTGTCAGATTAATTTACGTGTATTACATAATGTGATTCATCTGAGACAAGTTCTGTTTACAATCTTTTTTTCTCCTAAGAACTCAAATTTTTCTCCATAAGCTTAAAATATGGAGAAAGTACTGGGACAAGTACTGTTTGATGTCTTCATCAGTGACAATGGGACTGTGTGTGCACTTAGGAATTTGGCAGATGACACCAAGCTCAGTGGAGCAGGTGACACACCTAAGAGACGGGCTGCCATCCAGAGGGATCCGGACAAAACCAAGAAGTGGGCTCAAAAGGAATTTAACGCAGTTTAACAAGACCAAGTGCAAGGTGCCACACTTGGCTCAAGGCAACCCCCAGTATCAACACAGGCATGGGGTAGAATGGATCAGAATAGAAAATATTTGAGTATCGTAAATGCTACAATACAAAGTCTCAGCCGGTTTTCTCTTTGTTCTAGCAGTCCTATTTATGAAAAATAAAACCATATAGACCATATGATGTCTTTGTCTCCTGACTCCTGCATTAAGCCAAATAGGCATCAAGCTGATTTTTTTTTTGAAGGTAATACCTTTAGATGAGCATTGTTAGCTTCCCAACACTGACCCACCGAAGATTCTGAAGCAACCTTGGTGAATTAATTTAAGGAAGTTTAAACTACATTGATTGCACTATATATCTGGTGCAGATAAAGGGATTTATAGTAATAAAGATTTTTCTGATATCCTCATTCTGAATCTTTGTTAGCACAAAAACTTACATTTTATTTTAGAAAGAAAAAAAAAAAAAGACGTTTGAAGACACAAAGATGTATTACAGTTGCAGCGTCCTGTAAGCTGCAGTTTCTTATCACAAAAAGATTTATATCCCATGATCTCGAAGATGCATTGCTTTTTACAGATGCTACCGCAGCTGGGGAGAAGGGAATGGTAAATGGTTTTCCACGTCTATAAAAGAGAGATAACTGGTTTGCTAAGTATTTTTATGTGTGAAGTAATGGATCATATTAATCACATCCAGACTCAAGGTAGAGATTTAAGAGGGCTTTCACCTCATATGTATCATCAACTCTACTTTATCATATAGTGGGTAGGACATACACTAACATGAGCTTGTGTGTGTTTATGTGAGTGTGTGTATGTGTTGACACACACATATTCACACTTGGATTTGGGAGCAAGAGGGTAAGGGAAAGTGGAAAGTAACTAAGCCCTCTCTTCCAAGCTGTTTTATTCTATTGTCTAGGAAAACGTTCACCTGCTTATTGCTCTCTGATAACACTGACTCACTCTAACTGGAATAGAGTCTTGCAATATATTAACTACATGCTCAGCATCAAGCCTCACTCAGCCTTGGGAATGATACAGGGTTATTATGAAATCTTTCCTTTCAGCACTGTGCTAGCTTTCTGTGATTGTTTTTTTTTCCTGTAAAGAGAATTTCCAAATCGAAATGAGTTATATTTTGACAGTAATAATATGATAACGCCCTCACAATTTTAAAGGGTTTAACTCTTAACTGCTCTGTACAAGAGCTTCCTTTGCAGGGGAAAGGGCTTTCTGCAATTACCAGTGGAGCCTGCATAAAATTTGAGAAAGGAGAGTGGCATACTGTCATTGAACTCTTAATTCTGATGCTGGCAGTTTTCTCAGCTTTTTGGGGAGTCAGTCTCATTCATGGCTGTACTGCAGAAATTAATCTTAAAAGCAGTAAGTAGCTGAGATCAAGACTGGGAGGAGAGACGAGGGCATGATGGAGACACGCCAGACTCAATGTAAAATGGAAAGGTGAATTTTGCTTAATATCACTACCCAGATGTCTGCAACAGAGATGGGTCAGATAAGTGAACTGAGGTTTTAAACTACTTTGACAGCTAAAATATAGATATCCTTGCAAGATAGAAATTTTCTTTCTGCTAGAACCTCGAAGTGTTTTACTAGGCCTCAAAGAAACCTGCCTGACATGTAATTTCAGATACTTCCTTCTCAATTAGCTGCAAAGGTGTTTTGGCTGGGCTTTGTTTGGTTGGTATGGTTTTGTATTTTTATTTACAACATTGAAGTTATTAGGGAATAGCCTTCCTCATTTCAGTGTTTGAGATGTTGGGTTTGATCATGATATCTTTGTGAGCCATTTGTATTATTGTTCTCTACCCAATCATTTCACAAGTGGGAAATGCTTCTAGGATGCAAAATGAGAATGGAAGAGGAAAGGAAGGCAGATGAAAAGTTCTGGAGTTTTGACCAGAGTATCTTAAAGTAAAGAAGAGTTTACTGTCACTATAACTTCCAAAAATATTTAAGAGTAGAAAGCAATTTGGGATCTTCAGAGAAACAGATAAACATTACAGCTATAAAACTTCATTCAGTCCATTTCCCATCTATGACATAACAGACAGGGACAAAATGACAAAATAGACAGGGAAGAAATAGACAAAACTACAGTCTCTGCTGTGGTGTTAGTAGAAAAGATGTAACTATTCCCACCAATCAAGCAATCTTTAAGATCATCTTAGATTAAGGAACATTGCCTCAAACTACTTTTAGAAAGTGAGATTTATAGCACCTTGCTGAAATCTTCAAGGGAGACTTGACTAGAATAATGCTTTTTCAGGCAGTACATCACATATTTCACATTTCTCACATATTTCACATTTTCACATTCATCACATTTTCACATTTCTCACATATACAGAAATGCATTTTATACTAAAATACAAAGGATGACTTTGAAAGTGGCTTGATTTAACTTTTGTAAGAAATTAAGCATAAAGCCTGCTGCTACTCGCTTTTCCTATTTTTTGTCTTCTTTTCCCTTCAGACCCACACTGGAGTTCTGTAAATTTATATGGCTATATGAGTTTAGGAGTACAGGGATACAATGCTTTGCATTGTGCTTTAATGGGTGATTTTTTTCCCTTCCTCCATATCCAGTCATTAGCTTTTGGATTAAAAAAAAAAGCACAAATAGATAGATGGCAGCTGTGAGACAGAGCTTTCTCTAAGTACAGCTGAAAACTAATGTTCTCAAAACTGTCCCTAAACAGAAACAGAGAAAAGAAGATTATGCTAAAAATACTTTGTTTTAAAATAGCTCTTCTTTATGTTTCAGGAGACTGGAGTGGGGGAGTATTTGCTTCTTTTTTTCTTTTCTTTTCTTTCTCTCTTCCTTTCTTCCTTTCTTCTTTTCTTCCCTTCTTTCCAGAAGTGTTTTATATATTTCTATAGAGACAAGACATCAAAGACCGCTGGAAGATGAGATAAGCAAGTGACATTTGAAAATAAGGAATAAATTTGAATGAAGGAAAAAAAAAATTATAAGTAATAGGGAATAAGCCTTTTAAAACAGTTTGACTTACTTAGAAGAGAATATAAAATACATTGGTGTGAATGTCAAAAACTTAGCTGAAGAAGAGATATCTTATGTGAGCTTGATGGTATGATCCTCTCAGTTTTTAAAGTCCCTCTTAAGATCAATATCATACCATATTGTAGAGATATAGCCAAGTGAGAACCAATCAAAAAGTACAGTATTGGTATAAAAATACTATTAATCTAAAGTTTTTGACGTATTTCTATATGCAGAATTTGAAACCTACATTCCTGATAGTAATGTTGTTGCTTCAGATTACAGATTTACAAACTGTCTTTGACAAAGTTACATGATCAAAAACAACATACTGGTGTTTGAATCCATCATACACAATGTCATGCTACTGAAGCATCCCTGTACTATCACAGTATTAAAGCTATTGTTTTAATTATTATTTAACTACTGATCACATTAACAGCTTCTGCTTGCTGAAAAAAATCCTTAATATAGTTGAAAATTGATTATCTTGAGAAGTTTCCTCTCCACATTTGTTGAGTTTACAACATTTCACTCTGTCAGAGACCAGAGACACTACCTACATCTTCCACTTTGAATATAAATAGTACCCAAACATAAAATAAATATTATGGATTTCTTTCCGTTATTGAGATCCTTATACAGCTACATCTAAAAGTAGTCTTGTTCTGCGGCTTGCGGTTTTGCTTGGATTGTTTTTCTGTGGTTTTTTTTTTTTTTTTTGCTTGGTGGTTTGTGGGGATTTTTTGAGAGGGTGATGGGATAGGATAGTTTTTGCATAATTTTTTTCATTATTACGTACTGAAATAAATTTGACTGTAGAGTTATTACATAATTCAACAGTAGGTTTACAGGAATGTTATCCATACAGTCGAATTCTGCTTCTGCAAATACAAATACCATCAAGTGTGCTTTGTTCTAGGCACAAAAGTCATCCAAGGGACCAAACGGAGGTTTGAGTTAAGCACATACCCTACATTTCCCATGCTGTGTACATACATATGGAAGGAAAATATGACAGTTATCCAAAATTAGATACAGTGTTATACAATATGTTTTGATTTTAACTACTGTGACTTCATACTCTTAGTACAACATGTTCAGCCAGGAAAGGCTACCCTGTGTCATAAAAAGGTTGCAACATTTTCACAAAAAGATGGGTTTTTCATGCTCATAACTTACTGAAACATTCCACTATTTGAGTTAAACTTATGCACTGCTCAAAGGAAATAAAGGAAAGAATGTTGAGATGGTGTGTATTTAATAAGGATGAAAAAAACATATTCTCTAGGCATGTCATGCAATAAGCATAAATTTAAGAGTGGGACATTTAGTACTTTTGACCCCACGTCACCTGAGGAAATGAATGTTTAAAGATTAGATTGCTTTTGGGCTTTTTAAAAAATTTATTCTGAATTGTGTCATGACAGTGCACAGTTGAAGTTTTTACGTATAATTAGATTATGCATACTGATTAATTACATTGACTAATTTATTTAAAACATAACTAAGAACTGTGTTTTTAAATACTACTATATTGTAAAGATAGCTTGTGGGACAAGTTATCTGTGGTTATTAGACAAAATCCAAAGAAGTATTTACATTCCATCTGAAACAAAATGTACCTTTCTAAAACATTTTCCAATCTTTACCTTTTCTTACAAAGAAATATCTGCCAGTCTTCATATCTGCTGAGAATCAAGAATAACTTTAGAGCTTCAGACTCATCAGATTTTATTTCATTGCCACTTGGTATCTTAACTAACTTCGGTAAAATAAATTTCAAGCATCTTCATCTATTTATACCTTATTTTGTCTCACCTGTAAAGATAGTAAAGCTTTTCTACAAGAGGTGTGAAATGACTATCTGTGACAGCACACATGGAAATACTTCGATGACTGAATGCTGTTTACTCAAATCACACTCTTGTAGACGAAAATAATATTTATTTTCCTGTAGGTGAAAATAAATCCATAAATTTAAGTACTCTAAAAATCTTTAGACAAAACAATTAAGTATTCATATAGATGCTTTCTGAATACATAGAATGCATTTAAAGGCCACAAAATAGTAGATATCACCTACAGTCAAAATAGTTTACAAATCTGAGTTCACTACACTGAGAGGGTAATTCTTATCCAGGGAGTGCTTGGAGCAAAACTGTCTTCATCCAAACAAGAAGGGAAATCACAAAGCAAGACAGTAAAAAAGGAAGCTGAACAGACAGCTGGAAATATAATAGTGGACTACTAAAAGAATGGACCAAAAGGAAGTTTTTAGGAAACCAGCCCTAGCACTATCACTAACAGGAGGAGCACTTGTTGATCAGCAAGAGCTAAATAATCTGGGGAAAAACCAAACCATCTGCTGGATTATACAACACGATTTCCATGACTCTTCAGGATCAGATGTGGATATGTTTAGTGAGACATCTCTACATCTTTAAGTTGTATAAGATTGTCTGTGTCTGATCTCTGCTCCCTTCTGGTGGCATATTTATGATGTTTTTATGTGTTTGGCCTTTTGTTCTAAAGATCTTTAAGTACATTGGGGAAGAGAGGATTTCTCTGTGGTTTGGAATAGGTGGAGGGAAGCTTTTCTGATCCTAAGGGTGAGATTTTTCTTGCCTAAAATGCCTAAAAGCCTCTGAAGCTTAATATTTAATCCAAGCTAGTCAATGAGGCTCCTTTTATCATCAGAGGTGAGAGATTTACCTGATTTTAGACAAGGTTCTGAAACCGGATAGGTAACTTAGCTTCTGGAGATCTTGCTTGCTCATTGACTGAAGACGATTGTGATTAGACGGCATTTTAGAGTAGACGCTTAACTTCCCAGTATTTGAAATTATGACATCATGAATTTGGACCGAAATTGGGTCTTTCTTTGGAGCGGTGTAAATAGCTATTTGGGATCCCAAAGGAACAGACTGAGTGTCAATATCCATACCAACAGGCTAAATATGTCATGAAATGGTCTCTGTGTCTGAAGCCTTCTGATATAAAAGAATCTGTACTCACACAAGCAAAGGGACTAACACAGAGATTTTACTCCAGAATTAGTGTTCAAAAACCCACTAGCCCACATGCTTCTCTGACTCCTCCTATAACCCTGTCATTTGCGGTACAGGAGACATCATCACTTTGTATCACTACCAGCAGTCAACTCAGACACAGTATTGCAGAGGAATTACAATCACATAAGGGCTGATCTTCTGGAGGTCGCCTGGCTGAACCTCTTGCTCGAGCAGGGTCATCTAGAACAGAACCACGCCCAGATGGTTTTTGTATACAACTAAAGATAGAGACTCTACAACCTCTCTGGGCAACTTGTGCTGGTGCTCCATCACCAACACAGTGCAAAAGCGTTTCCTTTTGCTCAGAGAGATCCTCTTGTTTGTGGTTCCCATTGCAAATGGTTCTCTCACGGGGAACCACTGAAAATAGTCTTTATCTGTCTTCTTTGCACCATCCTTTCAAGTATTTATGAGCATTCATAAAAACCCTTGAGTCCTTTTCTTTAGGTGTGACAAATAAACTGCTCAAATGAAAGACAGCTCTGAGGAAGTGGGAAAGGGTGATGACCCCATGAAGACCAGGAAATAATGTAGTTTGTGACTGACCACAGCTAATAAAAAGGAGATAACTTTTTCCCAATACAAAAGGGACCAAATGCATCCTTTCTTTTAGAAAAGCAACTACAACAGTTGAGTGGATCAACAGGTGGTGCAAATATTTCTCCCTGAGTTCATTAAAAGATTGTGAATATCTCCCTGAGTTACCAAGACCAGCATGAGAGGAAGTGTATATTCCTTCCTGGTGACTGTAGACAACCCAGAATTGTGCTGGTGAGCATATTCTATGATACAGGAGTGAGAATCACATAGGTATTGTGATTAAACCATGTATTGTAATTGCTTTCATTTTCTACGTGTAACTTAAATTTGTATTGTGTTTTCACAAGTGATAAAACAGAAATCCTGGGTGACGTCAACAATCATCAGATAGGTGAATCTCATATTAAACATCATACCCTCCATGTCTGAAATACCTAAAACGGCCTGGTTAGGGGGCTCTGACACTAGGCTAAACAGTCTCAGATCTCTTACTCTTTCCTTACGTGAGAGGTTCTCTAGGTCCTTCATCTGTAAATGTAAAAAACTGCAGTGCTGTATGGGAGGCCAGGAGTCTCTCAATTAAATCTATATTTTGGTGGTTGACTGCAGAGTTATGAATTGAGCAGACACGCTGGATGACACTCAATCAGTGCCTGACGCACAGCCTGAGCTGAGGACGTTGGCAAACCTTTTCATTAGCACTGGATGCAGCAGGCTCCTTTATGCCTTCCCTGGCATCACTCCCATTTTGTGATCTGGTAACAGAGAAGGGAGAGACGGGCGTACCTCCATCTGTGACTGCTGGAGTCAGAAATCCTTCTCTCTCAGCCCTCAGAAACAATAACTCTGCTCTAAATATCTTGTCATTTTTTTATGTGACTGTGCAAAAGTTTCTAAGTAGACTTTTGTGTTTGTCCTGATAAAGTGTTCCATGTCCCAGATACAGGTTGTGTAGGAAAGGCTTTGTCACAAAAAAAGTGAGTTTACATTCATAGAAGTATTCTGTTGATTGGATTACTTTGAATTAGAATTAATGCAACATACCAAAAATATCCTACATTCTTTTAACTTGTCTCATTTGATTTCTACATTGTACTAAGTTCCATTCCATTTTTATACAGTTATTTTCTATAATTTCATTTCTAATTATGTAACATTAGCTTTCCATATTTCTCTAATTGCTTAAGTAAGAAAAGCAACCTAATTAAGTTATAGCTCCCTATAATAAAAAAATCAAACACACATAACACAGGAGTTTTGATACATTTTTTAAAAAATAATTTAGAAAAATCTTGACCTGTTTGACTCTGGAAATTACTATAGCCATTTTGAAAGAATTCTGTGCTGGAGCTTCTCTACTTCAGTACCTGAGTCAAAAACTATTTTTTCTTACCTTATCTTGAGAAGTAGGTTAGAAAAATGAATTTCCTGTGCTATTGATCTTGTTCTAATTATTTATGAAGGTGCAATTCACCTGCAAGCTTCACTTGAAAAGCAATCCTGCTAAGAATACAAGACAAATTATCCAAAATTTAAATACAAACAGCAATTTCAATCAATGATTTATGAATTTTGCTTAAAGAGACAAAAAACTGGGATGGAGCATCCTTAGATCCCATTCCTGATTGTATACTCTACAACTGAAAATAATAAAGGGAAAGTTGAATGAAAAATAGAAAGATTTTCAACCAAGTTTGGGAAGAAAGAAATTATCTAGGAGAGAATGAATCAATGAAAAGAAGAAATTACTGCAAAACTTCTTAATGCAATTAGTCAGGAAAGCTTAATTCATATTAAAAATACTTATTTAAATTTAGGTAATCAAGGCACTGAAAGGCATTATTTCCCTGACAATCAGGTCATAAAGAAATAAGTATAATAACAGTTTCAAATGCAATTACTGTATTATTTTCCCATTGACATTATGAGTTTACAGTTTATCCCCATTAAATAGCAACCTTCAAAAAACTTAAGTTTAGGAAATTTAAAGTAAGGACTCAATGTTATTATTAAGAAAACTAGAATAATGTAGGTTCATTTTCCTGAACTGGGGGAGCAAGGAGCCTTGCAACAGTTGATCCAGCACTTTGGTACTACTGTGCATTAGTTCAACTGGACTGAAGTTACTTTCTTCCCTGTAGATTTTCTTCCCAGAACATGAACGAGAACAGCAGCTATTCTGAGAGATAAAAAAGGAAGTAGGATTTTTTTGTCTAATTTTTTATTGCAAATTACTGTTTATTGCTGATGTAACCATATAAAACTCAGATTTCGGGAAATGAATAAGAATCTAAAGAGGGATATGCACTAGAATAGAGGACTGCCAGCCTGGAATGAGTGGAAGGATGCTCAGAGAGGCTAATAAAGCCAGTTGCATGAGGAGCACACAAGGGCCAGAAGATTTACACATTAAAGGCCAGAGAAGAAAGGGAAATTGAATTGCAGAACTGATTGCAAAACAAATGTAAAATGAGAAGAATGTCTCTGCTTTTTTGAAAAAATATCAGGACTACTACACAAAATGGGGAGTCTGTAGCTTTTTAACCATCCATAAGTCAATCCATAGCTTTAGGAAGATATTTTGTCTGTTACAGATGAAAAAAGATTTCGGGGTATTAGTTTTCAGCATTGAAGACAAACAGATATTTGAAACTGCTCAGCAAGACTTAAGGAAAAAAAAGGATTTTCCTTGTGTCATGGGCACACCTCTCCATGTTCTCATTTCCCGAAGGAATAGAGTCTCATTCTTTACGAAGTCTGATGAATCCCTGAACTATGTCAGATATTTCATGATAATAAACTTAATTACAATATAGTTCAGAATATATTTCCAGGAATTCCACAGCTAAATGGAACATCGTTGAATCATATGACACAGAGTAACCTCTGCAGTTTTCTATCTTTGTTTTCTGCTTCGAAAAGAAAACACAGACACACAGAACCATCTCTGAGTTTCTTAAATTCCACATATAGTAAAATGATGAAAGCAGTACTAAGATTCAGCATTTTTTGTACTCAGTTTTCTGAAATGCTGATGCCCTAGACATCACTTCTGCTCTACTTTATTGCATCACTTTTTCTGTATGTGAGTACTGATTATTCATCAGATCCAATTTGGTAAAACAAAAAACTATTCTTTGTGGAAAACATGCCAATCTCTGAATTAAATATATACAGGGAGATATATCTAAAGAGATTTTCTGATTTCAAGCTTACAGTTACTCTTTGGAATACCACTTACATGAGGAGGTTATGGTTTGTGTTTTGTTCTGTTTTTTTACTTCGCTCTTCTAGCTACATAATTGTTCAAAAGCCGGATGCATGCTAATCTGTAGGAGAAGACAACAAATGTGTAGAAAACACAATATACTGGGGTTTGATTGAGAAGAAATGTAAACCAGAAGCACAAGATGAACAGATTTCACTTATTTCCCTGGTGGCTGGAAGCAAGCAAGAAGATAATGAAGGCAAACAACCTTCACATTTGTAAGCTATCCTATACCTAAAAATTGTGAACCCATACTTTTTTTTTCCCTCAGGCAACTTAATTGGAAGTGAAAACTTTCTCAGAATCATGTTATGAAAGGGAAAAGGTATGCATATTGCATTCCTGAGCAAAGTGTATTTCTTCTGTACATTCTCCTGCATTTTGCAAAAGGTTTCCACTTTCAGATATTTAGTAGCTCATAAATTTGACAACTCTGTATCTTTAGAGTAATGTGACATATTGTGCATTTTCACTTTGCAGTTTACCATTAAATGTAGTATCAGCACAGCTTCGGGCCTTTCTAACTTACATTTTTTCTACAACTTCCATTACATCTCCAGTGAGTAGTTGTTGCAACCTCAAGAAGCTTATTGGTCTCTTTCTGAAGTAATTCTTTTACCACAAGGAAAAGGAATGTCAATAGACAGAAGTATTCTTTTATTTCTGTTATGAATCAAACCAACAAATTTATCAGAAATTTAATGTATGAAAGAACACTTAGGCATCAGAGAGAGAACTCATCACCCTACTATTGTGCTTGTAAGAGCTCATCATAAAGTTCATCACAAAATGAATGTGAAATACTTTGTACTTAAGTGATATCCTTAAGAAAGGAGTATAACCTTAAACGGATCTCTTTGGGATTATTTTCATCATTCTTAAGACACAGATATCATGAGAATAAGAAATGACTACTAACTTTGTCTAAAACCGGTAAAAAAAATGTCCCAAGAGAAATTCTTGATTAGTTAGCATAAGATGAATTTTGCTGAATGTGGAGACCTTGAAAAAATATATTGAAAAGAGGAAATGAAGAGAGAAAAGAAAATGTTTAGCTTGCACTGCCTGGGGCTTCTGCTGTGTTTCTCTGAGTAATGATGAATACCATTTATTGGTAAGATGCAAGCTTCCTCAGCACCTACAGATGTGTCCATACCAGAGGCTAAGGGTGAGGTAGGGAAATGCCCATTGATTTCTGTGACTGATTTGCATTCCTATTAGATGTGTGATAAATGTAGGCATCTTCTAAGGGTGAGACATTCATTCCTGGGTCTGTCTTTCAGCTCCTCTTCAAACCAGGCATACTGGATCATCACAAAAGGGTTCAATGGATCACTGTACTAGATTTTGGAAGAAAGTTTCTCCGGAAGACCTTATTGCAATATGCTGTGTGGCCTTTTTCTGTCTTGCTCTTGACATGCACAGGGCTTATCTAGTAGATTTATGTTGTGATGCTGCAATTCTGGCAGATGATATTAGTGATTTAGGAAGGACCTGTTGGGGACCTAAAAGCTCTCCACTCTTAAACTGAAAAATCAATACTGGTGCAACTCTACTAGGGATTTCTGGATGATTTATTCTTACTAATTATCAATGTTGCAGCCTCTATTTCCAATTTTTTCAATGATTGAGATTTCACCATATTTCACAATTTCTATATCATTTCTGCATATAGAAATTTATGACTAGTAGGAAAATAGCTAAATGTGATGGTTGTCTACTTAGCATGCAAAGGATCGGAACAGCAAAGATAGGAAGATGGAATATGTGCACACACACAGTAAAGACAAACAAAAAACTAATTTAAAGAACAGAAAATTAATATTTAACACTTCTCTAATTCTTAACCATGACTCACTGTGACTATGTTCATATAGATGAACACCACTCACTATCAATCAGTCTCACACGATTTATAGGGTATTAACTGGATGTATCTTGTCAAAAGCCATCGAAAAAATGAAAAACAAATCAATACTTCTTGAAATGAATGGCAGCAGAATTCAAATTATTTAGAGAACAGTCATGCAGCTAAGTACTTTCTGATTCAATTTACTGAATATTATGTCGAAAATTATGTGCATTTCCAAACTTGTCTTGGAAAGCTGTAATGTAAAATAACATTTTTGTGGGGGTTGTTGTTTTGGGAATTTTTCCTTTTTAGTCCAGGGACTGAAATCAAATAATTGGTGGGGGTTTTTTATTTAATTGAAGTTACAATATGCAGTTCCTGGAACAAAAAAGTTTACATTGAAATACTTAATGTAATAACTAAGATAGAAGCTTGGGAGTTCCTATAATTTAATACTGAATTGTATTTTTAAAAGATATTCATATGTACTTTTCCTTTAAATGTCAATCTCTCTAACAAATAAGCAGATTATTCAAAGTTTTCTGGGAAAAAGCAGAGGTATCTTCCATTCCTTCTAGAAGACTGACTCAGTTATATTTTCAAGTTATACTTATAATTGCACAAAGAACTGTGTGCTGAAGAGAAAAACTTCTAAGTTCACACATGCTAAACCAAGCAGGCAAATTCAACTTCAGGGTAGTAGTTCATGGGCCCTGATGAGGTGCAACCACGAGCTCTGGGGCAACTCTCAATTATTTTTCAAGGCTCATGGAGAGGTGTCTGAGGACTGGAAGAAATTAAATGTCACTCCTATCTTCAAGGGAGGCAAAAAGGAGGACCCAGGAAACTACAGGCCACTCAGATTCATCTTGATTCCTGGGTAGGTGATGGAGCAGCTAGTCCTGGAATTCATTTCTAAACACATGAAGGACAAGCAGGTGATGAGAAGTAGTCAGCCTGGTCCTACCAGGGGGAAGTTATGCTTGACCAACTTAATCATAGAATCAGAGAATCATTTGGATTGGGAAAGAGCCATTAAGTCAAACTAACATTACCAAGCCCACCACTAAATCATGTCCCCAAGCATCACATCTACTTGTCTTTTAAGTATCTTCAAGGACACTGACTCCACCACTTCCCTTGGCAGCCTGTTCCAATGCTTGATAACCCTTTCATTGAAGAAATTTTTCCTGATCTTCAATGCAGACCTCCTGTAGTACAACTTCAGTCTGTTTCCTCTTCACCTACATTTTGCTATTTGTGAAAAGAGACCAATCCCGCAACTTCACTGCAACCTACTTTCAAGTAGTTGTAGAGAGTGATTAAGATCTCCCCTGAGTCTCCTTTTCTGCAGGCTAAGCAACTTCAGTTCCCACAGATGTTCCTCATAAAATTTGTGCTCCAGACTCTTCACCAGCTCTGTTTCCCTTCTCTGGACATGCTTCAACAACTTAATCTTCTTGTAGTGAAGGACCCAAAACTGAACACAGGATCTGAGGTGCAACCTTGCCAGTGCTGGGCACAGAGGGTTGATCACTGTCCTAGTCCTGATGGCTTCACTAATTTTGATACAAGCCAGGATGTCATTGCCCTTCTTGGCCACCTGAGCACACCCTGGCTCATGTTCAGCAAGCTGTCAATCAGTACCATTTTCCTCCCAGCAGTTTTTCAGCTGCTCTTCCCCAAACCTGTAGCATTGCTTGGGGTTGTTGTGACACAAGTACAGGATACTTGATAGCCTTCTATGAAAAATTACTTGCCTGGTAGATGAGAGAAAAGAAGTGGATACTATTTACTTGGAATTCAGTCAGGCCTGTGACCCTGTCTGAATAGATCCACTCATATCAGACAAAATATGGGCAGGATGAGGAGTGAGGTTAACTGAAAACTATCTGAACAGCTAAGGCCTGGGGGTGGTGATCAGCGGCACAAAGTCTAGTTGGAGGCCACTTCTGGGGAACCTCAGTACAAAAAAGACATAGACATACTGGAAAGAGTCCAGCAAAGGGCAACTGAGATGATTAGTGGACCTAAAGCTTCTCACATATGAGGACAAGAACAAAGAGCTGGGACTGTTCAACGTGGAGAAGAGATTACTTAGGAGGGTGAATCTCATCAATGTATATAAACATCTTTGGCAAATACCTTAGGGAATGGTGCATGGAAGACAGACCTAGACTCTTTTCAGTAGTGCCCAGAGGCAACAGGCACAAACTGAAACATGAGACAAAAAATGTCCTTCTGAACATAGGAAACACTTTTTCACTTTGACAGCAGCAGAACATGAGGATAGGGTGCCCAGAGGGGTAGAATCTCCATCTTCAGAGATATTCAAAAGTTATTTAAATGTGGTCCTGGGCAATCTGTTCTAGATGGCTCTGCTTGAGCAAGGGTCAGCCCAGTGATGTCCAGAGTTTCCTTACAAGTTTCATCATTCTGTGATCCTGTGGTGCTGTGAAAGTTGGTTCTTGAATTATTAGTGGCATAAAATTGAAGGCAAAAGCTCTAATCCCATAGGCACACTCAGAGCTCTGCACACTCACACATAACCACACCCATAGCAGCTGTGGGTCCAGGCTCTTCCGCCTTGGTAATTCCCTTGGAACTGTTTGATGGCTGCCTTCCTCTTCAGCATTGTCAGCTTTGAGGCATACACTGCCATATATAGACAGTTTAGGTCTCCAGTTACGTGCAAAGGTTTTGATCTTGTTCTTGTCCTGCCATCTGCCAGTACTGAAGCTATTCATGCAAGATTGGAACATGGCAATGACTGACAATGTCCATCCCTTCTTGCTTCTCTGTGGTAGCCTGTCACAGTTTACATAGCCTCAATGAAGTAACTCTTCATACAGGTATATATTCCACAAATAAATCATATGACTGCTTTCCTTTTTTTTTTTTTAATCGAAAATGAGCACTTTGACAGAACATATGAAGTGATTATGCTAAACAGGACAATTGCTGGAATCAGTAAACAGTAGCAGGAGCAGCAGAGACAGCAGCAGTAGTTTTCAGCTACCTGAGACTCATGTAGGTGAGGTCCGGGGTAACAAGATTCCACTGTATTTTCTGGACTGCCTGGGAGAAGAAAGACGAATGCTCAAGGCTGAGGCAGAAGCAGCTTTGATCATCTGCCTACCTAATGAGGTTTTTAATTAAATAGCCTATGAAAAAAGTGTGCCCTAAAAAACCCTCACCCCTACTTTTACTTCAAGAACAAGCTTGTTGTTTTCTTGTTGCCATTGGCTGACTTGTATCAAAGCAATGGAAAGCAATGGTTGAGCCTCACCATGCACCCTTGATCAATAAGCTCAAAAAGAATCTGAAAGCAGTCTACAGTGTCAGCATGTAATTTTGAACCCACTGCAAACCCACAAAGGCCAAAATCCTACAGCCTGGGATTCAATCTAGCAGGACAGCTAGAGGTACAAATTATTTTTCTGTGCTGGAAGCCTTAACCAGAAAGTGCCACAATCCTCAACTGCGGCTTTACTGCCCCCTGTCCTGGAAGCCAAGAGAGCTGTGTCAAATGTCCAGTGTACACTGTGGCCAGCAAAGTTAGTCACATCCATAGAGCCAGAGTGTTGGGCCCGGGACTGTGTGAGTTGACACAGGCAGGCAGTTGGAACAACCACAAAACCACGGCTGCAAAGTAAAGAGCAAATTTGTTTCCCTATCCCGCTAAGTAGAGAATCCCAGCAGAGACACACAAATGGCAGTGCAGGCACGGCCAGACTCAGTCGATCCTGATGGGGTGGTGGGCCTGCTGTTTGCACAAATTTATTGAAGACCCACATGTGTAGTTTACAACCATACTGTGATCTCCTCTGGGGCTTTTTATGATCTCTGAGCTTTGATCTTCTCTCTCCCAAGACAGGAAGCTCAAACACATCCGTGAGAGTGCCTCCAAGTCTCTCCAAACACCTATGTTATCTATACAAAAAAATTCTACTTCTCAAAAGAGACAGAGGATAAATAACAGCAGGCATACTATATGGTGTTTTCTACAATGTTATTCTCTAGGCCTTGGCATTCCCAGCTGCAAAATCACTTGAATAAATCTACCATCCTCTTCACCATTCTTCTCCTTTTAACCCCTTCCTGACAACAGGGACCAAGCAAGTACTCAGCACTGGGAACTGATGAGTACTTTCAATCTTATTGTTCTTGAGTCCATGAACCTGCCTGGAGTGAGAATGCGGCAGGCAAGACTTCCTGAGGAGCCCTTTTTCCAGCCCTCACAGAAGGGCTCCGGCAGATTTTTAATTTTTTGTTTTAAAGCCATCATTTGAAACATGAAGACAATCTGTCTCTGTTTTGGCTTTTTTTTTCCGTGCAATGACAGAAGAAGTTACACTCACTCACTCAGGATATGAAGCAGCCAGATGTAATTACTAATGCAGATTTACAAAGGCTCGAATAGATATTGATAGCAATAAAATGTTACAGGATAGACATGGATATAAGGGGGTAATACAAGCTGTGACTGCAGGACTACGCTGAGGTGAAGAGGCTCTCTAGTCTCTGCTACTATCAACACAGTGAAAATTAAGCATTCAGTAGAAGCACTGACTTCTGACTCCTCCCAGGCTTTCTTTTCCCCATCTGAGGCTTCATATAAGACCCCTGGATGAATAATTCCATGACCATACATTTGGGGGCTCGTATGCCACCCCTTACATGCCACCCTCTCCAGATCTACTGAAGTATCTCTGATGCTTCAAAGGATTTTGCAAAAGAAGGGGAGGCTGAGAAGTTACTCTGGGCTCTGAAACCACATCTCTGTATGTGGTTTTAAACTGCAGTTCTTTAAAACAAATTTAGCACTAAATCACTATCCCCTGGTCATTAAATTTCTGGGGGAAAAGACAGAATCAGATGGACCAATGAGTGCCAAGCTCTTATCCAAAGTCTTTAGGCTCTTGCATCAGAACTGCTTACTTCTCACCCACGCATATTCTGCAGAAAACAGATTTGTATGAGGAATATCCTTAAACATCTCTAAAGCCTGGGGACACAGTAGTAAAGCCTGGATGCCACTGAGGCTGTGACCTCCTTCCCACCAGGTATCAGACATAACAAAAAACCCCATCAGAAAACATTGAGTCATAGTGCTGTTTAGGTTGGAAAAGAACTTTGAGTTCACGCAGTCCAACTGTTAATTCAGCACTGACAAGTTCGCCACTAAACCATGTCTTTCGGTGCCCCATGTACGCAAATACATCCAGAGATGGTGGCTCATCCGCTTCCTCAGACTCGACAGTCCTTTTGGTGATGAAATTTTTCCACATAGCCAACCTAAACAGGTATTAGGCTATTTATGGATCTCTCCAAAAGATGTTATACATAGGCTCATATTCCAGAGTCTACATCAGTCTACTATTTTATTGTACAATGCCAAAATGGAATTATATAATCACAGATATTAATTTCATTTTAAAAGCTAAAGGAAAGGTTGCACTGCAGTAGACTGCAATTTGGAAAGATACATGCCACTAGTAAAAAGATAATAGTGTTTGGTGAGAAGCATTAGGCTAATCTGATTAAACTTAACTTTATTGGTTTTAGGAAATAACATAAATCATTTAATCCTTCTCAGTAAAATAATAGTGATTAACCAAACACTGTTTGTTGATGGCTTTCTAATCTATTGCTCACAGAAGCAAATAAAAAGAGAAGTAAAATTAATTTTTTTAAGGATCCCTGTCCGAAGATATGTTTGAAAAATACCTAGGAAAGTAATCATCTAAATTCTGGCAAATATTGGGTAGGACTGATACTTTCCTTGCAGTTTAGATAAATATTTGCCACTTTATTACACTTCTGGCTGACAGTGGTACTGCACTGTAAAAATGATGGATGATAGCTATCTATTTATTTATCTACTGGGAAATATAGACTTACCAAATTGTAGTCTTGGGACACAGAAAGGAATAAAAATGAAAATTCAAGAACTTTATCAAATGTCAAACTCAAAATTATAAAATCCAGAGCCGTTTTTTTTTACATTTCATAATACATACTCCGCATTGGCATGAGACAAATACAAAATGTATGAACAAACCCAAAACACATATAGTTTAAAAATATCTGTTTTTATAATGGATCAAATCAATCTATCTGAAAGTTTCCCCTTACAGAAAAAATACTGAGCATATCAGACTGCGGGAGGTGCCATGGCAGTGTAAGAACTTCACGCTCAAAGCATCACCGTAACGTTAAAACTTGGAATACAAAACCAAAACCAAAAAAACCTCCCCTCCAGCTATGCCCAAAAACCTTTAAGGGTATTCAAAGAGACAGTCAACATCAATAAATACAGGAAGAAAGACAATGCTGCTGACACGCGTATTGCTCAGAAAGCACATGAAATAGGAAGAAAAAGTCAGGAAAACTCAGGACAACCTATATGTCCCACTGGTATGTTGAATTGTTTATGTATATTATAAAACAGAAATCTTGGATAGTCTGCATGACAAGTTACATTCCCAAAATTCTTGTACGGTAATTGGAAATGTTTGTTATTGGTACAAATTAATTATGAAGTACAATTAAATCATTAAGTACCCAGCATTAAGACCTCCTCTGCTAACAGGAAAAGAAGGTGAGTTGCAAAAGAAGACTCCCTTCCAGGGAAACAAAGGGCACAATATGAAGACTGGACCCAACTCACAGGGAAGTCTGCTGTCTTCTAGGGGCATGGATAAGGGACATTACTGGAAAACTCTCCCATCTACTAAGGCCCTCTGATTACTATCTACCATTGGTTGTTCAAACTGGCAACGACTAGATAACAAAGACAAGTCTGAGGGCAATCTAAAGAGATTTCTGGGGCATGGGATGATTAGTAGAGGGATCAGAAGCACAGGTAGTGATTTCCTTGATTCTTCCAGGAACAAGGAATAATATTGATAGGAAAAGGCAGACCTATCCAGCCAATGCATGGCTCTGATGTTGATGTCAGTGGAAAAAATTTGGGGTTTGTTGACCATGGGATGGTCTATCTAACACCTGGTCTACTGACACCTGACAGGATGCACCTGTCTCAGAAGAGAAAAAGAGTTCTAGCACAGGAGCTAACTGGGCTTGTTGACAGAGCTTTAAACTAGCTTGGAAGCTGGGGAGAGACAAAACCAGGTTTGCCAGTGATGAGCAATTGAATGGTGTGCAAAATTTGAGGAAATGAGAACTGATGAGATCCCTCAATCTGTTTCACAAAGTGTTGGCTATGTTGTCTACAAGGTACCATACCTGAAATGTTTCTACACTACCTCATGTAGCATGGGGAACAAACAAGAGGAGCTCAAGGCTTTGGTCTGGTCCCAGAGGTATGACATCATTGGCATAAGTGAAACTTGGTGGGATGAGTCCTGTGACTGGAGTGCCCTGTTGGACAGTTACAGGTTCCTCAGGAGGGATAGGCAGGGCAGAAGAGGCAGAAGGGTGGCATTGCGTGCAATAGAAGGGGTAGAATGTATGAAGCTCACAGTTGGCAATGGCACAGTTGAGACTGCCGGGATATGAATGAAGGGACAAACAAATAATACAGACATCATCGTGGGAGTCTACCATAGACCTCCTGCCAGGACACTGATGCTGACAAATTGTTCTTTAAGTAACAAAGGGACACTTCCAAGACAGCAGTCTTGGGAATCCAGAGAAATCCAAGCTAACTGGAACCTGGAAAACATTGTCCTGATTTTCAAGAAGGGCAAGAAGGGGGACCCTAGAAACTACAGCTCTGTCAGTCTCACTACAGTGCCAGGTAAATTTATGGAGAAGATCATCCTGGGAAGTATTTAAAAACACCTGAAAGACAATGCAGTCATTGATCACAGCCAGAATATCTTCATGAGAGGAAAGTCCTGCTTACCAAACCTGATTTATTTTTATGACATGGTAACCCACCTGGTTGATCAAGAGAAGCCAGCTGATGTAAAAATTTTGTATTCCAATGTTGTCTCTCACAGGATCCATCTGGACAGAACGTCCAGCTTACAGCCGGATAAACACATCATGTGATGGGTGAGCAACTGGCTCACAGGTAAGGCCAAAGGGTTACAGTGAATGGGGTGACATCAGACTGGCGACCTGTCACTAATGGGGTTTCACAGGGCTCCATCTTCAGTTCTGTCCTCTTCGAGATCTTCATAAATGACATGGACGCAGGACGGGGAGGGATACTAAGCAAGTTTGCAGATGATGGAAACTGAGAGGGGCTGTTGATTCCCTCGAAGGCAAGGAGACCCTGCAGAGAGTCCTTGAGAAATTAGAGAGCTAGGCAATCACCAACCATGTGAAGTTCAACAAGGCAAAGTGTCGGATTCTGCACCTGGGATGGGCAACCCCGGATGTATGGACAGAGCACCCTGGATGTATGCTAGAGAGCAGTGTGGCGAAAAGTGACCTGGGGGTCCTGGTTGATGGCAAGTAGAATGTGAGCCAGCAGTGCCCTGGCAGCCAGGAGGGCCAACACTATCCTGGGGGACATCAGGCACAGCATCGCCAGCCGGGCAAGGGAGGGGATTGTCCCGCTCTGCTCTGTACTGGGGCAGCCTCACCTTGAGTGCTGGGGGCAGTTTTGGGGGCAATTTTGGGTGCCACAACATAAGAAAGACATTAAACTACTGGGGAGTGTCCAAGGGAGGGCTACCAAGATGGTCAAGGGCCTTGAGAGGAAGCTGTATGAGGAGCGGCTGAGGTCACTTGGTCTGTTCAGCCTGGAGGAGACTGAGGGGAGACCTCATTGCAGCTACAACTTCCTTATGAGGGGAAGAGGAGGAGCAGGCACTGATCTCTTCTCTGTGGTGACCAGTGACAGGACCTGAGGGAATGACCTGAAGCTGAGTCAGGGGAGGTTTAGTTTGGATATTAGAATAAGGTTCTTCCCCCAGAGGGTGTTTGGGCACTGGAACAAGCTCCCCAGGGAAGTGGTCACAGCATCAAGCCTGACAGAGTTCAAGAAGCATTTGGGCAGTGCTCATGGGCACATGATGTGACTTTTGGGGGTGGTGCTGCGCATGGCTGGAAGTTGGACTTCAATGATCCTTGTGGGTCTCTTCCAACTCAGTATATTCTGTGATTCTGTGATTCTACAATTCTGTGAAGTAAGCAAAGTGAGGGTTTTTTTATATTCCCAAATGATGATGATGATGAATAAATGTTATAGCATTACATAAAGGAAGGATGGAGAAAAACATGGGGTTTGATACAATGTATGATATCTAGGTTTCCCTCTTTCCTAACAGCACTGAGCTTATGGTATAAATTAATAATAGGTGTTCCAAACATAATCATTTTTGACTCAAATTTGAGTCCACAGGTTCTTGGGAAATGTCACTACAAAGCATAGATGAAGTTTGAGAATTCTGGACTATTCTAACTCCACTTAAAAATCTGATTTATAGTTTCATTTCCTAAAACCATTTTTGGTCTTATAAATGACTATTTTTCTTCTAATTAATGCCAGGCAATCTCCTTAAGTCCTTTGTTTTAATGTGTAAATTATTAATCAAAGGTTTTTTTCCACTTACGCAGGATTTAAAAAAAAATCTCTTTTATGCATAATGAACTTTTATAATCGGCTGTCACCTTAATTGAGAAATGGTCATTTTTAACATTAGTGTTCTTTAGGGAAAATTATTCTGAAGTATCACTGTTGAAGAGAATATGTTTTAGTCCCATGTCATGTTCTGATTTATCATGGCAATTTTAAGTCTTGCATAATTGTTTTGACCTAAAAATCAGAAAAAATATGTTAATGTTTCCATCGACTAGACAGTATAGCAGTCCTTGGAATGTCACTGTACATATCTATATATACATAAATCACAGTCATTCTACTTGCCACTCTCTAATCACGTCTGGCTGGAGGTTTAAGATTACCATTATCTTTATAAAATGTATATATATATATATATATATATATGTAGCTTTGTACTCAGGCATGAAATTCCAC
Organism: Oreocharis arfaki; assembly: GCA_013398015.1. NCBI lineage: Eukaryota > Metazoa > Chordata > Aves > Passeriformes > Paramythiidae > Oreocharis > Oreocharis arfaki. The sequence goes on along the minus strand of VZRR01013406.1, from coordinate 33,420 downwards.
CATCTACCATCAGAAAGTATAGAATCTTTCTGGATGTACTCACCTACAGACCTATGGGTAAAATAAAGAGAAAGAAGAAGAGGAAGAAACTCCAGGTATTGATATTAACATACTATAAATGTGTTTCTTGACATATCTGTGTCTTGACTTGTCTCAAAGAATTGGTTCAGGATAAAGCTTTTTTGTACCAAAGAAACCAGGACTACTCTTTCCCATTACAGCTTTACCTACAATGATATGTCTGATTTGCCTTTTTTCTGTTTTTTATGTTCCCCTGTATCTGCAAAATATGTTGATGGATACATTCTATATCATTAAAAATCATTTTGAACCTGTTTGTAAACACATTCTGTCTGTGAAAATAAAGCTTTTTATTTAAGTTTTTTTGCTTTGTAAGCTCTTTGAAGAAGAACAATGAACTACTTGGAATTCAAACTTGATTGAATTAGCTCTTAAGTACCAACATAATATTAATAAATAACACCATAATAATCATTACATCATTACTATTAAGAGAGAGCTGAACAAAACAATGTGTAATTTTTTTTCTCCACTGATAATTTAGCTTAAAAGGAGAAAGGAATATTTTGGAGTGAAAAATGATCTCACAAAGAGAGAATTTTCAATTGTGCTGAAGATTTTTACGTGGATACATTTATTCCTTTTGTTAAAGTTCTGTCCTCAGACAGATTTTGTAAGCGTAAGTATTTTTGTAAGTGTTTTGTTTGTGTAAGAAAAACATATAGAACAATGGTAAAATACATTCAAATACTATTTAATTTTTCAGTCAAGCTTTACTTGAACAATTGTAACTGCTGAAATGCAATAACAGTTTCCCACTAATCTGCCTAGAACATAAACCCTTGCAAAAACAATCTTTCCCAAAGATGTGTTACAACTTACTCTTTGTAAAAAAGATTCTTTGTCTTGAGTTTATCAGAAGATCGTTTAAAAGGCATAAACTGATACAGCATGCTCAAAATCTGAAATTAGGTCTGCAGATAGACCCCCTGTGAGGACTGTAAATGACTTCCAGATAGCTCTGCTTAACGGCACTGTTACCGATGGGGTCTCAGTTAAGTTAGAATAAAACTTACCTTTTTTTTTTTGTATTGTTCAGTAAGAAAATATAAAATAAGTTTTACTTGATACTGTATGCTTATTTTTCTAAGATAACTTACTGGAGATTGGAAAAAAATTGCAACTTCAAATATGAGACCAATTCTTCTTATTTGCACAGGGCAGAGGCTTTTGACCTGTCCCAACTTGCAGTGCCCAGGCTGAGCCATGAAATGGGCCACAAGAAGAGTTATGAAGTGGTCATCATCAGTGAGGCAACAGCCAGTAGCTACTTGTATTCCAGGCTTTAGTGATGTCACTTGTTGATTAGCAGAGTTTGGACATTTCCAGTGAAAGAGTAATTACTTAAAATTGTCTTCCACTTCAATTTTTCCTCATGTTCTAGCTACTTTTCTCCAATGTGTAAAAGAGAAACACTTTTTTCCATTCTCTGAGATTTTTTGCCATCTCATAAATTTCTTTCTTATTAAAGCTGTTGTACAAGACAGTAGAGCTAGATTACAAACCAAGGCTTATAGGGTGAATACTTTATGTGGTCAAAACCAAACATTTGTTGGGAACAAATCTGGCAGTGAAGAGATGAAAAAAGCCATCATTTATCGGCTAAAGTGGGTCTTGTCATAGAAGGGGATTGTGGTCTCCTGTTTATCCTGCGTGGGCACATATTAAAGCAGTACACTGTGGCTGCTTACTCAGAACAGGAGTGGGTTGTTTTCCTCCCATGAAGACTGGGGTGCCGGAAATATTCTGAGAGTAGTGCATATCACAGAATCCCAGAATCATTAGTGTTGGCAGGGGACCTCATCTAAGGGACCTTAGAGATCACCTAACCCAAGCCCCCTGCTGAGGTAAAGAAATTCTTCCTCATATTAAGGTGGATCTACTTGTGTTTTAGTTTATGGCCGTTGCTCCTCATCCTGTCACTGGACACCACTGAGAAGTCTGCACCATTCCCTTAACACTCACCTTCGAGATATTTATATGCATTAATAAGATCCTTCCTTTGTCTTCTCTAGACTGAACAGACACAACTGCCTCAGCATCTCCTCATAAGAGAGATGCTCCAGACCCCTCACCATATTTGTGACCCTCCGCTGGACCCTCGCTCTTTAAGTCTTGTATTGAGTGGACACAGAACTCCAGATGTGGCCTCATTCAAGCCAACTAGAAGGGCAGGATCACCTCCCTCCACCTGCTGACCACACGCTTCCTGCTGCACCCCAGGATCCCACTGGCTCTCCTGGCCACAAGGGCACTGCTGGCTCATGGTCAGCTTGTGACCCACCAAGACTGCCAGGTCCTTCCCAGCAGAGCTGCTCTCCAGTAGGTCAGACCCCAGCCTGTGCTGGTACTTGGGGTTAATCCTCCCCAGGTGCAGAACCATGCACTGGTCCTCTTTGAACCTCTCTGTGTTTCTCTCTGCCCGAATCTACAGCCTATCTAGGCCCTGCTGAATGGCAGCTCAGCCTTCTGGTGTATCAGCCACTCCCCCAGCTTCATAGACCAACAAACTTGCTGGGGGTGCATTCTAACCATTGGTCCAGGTAATCAATACACAAGTTGAATAAGACTGGAGCCAGTATTAATCTCTGAAGAACGCCACTGACTATACGCCTCCAGCTGGATTCTGCTTTGCTGATCACAACACTCTGAGCTCTGCCATTCAGCCAGTTCTTGATTCACCTCACTCTCCTCTCATCTAATACACATTTCCTGAGCTTACCTACGAGGATATTATGGGTGACAGTGTCAAAGGCCTTGCCAAAGTCAAGGGAGACAATATATTGAACTTTGTAGTACAGATATAGCATGAAAGGCTATAGAAAGCACAAAGGATATCCAATAATTTCATACTGGTTTTCACCTAAGGGTTTCAGTAAAATATCCTGCTCTTTGTAGCAGTGGTTTGTGAGACAGCAGAAACTTGGCTGAGATTGAAAATTGAGAATTGAAATGTCAAAGCGGACAAGGTACCTCCATGCACTAGATTAAACACTATCCCATCTCTCTCCATGGCATTTTTATTGTTTATAGCCTCCTCCCCCACTCAAATTATGTTGTTTTAATTTTTTTATTTGACTTATAAACAGATGATTTTTCTCAGTAAAGGGAGTCCAGCTGCATCATTCAAGGTAAAAGGCTTCATTAGGGAACACGGGTTTTGTCAGGTGATGCACACTGGGCATCAACACATCTAAGAGAAAACTCTGGTTGTAGCCCAATGTTCTTAAAATAGTTCCAAACACTGACTTAGTGTGTAATAAGGAAATGGGTGAGACCAGTAATATAAAAAAGCACATCAAGTGTGCAAGCTATACTTGCATGCAATTCATGAGGAAAAACTGGGTTAGGGTGGTGACTTTGCTCAGTGGAGAAGGAATTTTTCAAACCTATATTTTTATTTAACTCTTTTGATGACACTTAAAAATGTAGTTGTGCAGTACTCCAGCAAAAAAGAATTCATTCAATTCTGAAGCTCTTTTAGATTTTCATTACACATGTGAAGGTCTACTTGGCTGTAGAATATCCCTGTTAATTCTTCTGATAACGTGATGTGTAAAAGATCTCAGTTTTCCACATCTAAAGAGGAATGGACACCTTGTGGGACATAGCAGCCAAGATTTGCTTTCAGATTTTGTCATATGTATGTGCTTAGCTAGCTTACTATGGCTTCCTTAGTAGTTTTGATAATCCAATGCATAACTTGTATTTTCACTTAGTATATTTCTCCGTTACTTCTAGTTAGAAACAAGATAAATCTAGAATTTCTCTTTCCAGCAGTGTTAAGCATTTCTCTGTGACCCTGAAAAAGAGATCTTGGTTTTGGCTCACTCATTTGTGTAGTAAGTGTAATAAATATTACATACAGGAATTTCAGGAGACCTAATTGGAAAAAAAGATTTTATTTTCATTTTAAACTTGAAAAAATTTTGAATTGTGAGTATTCTTTTTCTTTCCATGAATTTTCAGCTGCCATGAGTTACATGGCATCTGAAACAAAAACACGGTAATCATGAGTAACAACCAGAATGAACATATACTGCTTCTACGACAAATTCAGCTTTTAATGTTGAATTGTAAAACTGACAAATCGACCCATCCCAAAGATCAGACAGCTTTGCATCTCATTCTGGATTATATTTCTCTTATAGTAGCCAATGAGGGAATATGGCAATAAAATGCAACACATATTCTTTTATAACATAAGTATATAAATTTAAACAGTCTTAATTGCACATACAGTAATAGTGACTGCAATTTGATTTGAATGGTCCCTGCAGTAAAAAATATTTTTAAATACTCAGTGAATTATGTATATTATTGAGCATATTCTGCAGTTTTGCAATAATCTCCAGAACTATAAAAAAACCAACAAATCAATTATTTCTTGTAAATTATTTGTTCAGATGATTTTCAGCCTTTCTAAAGATGTAAGTTCTGATATTTTGCAAGAAAATATCTTGGAAAAAATCCTTTTTTTCAATATATTTCTATCTTTTAGTTTTACATGGCATAGAAGGACTTCAAGCATATTACTTGCAATCCAAGCTGTAAATAAGAATGTGGAGATAAAATTACAAATGGATAAGTGGGCAAGTACCGCTCAAACTCATCCTATATACATAGCTGAAAAGTTGTGGGTTTTTTTCATTAAATCAGGTTGATGATGGATGTTGAAGTGTACCTGCAGCCTTTTAAATTTTCTGTAGTTATGCTGAAGTTCCTAGGTATATATCCCTTGTTTATTCATTTTCAGTGGTTTAATGGACTTTCTGTTGGGCTCTAGATCACTAACGAAGTACAGCCACACTTTCTGAAAAGAATTTAGAGATTCTTTGTGCTTTTCTTTCTGAATTCCTGAACAGCTGGACAATACCTAAACCTCACTGCATGTGTAGATGCAGCATGTCTCCAGTCCTCAGCTCTGAGATCTGGGTCCCTTTCAGAGCTCCGTAAAAACATCTCTTTCGTAAAGGAAAAAGTTTGCATAAAGCATGGACCGTAACTGTGTATTATCTTAATGTGGAGTGGAGATGTGGCATCTGGCTTGGGGATAGAGAAGAAGACCTTTTATGCTTCAAAGAACCTGCAAAATCTGAGAAGCAGAGGATAAAACTTTCACTTTGAAGAACCAGAGGAAACAGTGGGGAAGAGCAAAATATAAGTGTGGCTATTGCCATCAGGATTCATAATGTATTTCATGCATAATTTATATATTTTTTAGATTATATTATATTTTAGTATATACCTCTGCATTTGTAGCATATTAGCCAGTACATAGAAACAGCAAATGCTATGTTTCTTTGAAAATTTGCAGACTATTTGAATACTTTTAGTAATTGATTGGTGTGGATCTTTTTTCAATTAAAGGCAGAAGAATACCAAAAAAAGGACAGAAAATTATATATATTATTTTATTTAAATAAAATCAGAGAATTTTAAAAAATTTAAAGATCCTATATTAAAAAAGAGAGAGCTTTTCAGGTGACTTTTGGTTTTTTTGAGGGCTGACATTTCTGTATAGTAAGGTATTTTTGTAAAACTGTGGTAAGGTACATCATAGGGACACAATTAATCCATCCTTGTAATGACTATGGACAGCTTCTGTATCTCTCCTTTGTTTTTACTATTACCAAAGGTTTCAAAATAATTGCAAAATGAAGCTCTGAAAATTCTTTATGGCTATTGCCTCCATCTACCTGTTGTACCTAGAATGAAGCTGCCAAATCAGAGTATGTTCCCTTTGTAAACCTTCTGTGTTTACTTCATGGGAGTGCGTAAGAGACAGATTTTATAATTTCATAACTTACAGCGTAATTTTAATTGATGTTGCTGTAATTTGGGGTACCCATGCAGTATTGGTAATGTGATTATAAGTATTGTTCCTTTATTTATTTGCCACTGACATGCTGAAAACATATATCTCTTGCCAAATGCACATGGCAAGCGATCACATCCTGTCCCAAAAGGCAAGTTTTCACTTAAGTTCCTACCAGCTTTACTCACCCTGCACAACATATTTATTCAAAAGGAGTCACTGTATCATGAAGTGATGCCTCATGGCAAGGATGCAGATGATTTTGAAAACCTGTGGCAGCTGAGAAGCCTGCTTGGCGAATGAGGAATTGGAGACTCCTAACTCATGCTGCTCCCGCTGGTTATTGTCTGCTTTGAGAGCGAGTAGTTTCCCTCTCCCTCAAAATGAGCTGCTCTCAGTCCATTTCTCTCTGTGTTTGTCTAATGCCCACAGTTCCCTGATGGCTGTGCAAGCAGCCCCGGAGCCCTGTGTGGCAGTGGGCATCCCCCATACCACCTCCTCTGCGTGGCAGGGACTAGGAACAGCAACCGGCATGGCAGGAGTGGGAGGGCAGCCCCTCTACCTGGCTGCAGCACACAAAGTTCTCATCAATGCGGGTGTTTGCAGCAAAGTCAATCATTCTTTGAAGAAGTTATCAGTGAGGAAGCTGACCATCAGCTGATGGCAGTGTGCAGCCACGTGTGGAACCTCCACCCCATGGTGTTTGGGGGTGCAGGGTCTTTTCCACCAGCACCTGTGTTGGTGGGTTCTGGGGAGGTGCAGTGGCATATGCTAGGCTGGAGAGCCCATATAGGCCTGGGGAGCAGGGTAAATGGGGCAACTCATCCTCTCTGGAGAAGGGATTGGGGCCCGTGAGCCATACCTGCTGGAGGGCTGTGTGTGAGCAGAGGGAATGCAGAGCTCTGAGTGCATCGGTTGGATCAGGGCCTGGGGGGATTGCCCCTAGAAGAGTCCTCAAAAAGTGTGTTTACTAACATTTTGTAAGAGTCTTCTGGTCTAGTTTATCTGTAGAATTGCCAAAATTGATCTTGAAACTATTGTCACTGACTGCTTGCTAATTATATGTATGCATAGATGCAGAAATCAAGTTTTGATGTTGACTGGAGTTAAAGCATGTAAGCTAAACATTTTTTCACTGAGATTTGCGGCATCTTAATGAATAACTCTGCATTTCTGTGACCCCTTTCTTTCCCTTCTTTACGAAGCTCTGCTTGTTTTATTGAAGTCATGCTAAAAATCTTTTTTACTATCTTTCTCTTTTTGAAACAGTATGAGTTGAAGGTACCATCAAAAGGGCTTTTTGTGCAACTTGCAAATACAAATTCCTTTTGAGAAAGCATGCACAGCTATGCAAGAGGATGTCTATTTCCACATCTTCTAGAGACAGTTAAGATATTCTGGCTAAGACGGTAGCTGAATCTCCCACCAGGTATCCTGTTTCCTTCAAATGTTGTCTTTCTACCTTCAAAATTGAGCTCCATACTCCCTGAGATGATGCAAATGAGAGAAACATGGAGAAAGGAGCACATGAGCTGAAATTTGGCAAAACCTTTTAACATTTAAGTACCACATTCTTGCATGACCTGATTATAAAGTCACAGAACTATCTTATTGTCAGAGACCTGCTTAAAAAGAAGGTCAAAAAAGCAAATAATTTCTTCTTGTGGCTGATATGGCCACAAGTGCAATTTTGTGTGCAACTTGATAAAACTAGTCTGCAAGTACATGTTGCAAGTAGTTCTGCAAAAAAGAACATCCACACTTGCTTCAAATATACATTTAACATCTAAAAATAAATCCTTTAAAATTTTGGTGTGTGAAAACTTCTCACTAGTTGTCTTTCCAATTGTACTCCTGGGATGACCTTGCTTCTGAGTCAATCTTCCTAAAGCACAGTCCATATTATAGTATGTATGCATAGACCACAGTGCTCAGAGCCCCAGACCTTGACGAAAACATTTTTTTCCTAAAACAAGGCTGTACGTTACTCAGTGAGACAGCTCCAGGAAATATTGAGTTATTTCTTTTACTTATCCATTTCTGTAATGAATCATATGTGCTGAAATTCCCAAGGAAAAAAATGTAGGAAATTTCAGCCACATTGTCTGAAGTCCTCCACAAGGTTAAAAATATCTGAGGCAGGTTTTAATGACAAATTTTGTCAATACCACTATGGCACTTAAGAAAAACCCATGGAATATACACATCTAGCACATAAGCCCTGTGTTTTTCCAGAGATAATTTATCTCTATTTCTGAGAGTACTTCTATATTAGCAAAAGATTGATCTTGTTAATGTGATCTACAACTGAGAATGTTACATGACACTTTATCACCAATGATGTATTAACTGGAGACTATAACCTGGAAATAATGAACGCAGGAATATTGCTTCATTACCAGGTCATAAACTCTAGAAAGGAGTTTACTCTTTTCTGCAAAAATTGAGTGGTTTGTGAATTTAATTTCTATGCATTGATTAGGCCTGAATTTTATTTAACCTTTCTCACATGTTTGCCTTCATTGACTGCTTGCTGTGTTTTAATACCAAGAGAAGCCATTTAATCCATTCAAATATTTCCATTAGATTCTCCTTCTAAGTGGCACTATGGACAATTACACCTCCTAGTTAGGCAGGCACTCATTGTTAGAACAATGCTTGTTGTCACTGGAGCACAAAATAGTCCATGTGGCTCATGAATTTAGGCAGACTCAAAAAGATTTTTAATCGTGTTGTAATTCTTTATTGTTCATGTTAATTTTTTTTTCCATTACCTAAGATCTGACATTAATCAGTTTCAATAAACTCACTGATACACTGAATAAGCTTAGAGTCAAATCTCATTTTTCTGTTTCTTTGCTTGTTTGGATTTTTGATGGTTTTTTTTTTGTTTTTATGTTTGTTTATCAAGGTCCTTTACACTTTTTCTGAGTGCTGTTACCTAACAAAACAATCTTTAATTTGCAAAGCATATCTAGCACTTTATCTAGTGGTTTACTCTTCCTCTCCCTTCTTTTATAGAACCCTTTGGACCGTTTCAACATAAAAAAGTTCAGTGGTGAAAACTCTCTAGGTGCCTAGTGACGATACAGCTGTTTTGTGATCTAAGACAAAATTTAGTCCTGCTCAATTGCCATATTGCAGACATGTCACACTGAGAAAATTACTACTTATGACTAGAAATAATATGATTCATAGTATCCAGATGTACTCATGAAGGGAAGTAACTCATCACTAAAAAAATTAGTACTTCTGCTTCACCCCAAGGGTCTACTCCTTTTTAGGTCATCTAAGAAAAATTATGTTTCCTGATAATAGTGACATAAGGGATGACTGATCCTTTTCATTTCTAGAGGCTTTAAATGTTATTTCAGCAGCTTTGAATACACTGGGTTTTTCTTTTCCCTTTTGAATTGGGCAGGTCGTTCTGGCTTGCTAGAAAATTAGATTGCAATAAGTCATCATAAAAATTTCTTTCCTGGGTTCTTTTCTGGTTTTGTTTGGGGGGGGTGGGGGTGGTTTAAATGCTGAATTACAGAAACTTCTTATGTTCGTACTTCTGAAAATAAAGCATTGCCATTACATATAATTTTGAAAATTGAAGCCTCCTAGCAGAAGGCTGTTGGAAACCAGTGCAGGCATAACATAGGTCACAACAAAGAAACATTGCTGCAAGGTGTGCACTGTTGTTTTTCAAATATAGGAGAAAGGAAACAATGGCAATCAGAGAAGGTGAAGTATGTTTAAGTGTAGGTGACAGATAATGAACTTTTGCATTGGCTTTTCCATACTATGTTATTCCTTCTGGGGAACTGGTGTGTGATTATAATTACACCCCATGAGAAATGGTTTCAAGCTTGCAATCTAGTTTGCTTTGTGTTTGTCACTTTGCAGCTATAATTTTCGGAGGCTATGTGTTTCCTGTGACTGTTACACTTCAAATAAATTAAATAGGTGGAAGAGAGACACACTGTCAGTGCTCCGTGAAGAGTAATTTGCCTGGTAGGGGCTCACAATACATTATCTTACAACATTATAATTAATCAAGTACCTTTTGGCAAGTTAGTATCAGCTGCAGAGCAAAAGACTTCTGTCACATCATGACTTGCTAGTCCTCATTAGCTGTATAATAACCTTTAAAATTGCAGAGGCAGACTGACATTATTTAAACAATGTTCTACCCCTTTTTGCACATGCGCAGCTGAGAAGACCTATTCAATTCCATGAATAGGTACCTCACAGTATTAACAGAAGATTCACAATCTGGCCCTTTAATTCTTAGCTTTTTGTCCTGAAAGGCATGGTTGTTCATGAATTGCAAATTTTATTTCTCTTCTTTCAGAATATCTAAGTGCTTATTGATGCAGAACAGCAAATTACTGAATGAAGTAATTGTAATACCTGTTTTTTACAAGAAAAATTGGTTTCATGACTCACCCACAATTTAAATGACTGCACAGAGTACAACAGTATGTACTCAAGTCTGACTTCAGCTCAGTATACAACAGATTACATCTGGCCTGGAGTATATCACTCCACACCAAAACCCTGGGAGGGGTGTTGACAGAAAAATACAAAGTGGTGAAAATCAATCACACCACACCATGAATTCCCCTGAAGCAAATAGTAAGGGCAGACAGATTCTGCATCTGCATCTGAACAACACACCTGAAAGAGATGCACAGGATGAAAAAAACCTGCATTAGAAAAATTACTGCCAATGCTTCTCTGCTTCTTTTCTTGAGCAGAGAGAAGTAGCAATCAAGCTGCAAGCTTTGAGAGTCACAGCTTAGTCTTTGCTCTCGCTTTGATTTTGGATGTTTTCATTTTCTTGCGCACAAATAAAAGCACCTTGAGATGATCTAAGAGGCATATTTGGGCCTCTTTATGAGAAGAAGTGTTCAAGATTCTGAAAACGTGGTCTTCTGAGGAATATTAAATTGGATCTCAAGAACAGAGATGTATGAAACCAGAAGATATTTTCAAAAACTTTTGTCAATAATTTTGTCTGGTTGCCAGTTAATCACTAGAAGAATGTCTCATTTTTGCTTTCCAAGTGGGGTCTAAAGAGGCAAAGAAAAAAATAAAAAAGAAGAGCAGTGCATTTTGTAAAGAGGAAAAGGAGAAAATGAAATCACAGTGAGGTATATATGTCTAGTATTTGTTTTCTAATTCTCTTTCATGCATCTGTGATAGCTTTCATTTTAATGAGCCTCATCTTTCCTGTTGGATCATATCTACAGTCATCGACAGGATTTTTCCAGTGCAGTATGTGGGTCACTCATAAGAAGTATGAAGAGTGGCACTCAGACCACCTGTGGGGTAGGACCAGGGAATCCCCAGGAGAGAAGGAGGTCTCTGCTACTTCACCTGAATTGCCTTTCTGCAGCCACTTCAGACTCACCGTAGTGCTGTGTGGGTGAATGTGTGTGAGTACGCCTGGGAGCTTCCCTCATTGTCTTTGAGTATGTGATGTTGCAGCTCAATGACACCAGGACAGCTACGGGAGCTCCAGCATTGCAGATGACTTGGCATATTTTAATGGGATTTTCACATAAATATTTCAGTTTACAGTTCAACTCAACCTTTTCAACAACAAGAACATCAGAAGGATTTACACACACACACAAAACAAAAAAGCAGCTAACATGACAATGCAATTCATAAATACTATACAAAACTATTTTCTGAAATGCCATTTTCTGTAGATAAAAATAACCCAAGTCTATCCTGAAAATCTAAACATCAGAGGTCAACTAAAAGGAACTCTATTCCATTATTATATGCTTTGAAAACTGCTGTCTGTATTGTAGTTTCCAATGTTTGCAGCATCAATCCTGCAGTTTTATTAACTTTCAATACCACTGGGTGGTGGTAAAGCAAGAATTGACTGAAAGAGAAAAATGGGGTTGAGGGAGGAAACAGTGTTAGTACTCCTAAAGCATGACAATCAACTAGCCAAGAGAGAGCCCTCCAGAGATCACAACCTTGGTATATTTATTTTCTTCAAGCTTATATGTTGCAAATTGAGGTAGAACAGAATTAAGTAGAGGAACAAGGCAGGTTAGGAAGAAGGGCATAGGCCATAATGGACAGAAAATATCTAGAACATTTTCAACCACTTTTCCTCATCTGTTTCTAAGAAGAGAATGTATTTAAATTTCTATGTTCAATTTACACTCGAGAGAGCATATGAGCACACATTAACGGCTACTTTTTCTCTTTTCTCTCTTGTATTCAATACTTTTCTGAGAGGTTTTGTTACCCACCAGCCAAAAGCAAAAGTGTGATTTACACAGGTTAGTTAAGCAATTAATGCAAACATTTTCATTTTTGATGACATAATATCTGTACTCTTCTTTGTTTTACTGACCACTTGCTTGCTTCTCTTTTGCTCTCTCTTTTGAGCTAACCCTGACAAAACATGGTGTTTCACTTGTCAGAGGACTAAATTCAGAAAAGTTTCTGTGATATAATGCCAGTATAAATTCCAGAGCATATTTAGTAAATAAAACTGTTCAATTTTTTCTTCATAAGTAATCTACAGAAGGAAAGAGAAGGGAATTACAAAGTATCAGGTGAGGAACTTTGTTTGCATTCAAGTTATGAAGCTAATGTGATTTCATTCATATACAAGAGCTAAAAACTTAAAAATCTCTACAATTAATGAGCTAATGGAAGGGAGGTCCACCATGGCATGTAAACAAGTCAATTTGAAGTATTCAGCGATATAAAGTTATCTTTGAGTTGTGAGGAATTTTTAATCTTTCTATGTATAGAGGGTTCATTCTGTATACAGTACGCATCACATCACAAACAGCTTGCAGTACCTAGACTGAAGCAGGTTTTCATTCCTGGTATCAAAACTAAAAACTATGGCTATCACAAGAACTTTATCTCTGATCCTGTGATCAAGTCTTTTGGAATCTCAATCCTCTTGCAAATTTTTCTGACTGTGGGGTTTGGGTTTTTTTCCATGAATAAAATAGAGGTGGTGAGTACATGCTCATCTCACAGCCATTGTAGATTAACAGATTTGTACTCAATTTGGAAATTCTGATATGGTCAGTATTGTGTTCACCTCAAAATCTGTGGACTTTTCCAGAATGTATCACAGGCGGAAATTTTCCACTTTTTATACTTTAATAGTATGTGACATGCGGTATGATTACTGAAGCATTTCAAATTCTGTCCTGAAGTTTTCCAGCACATTGATGGTTTCTGTGTTATTTCACTATAGGTATTATTAAAAAGATTCTGACAATTCTATCTCAGTAGAAGCAAACCAAACACCTACAGCCACACAAAAAAATTAGACAATTTGCTGCATTTTTAGAAAACTTTGTTTCACTGATTTAGTCATTAAATTAAATGGAAATCTCATGTCACTGTACAATAGAGGAACACAATATGCTTTGCTCAGAAGGTACTCTAAGGATAAGCCTTGCCTTTTCACATACTCTGATGAAACAGCTGGCACCATCCCTCACCTATGTATGGACTACCTTTGTATCTGGTCACACTGAGCTGTAGTGGTCAGTGTCTTGTATCACAATGAGTCAAATGAGTCTTCTCCTTTGACTCATTTCACCCACAGAGAGCAGCTAGAAAGGACTTACCTGTGTAGAAGACTGAAGATCACTTATAGCCCCTTACCCTTCTGAAGAGATTTAATTTCACTCTTGTCCTTTCCTTGATAATTTTTCCATTCCTATTGCATCAGGAAAATAGGGGATTTTCCCTCTTTTTTTCCCATTCATGTTTTGTCCTTACTCTATAAACACTGGCCGTTGAAGAGAACTTTTCAGATGCTAATGCTATGGGAGCTCCTTCAGTATAGATTAAGACTAGTATTAATTTTATTCACAATAGAACACATTGCCAAAAGCTGGAAGTTTTAATTGAGATTAGGTTAACTCAGAGACTGAGAAGTGTCAACCAATTACACAGGAACATTTTTTTCAGTGTGAAGTACTCTGTCTTTGGGTTGAATATTGTTTGCATCCTGAAACTGTAGGTCTAATGTGTACAGAAATCCTTCAGAAACTCTAAATCCCTTTATTGCTTCAAAACTATCCACTGTATTCACACTGAGAGAATCCCATGAGAACATACCTGCTGCATGCTCTTACAGGCTGGTCACTTTAAAAGAGAACAGCAGAAATTAATGGATTTAGAAGAATGTCTAAATATATCTTGATGTTGCAGGAGCAGCTTTCTGGTATTCAGATGATAATGAAATAAAACATGTAATCCTTAATGGTGTCATTTTTTCAATGTCTTTTTGACTGTAAATTTGCAGTGAAAGAGGAGATGTATAGTTAAATTGTCCAGGTAGGCAGAAAGAAGCTGATGTGCCCATACCAATGGCACACACAAACTCTATTTTCATATTTATGTGATCAAAGCATACCTGTGCTTTCTACCTACATTTTATATAGCATGCTCAGCCTTAAATAATCTTTCCCTCTTCCATATAACTACTGTGGATAAAATAAATCATTTTCATAATAAATTTGAATCAACTAGATATAGTTACAAATACAAGGAGGATCATATACAGCTAAAGCAAAAGAAGACTAAGAAAAATCTCTTAGATTTAAATATGATTACATCAGAACTCAACTCAGACAGTGAATATCCAAGCTGTCATTGTTGGTCAAGGTCATTGTCCTAACAGATTAAATATATATTATTAGGAGAGATCTTTTAAAATATGTCTGCCCTACTAAAATAATAAAAGCTGAAGAGAATATTCCAGCAACTCAGGAAGTCAAAAGTAAAATAGTTCTAGAGAATAGTAAGTATTTTGTATTCTAAGCACATATAAGAAAAACAGGGCATCAAGAATGCAACAAAGAGAACAAAATACACGATAGATTAGCCTTATAACTTCTACTCAGATCTGATATAATTTAACCATTTTGTTTTAAAGCCAAGAATTAAAGTACAGCAAAATAAATTGCTGTATTTCTTCTGTTGCCATTATCTGAAAATCAATATCTTGGCTCTGCAAAGTAATGAAAACCTCAAATTCCCTTGATTCCACCATGACCAGAAAGCAGTCCCCGCTTATATCAGTGGTTGCCAGTCCATCAAATGTTTTCATGCAGAACTCCTGAACCAAGCCAAACCTGAGGCTGAACTCGGCGCCAAGGTGAAATTTTCTCCATCAGATTGTCTAAATAGGCAACTGTACAATCTGTCTCTTGTGAGACTTGAAAGCTTTGGAAAACATACCTACACGTCCGAGACAGATTTGTATTTTTTCAAATACTGATTTATCAAAAAAAACAGCTTCAAGATCTATACCAGATCAAAGAATGGATGACTGTTTTGAGATCTCCTAATTGTTTTTGTCAGTTCTGTGCCAATTACAGATGTTCTGGATGTTGCTGCCTCTGAAGAAGGGACAATAGACTGGAAACAATATTTTACAGATTTCTGATCCTGGCTTTCTGTAGGGCCTGAGGAGATGGAAAGCTGTCAGGTTCAGGACTGAAACTCGGAGTAATAGTGCTTTCTCGTAAGTGTCTTTACCAAGCTAGAGGGATCAATGCGGACATTCAAATGATCTTATGATCACCATGTAAGCTTTGAATGTTACTCTAGATGGGGGAGAAAGACACTCATGAGTGGTAGAACACACTCCATCTGTTTTAGTTCAAAATGCAGATTCTCAGTCAAGTAGTGAATTTCATTTTAATGGTGGAGGGATATCTCCTCCAAATTAGGGAGAATGCGTGGCATAATGGTTGTGAAGAGCAACTCTTCTGGAAAGTATAGGATGTCATAAGAGTAATTAAAAAATCCCAATCTGATCTGCTGCAGCATTAGGCATATTATTGTCATAGAAAGTGTAGTTATTCTTAGTGTGGTGGAAACTACAGGAAAGCTTAATCTCTTGAAGCAGGTTCATGGGACTTCAGCAAATTTGTGTAATGCATAACTTCGTGGAGGAGAATAGCTAAAAATGTAATTGTTTTGCTAAATCCTTTTTCCAATAGTCTACTTCATTTTATTTCTGATTTTCTGTTCAATGACAAGATACAATTTAGTAATTGCAGAAGAAATATAAAACTTTTTTTTTTAGGTAAACACAAAGAAAACTGTTTTCCTTTCCTAAAATTTACTTGAACTAGCTAGCTTTGATCAACACCTGCTTTTTTTCAGTAAATGCAAACAGTCAAAATCAAGTATTGAGTTGCCACTACCCACCTCAAATAAAAAATTTCTTCAGTGACTTGTGGGATATTGGCACATTGGCTGTTGCAACACTATTTCATATTGACTACATTCGAACGAATAATTTACACAGAATACAGTATTCCTCTGAGTTAGTTTCTTGCCCTTCTGCAACATGTCAGTATCCCTGTCGTTCAGATGTATTTTTCATCTGAATACATTTTAATATATACATATGCAATTGAGCACCTTCACTTTGAATTAGTCATTGAAAGCTGACCTGCAGATACTCTTGAAATCTTTAAGAGACCAGGCTTAAAGCTTTGATGTGTTCATTACATAGTCATAGAAGCATTTACTGCTAGCTGATCAATAACTTTGTCTCCTATTTTTCCACTAATCCAGTTTCAGAAAACTCAGGTTTCTAATTAAATGTAGAATATCCCTTTCTCTCTTAATACTGCCCTGTTTTTTATTATGAATTTGATGGACCAAGAGTTCGTGAAGCACCCAAAGGACCAAATTCAAGGACTTTCTTAAATTCATAGACTTAACCTGCCTTTTCATGAGTCAGTCCAACCCCAGTAGGTGTTTGAAATACATGCCTAGATTTAAAATATACAAATTGAGCCACTGATTTAAAGTAAGCCCATCTCTATTTTTCCTGTTTCTCATGACGGAGCTAAAACTATTTTCTCTCAGAAGCATCTGTTTCTTCCATCAAATTTAACACAATTCTAGACTTCCATTCTATGCACTAAACAAGCTAAAATGTTGGGGTAAGCCAGGATAACTTTGGAAATTGGGTATTGCTCAATAGCTGGAAACTCAGAAGTAAGTATCAGACAAAGATGGAAAAAAATCAGCGTTCAGAGCAATACTTGCTCTGTATTCTCAACACCGATCTGTGTTTCCCAGGTTGAATCATCTTGGTAAAAGATGGGGACATTTTATTAAAAGCATTCCTTGCTTGAATATTGCTTTTTAGCCTGAAATAAAACCCTGGGACAATGACAAGCCAGCATCCACTGTGAGTGCAACATCATTCATCTCACTTCTCTTTGTCATTAAAACAGAACAGACTCGCAGCCATCTATGGGGGGAAAAGAATACTTTCTTTCATAGATAGAAATCCTCTTTTCATAGACTGAGAGAGCACTCTGTAAGAGAGGTGAAGTTACCAGAGGTCAAGCAAGGCGCAATATCAACAACTACTGCTTTGATTTTCTAAAGTATGCTTCCATAGCGCTAACAGAAAGTTTTCTTGACTTACAGTGTTCTATTACATGTCAGTCCTTTCTTTGATCAGTAAGACACTACAACCATATTCTTTACAGATATAAAAAATATTTACACTATTCAAAGCTTAAAAAAATTCAGCATTAAACATATCTTTTTTTAATAGTGCTAGCCTTTGACTCAACTAGCCTTCAATATGCATTTACTTCCCAAGTTTCACTTGGTGTTTTACAAGCTGCAATCACATTCATACCTTTTGACTGAGAGTGTGTGATTCAGACATCATAAATCCTTTCTGCAATTCCCTGGTGAGTCAGTAGGCTTATTTTCTGCCAAGTGACCATTTTCTTTAAGTACAAACAAAAGGGAAAAGTTCCTTAATGAAATAAATATTGATTAAAAAAAAAAAACCAAAACAAAAAAAAAAACACAAACAAATAAACAAACAAAAAAATCAAAAACCCAAAAACCAACCAAACAAAAAAAATTAAGTAATTTGCTTACTAGATGAAAACGAACACTTTCTCAAGGCTTCTCTAAATAAGAAATTAGCCTCCATTACTGAAAAAAGGACAAGCCCCAGTTATACCATTTTCTAAGAAACTTCTCTCAAAGGGAACCCAGAGACAGAGATTGTCCCTTCCATCCAGAGAAAATTGTATCAAAGGTCTCAGCACTCAATGTCATCCCTCCCAGTTTTGATTATTCAAACCTGTAGCATCTTTAGGCAACATCTTTTACTTGAGTCAAATCTTAAAAAAGGAATGCCAATATCTCCAAGGGATCAAAACAGCACATTGAGGGGCAGGCTTTAGGTCCCTCCTCAGCACATCACCTCGATGTCTATTTGCTTGAGTTTGGAAACTTTTTGGAAACATGGAGGAAGACAGATCTTCCATCCAGTCAATGTTCAGCATAAAAGTTATTCGTATTGGTTATTTAGTTATGAAATAGCTATTAATGGCCACAGCCTCCTGTCTCATTTTTTAAAAGGTTAGGAGAAGTCTTCAACCTTTATCCTACATTTATCATAGTAAACAAATTATACAAATTAAAAAGAAGCAATAGGCAACTTATAGAAATGGCTGCCTTTTACCCTACATCTCATGTTAACCTACATTTTGTTACCCACAGTTTTAGGATTCTGCTTTATTTAATTTACTCTCACATTAAACAACTCATATATTTTCTTATATTTATCCAGAAGTACTAATAGTATTTCTGTTTTCAACCAGACTTAAAATTTTTTTTACTTCCACTGATGATGACAATGTCTATCTCACACTTTTACCTGAAGCTTCAATTAAACCACACCTGAGATGTGAAAAGAATTCTGGGATTTAGTACATACAGTTTCATGAAAGGCAAAGATATTTTTTGTTACATCCTATCTCAAATACATGAAGAAAAAAAATTGAAGTTTCTGTCTGAAGAAGCATAGGGTGCAGTATAATCAGTTCAACTCCCTCATTATAAATAAATGGTAGATTTTCAGTATTTTTCCAACTCTAATATATGTTTACAGCATTTCTGTTTATTTATAATGACAAAGATAGGTAAATAAAGGATAAGTGGATATAATTATTGAATTTATAACTATTGAAAACTGGCACACACTGTACATGGTTTAGGGTGTTATTTGGTATTTATGAAGTCCCAGATTTCTATGAATATAGAAATTCAGTAATTATTGCTGTCACTATTTGCTATTTCTATGCAATTTGCTTTAATTTAAAAGAATTTGAGGGTTTTGGTTGCATTCAGAAAGTGATAGATGCTTACCAGCTACTCCCCTGAGTTTATGCTATTGGATATTTTACTCAAAATCAGGATAAATCTATCGTTTTATATATTTCAAATCTTCCAAAAATGCCTGATTAAACTGATAGTATCTTTTTTGCAATTTTCTCATCCTACCTATATTTATACTCTATTAGATTGCATTATATTATACTGTATTTTTACCTGTTCTAAGTTATTTCTTAAGAAACAGCATAATTGACAGTCACTACTGAGACAACTTGCTCTTTGACTTTCTAACTGTAAAGGTCTTTCAAATATTTAGTGGGGTGGATTCTTCATTCACAGAATGATTCTACTCCTGCTGTCTTCCCAGACTTGACTGTGGGATCTAACAGGGCTTCTCAACTCTGGGGTCTACAACCACGTTGTCTTAACCCCACAGGAGGATGAAATTCAGGCTGGCTTTCCAAAGCCAGGCCTACACTCTATACTTGAAAGGATAAATACACCTCCAAGGCCCATTTTTGAATGCAGTTCAGCTTTTCTTTTTCAATTGGTGAATGATGGTCAAATTTTTTCACAATTTTGCTTCTTAACTGCGTAAGTAATTTGCATTTTTTAAAATGATGTATAAGTATCTGCTCAGAAAGCTGTAGAAAAGCTATGAATCATTTCCCTTTGAAGCAACACTTGTTAGAAAGACAAGCAACTTCATGCTTCTGCAGGAAGGAAAAACCTGAATTCTAACTTTGAAACTTATACATGAAGGGCAATAGATGTTCACACAATTAATGAGGCATGCTTCATTGATGGCTTTGATATAAGAAGGCTTGTAAAACTGTCAAAAATGATTCAAAGAGTATTTTTTGCAACAAGACCATGACCTAAACCACACATCATGTGTTAGGTTTAGCAGGCATTCTACACCTCAGTTATCAAAGGAACTATATATAAATTTAAAATAAAGAGCTCTTGCTGTACAGGAAAGCTGACTTGACTCCAAAATAAACTCATGAAAGGGAAGATATAAAAGAACTTGGAATATAATTTTATAATGGAGAAATGAAATACTGAGTTGATTCACTGACAAGGTATCTATATGTTCATGAAGGTGCTTACTGCCATTTTATACTTAGGTACGTAATGGCAATAAACTAATAATTAAATCATACTAAAGTTCTAACTAACTATCTAAGAAGCTAACTGAAATAATACAAGCCAAAACTGCAACAATTTCTTAATATTGTTCTTGATCTGTTCGAAAATTTGAGTAGGTAAATGAGGGCAGGAGATAGATCACTTTGTCAGCTCTAGTTTCTCACCTGACACTCTGAGACCTAATGACATCTTGAGAAGTTCTTTGAGGCTGAAATGACAAAAAGATCAATAAATCCACCTCTCCAAACAGCCACAGATCGATTCAGCCAAACACTCAGGCAAGTTGTCCAGTAATTCTACTGCTACTTCATTAGTTTCTGAACACGAATAAAGAAATATGATGTATATCAGCACGCTGCTGCAATACAGAGATCAGTTATGTTTTCTGACACATTATTTTATCTAATATTGAGCAACTCTTAGAAAACATATTTACTTTGCTAAAGGTGAATTTATATATCTCTAAAAATATGAGGCAGCAATCATCATTTTTTAAAGTAATATATTCCCTTTTTATGGCTAAAATTTAGTAATTTACTATTTTTTTTTTGTCTCAGAGAATAGCCTGTAAAGACTATTTTTAAAATTTATTGAGTCATCGTTAAAATTATGTATTCAAAATAGTGCCACCTCTCCACTTCAGTCCTTTAGATAATTTCCGATCCTAAAAATGTATAAAGCTTCTAGATATCAGCAAGCAACATAAAAGAAGCATTAGAAAGTAGTTTTTGCAATCTGAAACAATTAAATGCTGTGGATAATTTAAAATTGGAATAAATAAAGGGTCACATTACTTTTCCACAAAACTTAAGACTGAATATGAAAATGTATGTTTAAAAAACCCTAAAAATTAATTATCTATCAATGTATGAATGTCTTGAATATATACAGACATTGAAAAAGGAAAAAAAGTTTCTGACCTCTGTTGCTAATGTCCCTGCCTGTATGCACGTATGTGCTTTTTCAGTGGGGAAGATAGATGTGGAAAATAAGTATATAGATAAGTATACAGATATTACTTCCACACTACATAGAGGAAACAAGCAAAATTATATTTTCTCTTCCATATACACCATATACATTTGTATTTGTACACTTGTGTTTAGCCACAGAAGAAATATAAAAAATTCAGCTATACAGTGATTTTATGATGAGTTCTTATGAAAAGAAGTATTATAACAAAATTCTAAATTTTGAGAAGTATATATATATATAAAAAACTTGACCAAAACAAAATGAAAATTTATAAGGAGCCCCTTGAAAATGGTCCTGTTTTTAAATATTTCCACATCTCACCAGCACAGAGAACTGAATGTTTTATCTTTCTCATGCAATTCATCTCTTCTCCGTGAGGCTCGCTTTGTAAAAGCCAAAAAAAGAGACATATTTTATTATCTATTTTGAAACAGTTTTGGCCTTGTTTTTGCACTGCAACGTGTTGGATATTAAAAAGAATTTCTGAATGGGGGAAAAAGCTCAGAAAGGGATTTGCTCAAAACCCCTTTAACACTTATTGTTCTCACACACAGATTTCGAGTCATGTTTTCTGGGTGGTTTGAAGAACAGAATGGTGTGGAGAACATATTGAAATCAATGAAAAATTTTCCATGATCTTCCGTTGACTTCATTCACTGAATCAGAATTAGTAATCCCAGAAAGGGCAAGGCCAGCTTCAGCGGTAATCCAGGTGCATCACCCTATTCTGTTGCATATTGATTGCACAGTCACAACCAGTGGGTATTAGACAATGGCTAAGTGTCCCGATGGACACTGCTGAGCAGTGCCGTCCCTCAGCGGTCCATGATGGGGACAGAGTCATGTAATGTCTTCATCAGCCACACAGACAAGTGACAGGGGATTGAGTGCATCCTCAGCAAGTTTGCAGGTGACACCAAGTGGAGAAGTGCAGCTGACCCTCCTGAAGGACAGGATGATGTGACCTGAACAAGCTTAAGAAGTGGGGCCGTGGTGCAAGGTGCTGAACCTGGATCAGGGCAACCCCTGTTATCAATACAGCTTGTGGGATGAAGGGATTCAGAGCGGCCTTGCTGAGAAGGCCCTGGGGGTGCCAGTGGATGAGAGGCTGTACAAGACCCAGCAATGTGCGCTTGAAAGCTAGAAAGCCAAACATGTTCTGGGCTGCATCCAAAGCAGTGTGGGCAGCAGGGCAAGGGAGGGGATTTTGCCCCCTGCTCAGCTCTGGTGAGACCCCACTTGGAGTTCTGCATCCGGCTCTGGGGTCCCCAGCACAGAAGGAACATCAATCTGTTGGAGCAAGTCCAGAGGACATCAGTATGTTTATACATACATCAGTATGTATGATTAGAGGAAGGGAGCACTTCTCCTATGAGGAAAGGCTGGGAGAATTGGGATCATTCAGCCTAGAGAAGAAAAGGCTCTGGGAAGATCTCATCGAGAATTTTCAGTACTTGATGCAAGCCTACAGGAAAGATGGACACAAACTTTTTAGCAGGTCCTGTTGCGATGGGACTGGGGGGAATGATTTTAAACTGAGTGGGGATCTAATTAGATTAGGTATGAGAAAGAACTTCCTTATGATGAGGATGGTGAAAACACTGGAACAGGTTGCTCAGAGAGGTGGTGGGTGCCCCAACCCTGGAAACATTCAAGGTCAAACTGAATGGCCTCTGAGCAACCTGATCTATTTGAAGATGTCCCTGCTCGTTGCCAGAGGTTTGGATTGAATGACCTTCAAAAGGTCCTTTCCAAATCAAATGATTTTATGACTCCATGACTCTATATAAGAGGTGTATCCTCTGAATGAAAAGGAAGTATTTCCAGTGGAATAATTTTCATCTAAGTATTATTTACTTACATACTTACTATTTCTGCTGACCATCATATTCTTCGTTCTTTAACTGTACCTTTAAGACCATGAAAATAATAGAAAATCAAATTAATACATTTTTCAGGTTTATGCCCCTAGTTTATGTACGTGTAATAGAGCAGGGGAGAATTCCCAAAATTTTATACTGGCAGACCTTGATATTGATTTTTGTAATGGAGGAAACTCAAGTTGAAACACTGGGAGTCAGTTCTGATAATCAACAGTTTCAGTTTTAATTTTAGTATAGAAAAATTTTCTAAGTCTGTTGGAGCTTATGTGAAGACTACTGCATTTGGAAAATGGAGCAGAAATTCTAAAAAACCCTCATACATTTTTGAATTTCTTTCTTTTCCTTTGGATTCCTGGCAATCTAACAGTTTGCAGTTCTGTTGGATCAAGAATATACCAAAACCAGAATTTCAAGAATTTCAAGCATATTTACTCTCAACAGAGGAAAATAGAGTCCATCAGAGGAAAATGTTGCTCATTATTTACCTGTTTTGGACAAATTCACAAAGTATTGCTGAACTCAAGTTAAGAGAAAATGATTCATCTTTATTTTTATTGCCCTACTTTCTCAGGAAGTTCCAGCGTAAAAAAGGTCTCATCTAGGCAGAGAAAGGGAGAGAAATGGAAATGGAGGAAGGAAAAGAAAAAAGAATGTTTCCATCTGTCAGTTAGAGTTTTCTTCTACCACCTCCTGATTTGACTAATGACAGTTGCATAATTATCATCTCACATGTGTTTGATAATGTTCTTTGTTTGGACTGTCAGTTGTCTCGATGGAGTACACTTAATGGTGTTATTCAAGAACATGAGCTCCCTATGTGAAACATTCATGCCTTCACTGCAAACGTATTTAGTAGGTTTTTAATTTTCCCTCTGAAAATTCCACTGCTGGAAACCATAAATACAACAATAGTATCAAGCTTTTCTTGACTGCAGAAGTGCCTTTTTGCAAATGTCAATACAAGTGTTTAAAAAAGCAAAATTGTTAGACTGACATCCAAATTATTCTACTAGTGCTTTTTTTAAAAAGAGATAATAAGAACCGGTCCACTTCACCATGGCTCTAATCCAAAGCTCATTGAATAGATATAATTATGCCTTGATCTATCAACAAAGATCCTATCTGTACTGATAAGGCACTCTCCAGACAATTAAGATTTATTTTGGAACACAACATTTTAATATTAAAGCATAAATGCACTCTTAGTGGTGGCCGAATCATTCCTTCATGTAATTTTATAATGTTTCCACTTTCCCATGAGGGAAAATTTCCCATATTTCTAATCTGATAGGAAGTTAACCTGAAGTCACATTTAAATTCTTCACTCACAGTCTCATCGATATTCTCACCAGAGTACCTTAGAAATACAGTGTTACCATTGAGCTATCTAATTAGAGTTCCTCAGGAAGCATTTTGACTGTGTAACAAAACGAAAAAAAAAAAGCTAGAAATGAAATGAAAGCATGCTTTCACCTTTCTGTGTTCCAACCCACATTAGCTGATTAGAAAAAAAATTAGCTAAAATGTTCCAAGGAAATAGAAGAGCATCTTTGTCATGAACACATTATACAAAACTAATTCTGTTTTTTTAGAGCAACAAAACAATTTGTTGGGTTTTTGGACCAACAAAGCATTAGCAAATTAGAATCAAATTAGAGAAAAAAAAAAAATCTTAAAGCAAAAGGTCATTTAAAAGCTGTTTTCTTCAGTATCCAAAAAGTAATACAAGATATAGACACGTAATAGGAGAGCAGTATTATTCAGCAGCTATAAAATACTTATGAGTTTATTAAAGATGCATTTTGTTAAACAACTAGCAATTAAGGATCTTTACATTTGTTCAGTACCTGAGCTTATACAATCTTCTGAACACTTTGTCTAAAGTCACTCTAAAAAATCTTTAAAAAATCATTAGGTTTAAATTTTGCGAAATGTTTGTCTGTTATATATTGAAAACATTCTTATCAATATTAAAATTTATGCAAAAGGGATATGTAGACATATTCAGAGGTTAGTTTTTGCTCATAATTTTCTCCTCTCTGTAGATTCTCAAGTCACCCTCATCACTATAATGCAATCGCTTTCCAGTAGAGCTTTAAGCACTCTGATAACATCTGTCACATATAGTTCATGATCCCTATCATCCTCTCCCTAGGGAGTGTGTGTAGAGCACTGAGTCTTTTTGTTAGGGTTTGATTTGGAGGAATTTATTTTTCACACATTACTATATCATTACTTAGGCATGTAGACAGTCTGATAGAGAGTCTTTATCTCATGAAATGACGTGCATTTAGTAGTTTACTTGGTGAATAAGAAATATGCTTTATTAAGTATTCTTATCTATTTTGGGGTAGTTGAACTGTAGCTGTTACAAAAATCAATTGCTCAGCTAATGTGCTCAACAATATAAGAAATGGCTGGAAGTCTATAAGAAGGCTGTATGTCTCTTAGCACCTTTGGCATTTTTACAATGCAGAAGAGTGATTATAATGTAATTCCACTCCTTTGACACTTCATTCACTATAGTTCAAGTTGATTAGCTTTTCTGGCTGGGTTACTGGTTTCCCTCCAACTTTTATGATATTACTAGTGATGCCATCTGTTCCAGGTATTTTTCCTCTTAAAGGTTTCACGGCTTTCTCTGTCTTCTTTTTGAGGGCAGAAGATAAGATTTTTTCTTCATGTCTCTTTATGTCATAGGAGGTGGTGAAACTTGTCATGTTTGTCTCTATGCATTCTTGTAGAGCTGCTGGTAAAGCTCATCTGCTCTCTGCAGGATGCTATCTCTCCCTCTGTAATTACTCTTTCATCACTGTCTGAGAGGGACATCTGGTGTCAATTATCTGTTTTCTTCTCATCTTGCTACAGCTGTTTCTTTTAAGAGTATTTTAAATCTTTTCTATGTTGCATCATATATTGAATTCTTTGTGATCTTCCATTTTCAAGGTCATGTGAAACTTGTAGTTGCAAGCAATTGTTCTTTCTCTCTTTCAATTCCATTTCTTTCATCACGAGTCCATATGTTCATCATATGCACTTGCACTACTAAACTGATCATGATGAACCCCTGTCCTAAAATCCTAAGGTACAGGTATAATGAGATTTCTTTTTCAAAGAAAGTCCCTGACCTAGTGAAAACTTGGTTGGTACTTGAGAGGTCCAAGTTACATTAGGGCAATCAGAACTTCATTGAGGGAATGTGAGTAATTGGTGCTTGGTACATTAACTGTCCTTTCTTACAACTCATGCAATAATATAAAAAAGTCATGGCCAATAATATGGAGAAATAAAATTTACAACACTTTTTCCCCAGCACAGTATGATACTTAATTCTCTGATTTTCTTGATGTTTTTTTCTAGTTTCATTGACTTCAATAGCAATACTTATATAATGTAGAACCTAACAAAGTTGAAGCCTTGAGTCTGAAAACTTCAGGTAAAATACACCGAGAGTGTACATGGACCCTGGTTCTAGCAGATTGTCCCTCAGACATCCATTAGCAGAGCCGGTACCAGTAGACCAGATGCCTATCCTCTGTAACTGCTCACAAGGTCTTCATGTTAAGGGTAGGGTTCTAACCCTCTACCAAATACTGCTGATGTATCTTATCCAGGTTCAGAATTCTCCTACACAAAGTTGCCAGGAAATTCAGACAAAGCTGGTAAGAGAAAACCCCAAAGTGAAAGCATTTTTAAGATCTCATCAAAACAGGGGTTTGGATCTTGAATAAAAGTCTGCTTATCTTCAATGGGTCAGAAATTTGAAAAGAACAGATAGTAGAAACTCAGCTGTTCCAGGCTACATGTTTGGTTGCAGGGCAATTATTACTCCAAAATAAAAAGCAATCCAAGCCTCTCCCTTAGGCAGATTATTATCTCCCTTTTGTCTTTTCTATCCAAATGAGGAACCTTAGTATTATTGCTTTGGTTTGGCCTCTTTTTTTTCTTCTTATGACTTACATAGTGCCAAGGACACAGGCTACTCACATTTCCTATGTTTGGTTAAAGTGCTATTTAATTGGACTGCTGAATATGCCAGGGCAAAGAAGAAAGATTTATTTATTTATTTAAGGTAAGGACCGTTTGCACTCTTTTGTGTATCTAGAGGAGAATGATAAATAACTAAGGATATACACAGGCTTTGGTCATGAGAAGCAATGCCATAGTGACCTGTGAGAAGCTTTAATAAACTTATTTTCCCAAATTAGCCCTCTGCTGAGAGAAGTAAAGATGCTTAGATGTCTCAAAGCTATTAGTTTTTGTTTCGTGGTTTGCAGAGTGTTATTTTAACCGAAGTTTGGTCCTTATTTGCAGGGTCCTACTTGCATTTTAAATCCAGCACATTTCAAGAGGTGTTGATTTTGGCCAGAGTAGAGTTAGTTTTCTTCAGAGTAGCTGATATGGAGCCGTGTTTTACGCATGTTCTGGAAACAGTGTTGGTAACACAGAGATGTTCTTGTTCCTGCTGAGCAGTGCTTACCAAGACTCGAGGCCTTTTCTGCCTCTCACACCACCCCAGCAGCCACTAAGCTGTGTGTGCACAAGAAGTTGGGAGGGAACACAGAAGGCTCCAACTGACCTAAGGAATCTTCCATACCATATAATGTTGTCTTCAGCAAATAGAAGATAGGAGAAGAGGAAGGAAGATGTTTGGAGTGATGGCATGTGTCATTGTTATACAGGATGGACACCTGAGTTCCTGGGGATGGCTGAACACTCTCCTGCCTGTGGGAAGTGGTGAATGAATTCCTTGGTTTACTCCGCTTGCACGTGCAGCTTTAGCTTTTCCAATTAAACTGTCTTTATCTCAACCCCCAAGTTTTCTTATTTTACTCTTGTGATTCTCTCTCCCATTCCACTGATGAGGGAGTGAGCGAGCAGCTGCATGGGGCTTGGTTGTCACCTGGAGTTAGACTAGAACACAAGAGAAATTCATTAATTCTCAGAAAGTTGAGTGTCCCTATGTGAGAACCCAGAACTCTGACCACAAGATGGTTGCACCTTTACTACACAGAAACTGGAAAGAGCTGGATTTAACTGAGACTTTTATTAACGGATGATAATCATAATTTTATTCTGTTAATGTTGAAATCAAGAGGATTATTTTGAAAAATTGATTTCTGAAACATCTAAAATTTCAAGAAATGGACTTCTCATTCAGGGGGTAAGGAAATTCTTTTTCTGCCTTTCAGAAATATTATACCACTTGGCTCACATATATTTTGAAATATACTTCTCAACAAACACTCTAGTTTGTGTTCTTTCATTATTGTAGTGTACATCATGCACTAAGAAGTCAACTTGCTTCTAATTTCAGATTTCTACTGCTTTATGTGGCACATGATTCAATGAAATCTGTTCTATCTGTTATACAGCAACATGAGTATTCATTTATTTTTGCCTCAGATTTTATTGGCAATCACTCAAAATGTCTCTAAATCTCTGATAACAGAAGAAGGGCAGTTTCAAGATAACCTGAGAAGCCTGAATACTCACAACTCCATGGGACTTGACAAGATGAATCCCAGGTTCCCAGGAAAATCAACAGATGTAGTCATTAAGCTACTCTATCACATTTGAAAAGTTATGGCAGTCAGGTGAAGTCCCTGGTGAATGGGAGAAAAGAGAATATTACAACCACTATCAAAAAAGGTAATAAGGACCCTGGGAACAACCATCCTCATCTCCGTGTCTGGCAAGATTATGGAACAGATTCTCCTGGAAGTTATGGTGAAGTACACAGAACACAGGGACAACAGAGTAGAGAAAACTGACACAGTTTCACCAAGGCCAGATTCTGCCTGACTAATCCAACAGTGGCCTTCTAAGATGGAGTGATTGCATCAGTGAATAAGTGGTTCGGTCATCTACCTAATTTTCTGTAAGATGTTTGATATGGATCCCCACAACACTTTTACCTCTAAGTAGGAAAGAAATGGATTAGATGAATGAGCTGTTAAATGGATAAGGAATTGGCTGGAATGGCCACATTCAAAGAGTTACAGTCAATGCCTCAATGTTCAAATGGAAATCATTAACAAGTGGTGTCCTTCAAAGGTCCATATTGGAAAGAATACTTTTTTTAATCTTCACCAATAGCTTTTTTAGTAAAATTCAAAGAATCCTCAGCAAATTTACAAATGACACCATGCTAAGCTTCTGCACCTGAGTCAGGGCAATCGCCAATATCAGCTCAGAATTGACTAAGAACACACTGGCAGAGGATAACTTTGTTAAAGTCACAAATTCCCACTAACTTCATATCAAAACCTTTTTTTTGACAAAACCTTTGATGATTCGTTAAGCAGTGGAAAACACTCATTTGTGACAGAGGCTTCATGGGTTTTGGTTTTGGGTTTTTTTGGTCAGTGCACACCCGACCATTCTTTGTGCCCAGTTGGGTCTTGGAATCACAAAACACAGAGAAAGCTGAACCCCTCCTAATATGAGGGGAGGCATCTTAAGCTTGAATTAGTCTCTTATCCAGGCCAAAACTATATCGAATCAAATACTAAGTTATGCTAATCTGAATAAACATATTTACCTTCTGTTGTCTCAGCCTCCTCTACAGTTGTGGTTCAGAGCAACCATCCTAATTTCACCTTAATTTCCCCTAAATGGGGAATTAGGGCACAGAAAAACATGAAGTGATTTGAACATATTTATCCAACAAGCCAGCAACAGAACTGGGAACTGAAGCCTGGTCTCCTGAAACCTAAGTTTGCCGAAGGCTTGCCAAAATCCAAGTTTCTAAATTACCTTTGCAGAGTCATGCCCATAGTAATACCTGTGATAGAAAATATAACATATAAACCATAGGTATGAAATTAAACCTAGAAAGGGAGTTCACTTTTTCCAGGAAACACAGGAGAAATGAAATTTCCCTACTATATAATGTGGATCTCAGGATGTATTTCTTGTGAATTTTATGGAAATGAAGCCAGGAAATACATAGAAGAGATATAAAAATAATCTCTCTCCATCATTTCTAAGCACTTTACACTGTAATAGACAGGGACTTTTTAAAGCAAAATCATCCAAAGACCAGGAGTCTGCTTCAATCTCCTGCTTAGCTGTTGTGCACAGTAACCTAAGGCAACTGGGATGTTATAAAATTTAATTTCTGTTTAAAGAGCTAAATTGGAACCTCCTGTATCACTTCCCAGTTCAGCTGCTTCGAAAATGAAGGTATCATGTAAAAGCTGGGGAAGGTCTGCAGAAACACTTAAGCTTTGCCAAGAGAGACCTAAATTTCCTATTACAGAGTGAACTCTGGAAATATATGAAAAGAAACCTACAAAGATCAAATACTTTTCACCCTTTTGGCAGAAGATATTATCATTAGTAGTAGTGGGTGGGCCACAGCCAGCAAATCAGGCCAGCTAGCTCGGGCTGACAATATTTCTATTCAAACTTACAATATTTTCTCAGAGAAATGTTTTAGAAAGATTTTATCATACCACTTGCCATACAGAGGTGAGATTGGCGAAGGCAAAACCTCTGAATTAATTTTATAGCATTTAAAAAATCTGAAAAATATGGATTTGGGCTAGAGTTCACAAGATGAAAGAGTTATTTTTCAAAACATAACTTGTTTTGAGACTTTCTTTCCCATCCCAGAGTTGAGAACGGGGAAGAAGAGGAGAATGCAATGGCAAAAGGGAACTAAGATACCACAATCAACATTTGACTTGTCTAAAACAGATAAATAAAGCATCCTAGAACAAGGAAATAAACTGGGTTGTAAATCTGTTTGCTAGTGTGCCAGCCGGGTGTTGAGGCATTGACATTCATCCCTGCCCTTGCCTATGCTCATTGTCTATTCAGGGATGGTAGGAGCAGCTCCATTTTAAAGGAGAGGAACAGTGCTAGACAGGAAAACGGGAAGTCACTTATCTATACAGCTTCCTTCTGTCACAAGGCCTGTAAAATTTATAACTCGCATAAAACCTTCACAAAGGCTTCTAACATGTTAGAAGTAATTTTTTTTTGGTCAGAAATGTAACTTTGGTAATGTAAGTTAATTAACAGCTCTTAATCCATCTCCTTTTGGCTTAATAGAATCAATAGGATTTCACAGTAGCAAATAGGCGCAAGGGCATTGAAAAGTATGTTAGACCAGCTCTTTAACGTTGTATTAGTGCTCTGTTAATCTTACCTACTGAGCAAATCCTCATAACACAGAGGTATCTTACATGACTGGCACTTTTGGGATGTGATGCAGAGTTAGGCAATTTGATTAGATCCAAATATAATTGTTCAAACCTGATTAGCATCCTTGAGGAGAATTATTGAATAGATACTGAGAATAGCTTGCTATACCACACTACAAGGCTTGCAGCTTTGGTTAGACTTTGTTTCCTTTGAGTAAAGTTTCAGCATTTTTTCTATGGAAACATGATTTACAGATTGTCATGTTGCAAAATACAGGTTATATCCTCATCTTAGAAGCGTGGGAAATGTGTATTAGAGTACTTACTAAATGGGAATTTTTTACCATGTCTAGTTGCTTTTCATGTGTTATTTTTTCTTTAGATTACAGTTATATGAAATTATGCCCCTTCTTAAGAGAAGCCTATTTTACATCCCATTACGTAGTGAGGTGATGCCTCCTTCACAATGCACCACCACCAGTGCTCACCAAGTAGCAGAAAGTCTCTATGATGTGAAGTTACTGCTTCATGTCACTCTGAATTATCTCACAGTGGGGGATAGACATCTGCACATGAACAGAAACCTCCCAGAGGAAAATCTTTTCATTAGATCTCAGCCTCCATCAGTCTACAAAGCAAAATTCCCATTTGATCATGAACTCAGCTCTCTACAGGACAGGGCATATTGCAGCACTATCATGCAGCGGTTTAACTCTGCGTTGTTGTCAGGAGTACTTTGGCTTTCAATATGTATTACAGGATTTTTTTTTGGCCTGCAGTGCAAAGAGATATTCTTTAATTTTAATTAGTCATCACCTGCAAATAAATCCAATTTTGAGAGGAAAATGTCATATATTTTCAAAGGAGTCTTTCTAATCCAGTTCAAATAATTATTCCTTTATTTAAATAAACTCTATTGATCAACTTCATAAATGTTCTCTTTTTTTGATTCAATTAGATCTTTGGAGTAAATGAGATGGCATCCAAACACTTTTCAATCTGTTGATTTAATTGTTCACTTGTCATCCCCTCTTTGTCATCCACTTTTATATTCAGATAAATTATTGGTGTGTGCTTTCCATATAAATGAGCTTAGATTAAGTAAGATATTTGATTTCACTTTTCTGAAAAGCCTTTTAAAACAGCAGACCTGTAGGCATGAGAGAAAGAAGGGGGGGAAAGTATTCAGAATAGACTGAAAGCTGGCTTCTTGGTTTATTTCATAAAATATCTTTTATAGTTGTTCCCTTTCAAATTATCAGAGTAGTAATTCAGCTGTTTTCAGTTTGCTGAATTTCCATTTCTTCATTACAATAACAAAATCTTTTTGATCACGTAGAGTGACAATCACCTCCAACACCCTTCCCCCAACCGCAATGCAGGTGAATTTTTAGTCAAAACTTAGGCTCCTTTCAAAATCAATGGAGTGATAAAAGAACCTCTGGATATGATTCATCCCACCTTGCTTGGAAAACCACCTCTTGGTAGAATGAATTAATTTCAGGAAGACACCCTTCTCACTCCATGTAGAACACCAGAAGATAAGAGGTTAATGTCTCAAACACCCATAGCCAGACAGCTGTGGAGTCAACCAAGGACTGTGGGTAATAACAGACAAGAATTGTTAGCAATCAAAAAGGACTAGTAATATTAACATGATGTGAAAAAGAATAAGGTATGGCTGTAGAAGGGGGCTCATGCAGAGATGGGGCAGCACTCTTCTGGGACAAACATCCTTGTTCCAGTCCACAGAGAGAAAAAAAAAAAAAAAAAA
>VZRR01013404.1:246011-257745 GCA_013398015.1 Oreocharis arfaki | reverse complement strand
GGAAAGGAGAGGAAAGGAGAGGGGTTTTCCTGACCATTTCCTAAGGTTCTACTACCATTGTAGTACTCAATGAGCACGAGACTTTCCACAAAGCATTTTAAGAACTGGAAGCAAAGTTGATCAGTACTGTCAAAGATTAATTAACCAGACCAGTCTCCAGCTGTTTCCTGGGAAAAGGCTCTTGGTGATTGAAATGTGTCTCGTACTGCAGGTCTGGTTGTGTTAGTGAGGTGCATGAGTAAGTTGCTGCACAAGGTGTGGGATGCTGCCTAAAAGAGCAGTATCTGCCTCCTTGAAACAGCTTTTCACACACTTTCTCTGTGTCACTCTCTATGTGATATGGCTCAGCTCGTTATCACCAACCAAAGACCATAAATAGAGAGTAAAATTAATCGAGTAAAAGCTTGCTTAAGAAAGAGAGAAACATGTTGTAGTTAAAATTTATTTATATGCAATCCGTGCAGACAGCAACAACTCCAGATACTTTCTGGGTGAAGGGGAGCACAGTTCTTGGATTCACAATCTAAAGACCATTATCTTACCAGATTATTTTCTTGTTAATTGAGATGAAAGGTAAGAGTTTAGCTAAATCTCCTTCCCTCACTTTTTTCCTCATGATCTCTTATTTTCTCTTTTCTCATAAATAGCTGGATTACTTTAATCAAATAAATATTCTTAAAAGCAACCATATCCATTCTGTTTGCATGCCAGCTAGGAGAAAAAAAGGTTTTCTTTCTCTCATATTTCCATGTAATTTCTCTTTTTGAAAATAATTTTTTTCTCCTTTTGTAAGTTTCTTCCTGGGAATTTTATTGTAAATCAATACTTGAAATCTCCCAAAGAACACAACATTCTACAGAGGAAAAAAAAAATGAAGAACTTATTATGATAAATGCCTTCCAAAGGGATTTCTTGTTTTTATGAGAATATAAATACAGACCCTTTCATCAGAATATTATAACTCAGATCCTCATATGCCTCTGAGCCTGTCATTGTTTATAAAAATAATGGTGTGTCACTGCGATACACTCCTGATTTCAGCAGCAATTTAAGCACTCCAGGCAGGTACCAGCAGTGCCTAAATCACGAACTCTTCTCTCAAAGTGCCGTTTCATTTGAGTTGTTCTGCCCTGTCCTGCAGCAGCCTCCAAAATCAGCGCTGTGCCCACGGGGACAGAGGTGATCCTTGGCTCAGCAGCTTCCCCACACTGGGAGCTGGGAAAGGATGGGATAACGAGTGTGGTTTGCCTTTCCTCGCCAGGAAGGATTGTCCTGTTGGAAAGGCATCACAGAGGGCCTTGGGAAATGCTGGTTCAGTTTCTGATCTTTACAGATTTCTTACAAAAGGTGAGAAAATCATCCACTCTCTGCCTTTGTTTCAGCACTAAACTTCTGACAAAGCAGATTTTGGTGTATTCTTCTTTTACTCCCATCTTTTTAAAGCACTCCTATTCTGAGGGATTCCAGACAGGGAGATTAGCTTTATCTGCCCAAAATTTAACCCGGTGGGAGCCTCGTATCAGTGGGGATGTACTGTAGCAGCAATTATGGAAATATTAGTGACTATTCATCAATGGCTTATGTACTTCAAGGTTAGATGTGCACTCAGGGCTTTACAAACAGATGAAAGTCAGTCATCTTTCTAAACAAAGAATGATCTTAGAAAATTGTGACAACCAGTATCTAGAGTGGAGTGAATCAGACTCATAAATTTTACTAATTTCTTATTTACCTAAAACGCGTTTGTTGGACAGTCACAATTCTTCCATAATTTAGCTGATGGTTTAAATATGGAAACTATGTTATAAATATGAATATGCTGAATTCAAACAAGATTTTTCAACTTTTGCCTTCAAAATCAGTCTGAAGTTGCAATTTTTTTTTTTTAAAGGAGGGGATTAAAGGATGAAAGATAACACTTCTGATCTAGTCACGGAAAATATTCAATAATTTCGAATTATTCCTTTTTACAACCTGTGCCAGTGACAAAATTTAAAAAAATAAAAAATTGAGTTCAGCCCAGTGAAAATGTGAGGTAGCAGATATTCAGCTCATCTGGCTTAGACCAGGCAATTAGCAACAAATTTGGCATTTTTTGTTGGTTGGACTGTACAGCTGGCTGGATGCCTGTGGAATTTTTTGCAAGCCAAACTACTAAGAAACTGTCTCTCCAGAATTCCAGAGATTTAGTGCCATGGATATAAGAACAAATGTCAAGAACAGAGTCAATTTTCTCAAATAAACAAGAGAGTGTCTCAAGATGTAGAAGGAGCTGTGTTACTGTCTACATTTATAACTCAGTGGAGGATTTCAACTTTTCTTTCGTACCAAAGATGAATTGGATTATCATTTATCATTTGTCATGTTCCTTATAAAAGACAATGTGGTAATAACAGGATATTTTCACGTTCCTATTTTATTTAGTATTTCACCTTCTGAGTCATTAATTATGTTTGACAGTGCCTGGTGTTTCAGGTCATAGAGGTAAAATTGGCAGACTTGGCTCAGTCTGGCCAAAAGTGAATCATTTCTACTGCCAAACAGAGCCCCACACATTTCAATGGCTCGTACTGACCCTCAGGAAGGAGACAGGACTGAATGCTGGCCAGCAGAAATTGCAGAAAGGTTCTGGAGAAGGGAGGAGGGCTGGAGGGATGATTCTCCTGGGACACCTTTCAGGTGTCTCATTCCCCAGGCAAGCACGAAGGCCTCACTCTCTATGCCTTGAGGTAACGTCCCCTCCGCGCTGTGACAATGACACCAAAGATGCTCTCTCAGCATAAACCATCCTGCTGCTGACAGGGTCTGAGCAACTGCACACCTGCATCTTACATAAATGAGAGGGAATGAGGTTATTTTGTCTCTGTAAGAGGAAGGGGAGTCGCTCCATTCACACTGAAGCATCCCCAGCCCAGCCCACCATCTTCCCTCTCCTCTCCGAGTGGTGTGACGGGGAAGAGTGAAAACGGAAAGTTATTTGAAATACTGCCTGCCCACCTTGTGGTCTCAAAAAACCCCACATCTCTCCATTCCCCCTCCTCTGACTGCCACTGAGGTTTCTGATTTTCTGCCAATACTCTTCTCCCAGTCTATACTAGGTTTGATATTTTGGCAAAGCAACGGGGTTTTTTTCCTGATGAAGGAAGGAATTGGACACCGTAGCAGCTTTTTGTCATAGGTAGTTCCAAGTGAACTACAAACTTGAATTTAGCATGGACAGTCTTCAGAGAATGAAAGGTCCTGCACTAGCCATGGCTTTTTGTTGAATTCCCATCTCAGTTTTCATTGTAATTTAAGCTACTGCCAAGAGCAAAAGGAATGAGATCAGCAACGAGATTTGCCTCTAGATGAAGCGCATGGTGTAAGTCTCTCCTAGAGATAAACACCAGACTCACTGAACTATGAGTATGACTTATAAAAAATAACAATTTTGTACAGCCTCTAGGTCTTCCTGCTGCTTCTACATTAGTAATTGGATCTTTCCAAACTCAAATAGTATTTCAATTGGTGCTGCTCCGAAACAGCTTTGTATGTGCAACTTCTATGAAAAGGAAAGAAATGAACCTTAAAAATGCATTCTGTAATAAAGGATAGAAACTTTTTTCTTTCTGGTATTATTGAAAATGTAGTTAGGAGAACTTAGCATGAAGGGAAAACAGGAGCATCATTTAGGGGAGACAAAAAGGGAGAAAACCCTACTAATGACTCAACTCAATACAGAGACCTCGAAATTAAAACATCATAATTTAGTCTGAAATCAAAATATTGATTTCAGTTTACAAATGCAGTAAGGGAGTGAGAGACTGGGGGAGTCCTACTGCAAAAACACCACTCGTCAGGAAATTGAGGAACTCGACATTTGGTTTGGCTTCATGATCCATGATCCCCTAAATACAGCCGTAAGTGGCAATGTGGCACGTGCTGCGTGCATCGACTTTATGACAGCAGCATAATCTGCTCACTTTAATCTGCAGCTCTGGTCACGCTACGTCACTCAGACACATGGATCTAGACATATTAAGACAAAATCTGGATTCTTGTTGCCTTCCATCTTAAGTTTACAGCCCATCAAGCATAAAGTACCAATATTCTATAGACTAACCTGAGGAAGAAAAGTAGCTGGAACCTCCTTGTTTGTCAGAGGAGTAGAGAGAAAGTACAGAAATTGAAAGCTATTAAAGGACATTATTCCAGTGTTATTTATGTTGCTATCAGGTTGTTTTGAAATGCTGGTCATAAAGCTGAGCAGGAAGTTAAGACTATAAAGTCTCAATTCTGTACCATGAGGCTTCAATATCATCAAGGGACCTTTTCCTTCTTTAGCACCTGTCCAGCCACCCAGGCTTCTGCAACTTCAGCTCAAGGGACTGAGAACCCAACATGGCCTTCATTCCTCTTCCAGAAAAGGTTAACAGTGTTTGAACCAATGGGAAAAAATGCTTCATATTCTCCCTGGAAGAAGCTTGGGAAAGCTGTTTTTCCCATGTGGGGCTTACCCATTTTTCGCCTTTATCAGTGGCCTGTGTGAATTTGTTCTCTGCATGTTGGGGAAGGGTTTTTTTGCTCCTCTTGTACTGTTCCCATGAGCAGCTGGATACTGGAGAGAGGATATTGCATTCTGGGGTTCAGGGATTTGGATGGTGTTTGTGGACTCGTGTTGACACAGTTTATATTTTTCATTCAGACACTCTTTTTTGTTCCTTTTGGAGTGTAATGGACCACAGCAGGCAATCTCCTCATTTTGAGTTAGGTACGCTGGGAGAAGGGCAGGCAGCTGGAAAAATAGGAGAGGATGCAATTTCATTATAGGATCTTCCTCTTGAATTCATTTAATCATTTAAATTGCATGGGTGTCAGACAAGGTTGCTCTGAGTGCCCAGTCGAGGGGAACTTTATTTGAGCATTGAAGTTCTTGCACAATATTCAGATGTTTCTTTCAAAAACTGTGATTGAGCAGTTTCCCAGGGAAGTACATTAAATGTAGTGCTCCTCTTTTCTTCCTCCCTCATGGACACAGAGCTAGTTACAAGGCACCTGAAAAACAGAATAAGCCCTCACAGCAACTGAAAACATTCGGAAGATATAGACACATATACACATAAAATCCAGAGGAAGTGACTATCTTTAATAAATTCTTCCAGTATTTGCAATTCAAATGTTATATTGGTGTGGGAGTGCCAGAGAGAGACCTAAAATGAAAATGACTGGGAAGTCACTATTTTTATTGCAAACAGAAAGAACGGTACAAGGTAATCAAACAGCATACACAACGAAAAGCAAATTAGATTTCTGAAACCCTTCCTCTTTCTACTGACTCCCGTGTGGCACTTGCAACACGAGCAAGACAACCTGTTTATTTTATGAGTAGAAGGCCAAATCCTTACACCCTTCCCATTCTCCTCATGCCAATCTAACAGCACAGGTGAGGATAAATTGATTTAATAGCTGCTTTCTCAGCCGGCCTGCAAAGGGATGTCAGCTTCCTTCAGCTGCTTCCAGTGAAGAGGGTAAGCTAGAGAAAGGAGGAGGGGTGGTCACAGGCAGAATATAATTTTCTGGTTTGAGGTGGGTAAGGGGCAAAACCAGGCAGAGCCAGCTGCATTTGAAATGTCTGGGCAGCTCTGACAAACTGTGAAATTTGGGTAGTTGAAGAAAACAGAGATGAAGTCTGCCTGGGATGTTAACACATAATTGTTTTCCTTTACAAAAGATAAGATACTCTCACATTTTGACCATAATTAGATGTGAGAGAGGTGAGAAATACTGCATGGTTTATGTCTTGGTAGCGATAAATATGTAAATTGATCACCCCAGACATTGCCTGGGAGCCAATTCAACTAATGGTTCTCATTTCTCACTATTCTCCAGCATTTCTGTCTTCTAAGTATTTTTGACTTTTTAACATCAAGGAACTTGGCAGTGACTCATGTAATCTGTGTTCTACCCCTGCCTCTCCCATCATTTCCCTGGGTGATCCTTGAACAAGTTACTTCATTAATTTTAATTGGATGCTGTCATGAGAAAAGGCTTTTCGGGCTGTGCTGCGAGTCTGCGCTTATTCAATCCTTGTTCACACAAATTCCTGTTAATTCTAGTGGGAATTTTCCCTGTGTGAAGACTGCAAGATTTGGCACGACTGCATGTGCTTAAAAGGTGGCAACAGTTGGATATGATTTCTGGTCATGTGAAGGTTTCTTAGAATATGCTATTAAGACTTATCTTCTTGTTTGCCACTTGAACAACTTCAGGCCCTTCCCTGGCTGATCTCGACCATAGCAGGCATTGCCAAGTAAGTCTGTACTTCTGTTAGCAGCTCTGTCCACTCCATTCAAACTTTGGGAAAGTCTTGGCCATGAAGCAAAAAGCACAAAATTACGTGTGATTATTTTTTAACCTACCACTGTGAAGCAAAAACGAACAGGTAGGTACAGTTCCCATCTCTAAACGGGCTGTGAAGAGCCCAAGAGAAAGTGGTGAGGCTGGCTTCAACTGCAGGAGAAATCCAGCCAAATGTGATTCTTCTGCAGAGGAGAACAGAGACAGTTTAAACAGCTCTTACAAGATTCTTAAGAATACTGCAAATAAAAGGGATGTGGAAACACTGGATTAGAATGTGAGTGTGCCTTGTTTACATAGCTTTGTAGAGCAAATATTGCTATTATAATGAAAGCAGTGACAGCTTCTGATCAAACAATACCCTTTTAAATACAGGAGTACTATAAAAATACAGGAGTCAGAAAAATTATTTGAACTGTGTAAAATAAAGACAAAAATAATCATAATGATCTGCTGATGATAATCAGTAGTAGTAGTAGTATTCAATAACAATATGAATATTTTGTTCCACCTGGATTCTCTGCAACTCCTCCCACATTAATTTCTGATCCTCAGGAGGCTGGGACAAGGTCTTGACATGTGGGAAAGGGGGAGAGGAGATATTCTTGAATATTACCTTCAAAACTGAGAAATAGCTGTGAAAATATTTGTGACTTCTTTTTATTTCTTCCTTTTCTTTGCAAATGTTTTTGTCCCAAGAGAATGCCCAGAATTCCAGCAGGCAGGACCAGTCATGCTGGTGGCATTCCCTGGCTGCCCTGAAAAGGCTTCAGCATGAGAGTGTGTGCAACAGGATTTGGAAGCCCTGACATGTAAATGCCACCAAGCATTTAGACCTCAGTCCCTGTCACCATGATTGGCATGAAAGACTTCCAGCCCTCTAATTATGCACATACATTACACAGGAGCCCCGAGATCCTTATAACTAAGACAGGACAAGAGGACACGGCCTCAAGCTGTGCCAGGGGAGGTTCAGGTTGGACATCAGGAGGAATTTCTTCATGGAAACGTTGTCAAGCAGTGGAAGGGGCTGCCCAGGGAGGTGTTTGGGTCCCCATCCCTAAAGGTGTTTAAGGAATGACTGAACATGGCACTCAGTGCTCTGGGCTGGTTGATGAGGTGTGAAAAGATGGCAGGAGGTAAAATCAGAGGAAACTGAGAAGCTCTATTCACATCCTCACACAGCCTGTAGCAGGACAGAAATTATAGGGTAAAATAGGGCTGCTGCTCCCTGGATGGGATGCAGTTGGAATGCTCACAAGCTATTCCACGATGATTCCCACAACCACAAACTGCATCCACAGAACCTGCTGAGGGGGATGATGTTGGTGTGTGTCCCTGAATAAGTCAGTCTAAGCACCCTCGGAGGTCCCCATAATGGGATGGGACAGGCTGGTCAGGCACAAAGGTTCTCAGCTTTCCTGGGTGCTGGCAGGCAAATTAAACACTAAAGGTCAAGAAAATATCCCCTTTTCTCATGACACAAGGTGGTGATGGCTCAAAGTTGGACTCAATGATCTTTGAGGTCTTTTTCAACTTTAATGATTCTGTGATTCCATGAACCACTGGTTTCTGTTTCATCCCTTACTGTTCCATGTGTGCTATTTGTTGAAAAGGAAAAAGAAATACTTTATCCAAGAGAAGTCAAATTTTCCCCAAGAAGTAGCATGAAGAACAGTCTTCAATTTTTATGAAAATTATGGAAATTCAAGCTTAATAGTATGACATCAAACGGCTGGTGCCTACTACTTGCAGACAGTGATATTGTTTAATGTATTTCATCCTGAAAAGGAATTTCACCCACCACGGCTCCCAGAATATTACAGGTTTGCAAGCATCCTTCAGCAAGGGACAGCAGAACCACAACATCCTATTAGGTTTGTGTTGAACAGAAAAGGACTCTCACTTTAGAAGTCTCACTTACAATCCCTCCATTTTCAGTCAGTGATTTGTGGTATCTTAAAGTAGGTGTTCCACCCTTAAAAAGATATTGTTTTCCTCAGAATAAAGAGTGGCCCAAGAATTCGTGGTCAAGGGACTGAGATACCAAGTAACCTATTTCTGTTCCTTTCACTAACAAAAGGGTTTCTGGTATAAATAAGCAGGAAGAGAAGGAGCAGCAGGAAGCAAGCAGATTTGTATTGAAGTTGGACTTCAAAGTGAAGATAACATTTCCTAAGACATCTCTGACCCAGATCCTCGAGGATATGGAGCAGCATTGCTCTGATGCTTAAATAACTTTAAGGGTATGGACAGAGATGGTTTAGGAGGACATGTAAATAGGTGTCCTCCAATCTGCCCATGGCTGGTGTGTCCGTTTTAGCAAAGGAGAAAATATTGAAGAGAGTATAACAGAATGCATATCAGAGAAATGAAAACG
This sequence comes from Oreocharis arfaki, assembly GCA_013398015.1. Classification (NCBI taxonomy): domain Eukaryota; kingdom Metazoa; phylum Chordata; class Aves; order Passeriformes; family Paramythiidae; genus Oreocharis; species Oreocharis arfaki. The sequence goes on along the minus strand of VZRR01013404.1, from coordinate 249,029 downwards.
CTGTATGAGCTCATGAGACTTTCTGGAAAATACCCAGACCTTGGTGAGCTCAGTGGTGCAGTTGGGTGTCCTGACTCTTGATACAGGATTCTGTGGCTGGTTGCCACAAGTGAAGTGAAGAAAGGAGGGTACAGCAGTGCAGTGAGGGAGGAACATGTCATCATGGGGGAAGTGGCCATCCCACTTCCTATCTCAGGCAGGAGAAGAATTTTACAGTGGAATTAAAAAATTCCTTTTCCAGTCCATCAGGAAGAAATCCTAAGCAGGAAGATAGAATACTGCTCTGGATGTAATCACTTATTAATACAGAGGGGATTTTGATTATAAGCCATACCCATACAACAATAAAAGCACATTTACTGTATGCAAATCCTAGCCCAAGGATGGCAATCTAAAACCTTTAACCATAGAATATTGTGCAAGAGAAACCTATTTACATTACGGTTTTACAGATTATTTTCTCTTGTGTGTCTGTTCCGCACTGACAGAACCCATGGAGTTGAATATAAAGGGAATCATAAGCAACTCTTCAAACTATGCTTCAGTCTCTGGGTTCCACTGACATCAAAACTCCTTTCACCCAGCTATTGCAGTCCATTCCCACACAGGAGAAAAATCCCTTTGCTGGCATGGCAGCATGTTTCTCACTCAAATACTTTCTTTTTATTCTTTTTTTCTTGTTTTTCTGTGCATGCTAACTTCAAGGACTATTTCCAGTGAACTGCCAAGGCATAAACGATGTAAATCTTTATTGCAGTATAAAGAGTAGGGAGATCCAACATCTTGGCCTTTTCCATATAGTGGCATGTTTCGAAACGCTCCATGTTTGAGGTCCTCTCTGTAATAACAAGGATTAATATGATGTGCCTACAAAAAGATTACGCCAACGAATTACACAGAGGATTAGAGAGAAATCTCATTTGGTGCGCCCATCAAAATGAAACCTTTTCCGACTCATTGAAAAGCCAGACTTCCTTCCCTCCCTCAGTTCAAATCCTGAAAAGTCCTACAGCTACAAGAGGACTGAAAGACCCAAAGCTAGCCTATATTCCCAGCAAACTTCTCACCATTCTGTCCTGAAAAGGTCATCTATGCTGACAAACATGAACACGAGTCAGTGCCATGTGTCTCTCGTGTAGCACCCTACAAAAACTCCCCAATGTGAGCTGGTGGTGACAGAGTTGGCTGTGGAAAAGTTCCTGCTGGTTTTTAGTAAGCAAAACACAACAATACAAATTCCTGCTCATTTGGAGAACCTTAAAATACTTGACAAACAATATGTTCTGCAGCACATCTGGGAGACCAGATATTTTCGTGTTTATGTTGTGGATAGCTAAACCAAAACATGCTCCACTTGTTAAAGACCCAGTAAGGTAAAACAAAAAAGGATTCCCAAGAACTTTGTGCTGTGAGTACATGAAAACCCACCCTGCTGGCTCTCCTCCCTGCTTTGGTTAATATCTTCCAGTAAAATATAGTCATCACACATCTGCATAGCTTTTTCCATGTCAAGGATCTCAGACTCCTTTAAAAATTGAGACAATTCAGCAATAACAATCCCTCCCCTGAAGTGCAGCCATATTTGGAATGAAATGTAGCCGCTGCTCAACAATCCAACCCTGTGTAATAATCTCTGACAGAAAGTGAACAGTGACAAAATTGAACTTGTGGGAAAACTATTAGCTGATATGTATTGTACAGTAATTTTAACCGTAAATTGTGGAGAATAGAAAACTTGCCCCAGCATTTGCTCTCTTTTCTCTTCACACTTCCCATTTGGTTTGCATAAATCTACTTACATTGCAATTGTTCTTCCACCACTTTTTTCTCTTATTCAGGATTCCACATCCACGTCCAAATACTCCGTCGAGCTGCATCTCTTTCTTTCATAACTGGAAGCTTTGGCTGGACACTGTAGCCACAAAGATCTGCTTGGATTTTGTAGAGCCAAATCCTCTTTCTTTCTTTCTTTCCACTTCCTCCCTTCTCTCTTCACCAACACAAAGTTATCCAGTCCCATCCAGCTCTGACTCTTTTGGAACTGATAACTCCTGTGCTGTGCACAGAATAACTCAGAAGGGTGGTTTGTCTTTCTGCAGAGAACTGTGAGGCCACCTTTGATTTTAATGTCAGCCTGGAAGGCTACTCCAGCTCTCCCCTCTCTGCTTTACAAGTGCAGGTAACACAGCCTGGCAGCACAGGCCTGTTAACCTTGTGGGAGCAATCACACGTTTTCTCCTTGGCAATCAGACAAAGGAGAAAAAGCAAAAAGCATCTAAAGGAGAGTGGGGAGAGGGATGGCCTCGCTGAGCTAGGGAGGGACAATCCACACGCTGTGTAATATTTCTGTGACAAGTGTGAATGCGCTTTAAATGTCAGCTGTTGTAGCAGAACCCACTGTCTACACACAGAAGGAACCAATATTTTTGATTTGCTGACACAAAAATAGCTCCCTTCCCCTCTTGCCCTTCTGAGCAGCAGCTGCCTGGAGTGCATATGAGGGGGAGAGAGGTGCTGCAGTCTGGCTTCCTTAGGAATCAAGTGGAGGAGAGAGCATTCTGAATTCACGGTAGGCTGCTCTGTGGGAGGAGGAATGAATGTCCTTCCCTCTGGGACAACAGGATTAATGCCAATCCCACACATTTGTGTGTGTTCTGAGGTGGATCTACCAGTACAAGCCCTTACCACCAGCTAGCATGGAGTGCCATCTGCGCTGTGTAATGTTGTGACCCACTCTACTTCCCTGGATGTGGGTTTGAAAATAAACGTGTATTTTATGTATATGTGCCTATATGTGTGCACAAATCACACAGATAAATGTCCTTGCACTATTATAATTAACTATTGTTTTGCCTCTGTTATTTTCTTTTTTTTCTTTTTGGAAACCCCAGCTGATTGAAACAATAACCAAGAATTTATATTGTAGGTAGTCCTTTTCAAACTCACAGCTTCAAGAATGTTTATAGAAGTATACGCCAGTGTTCTTGGTTCTCGTCCACTTTTGAAATATAATTAATA
>VZRR01013404.1:152442-237034 GCA_013398015.1 Oreocharis arfaki | reverse complement strand
CTCCTGCAGTCTCTTGATTTGTAGGCTGACCTTTCCACACCAGTGAAGCTTAGCAGGCCCTCCCAATTTTCTCACTTCACGCCAAGATGTCTGATGTTGCAGACAGGGAGTCTGTTCCTGCTCTATTTGGAGGCAAGGGCAGAATTCTCACTGATTTCCATAGGAACAAGATGTATTCCTAAACATACTTCAGTAGCTAGAAAGAAACTTCCTAATAAAGAACCAGAGTCACATAACACAGGACACGAAGCATTGTTCTAAGCTTCAGAGCTCTTAGCAGTAGCGTGTCTGCAGCCCAAGCACTGCAAGCAGCAAATCTCAGGGCATTCCTGGCAGTGCAGTGGAGGATTATCCGCTCTCATTCTGCCCAGAGAAACAACCGAGGCTACAGCACGTTACTGATAAAATCTTATTTATTCTAATGGATGCCATTTGAGCCCTGAGCTCAGGTCGTATGAGGAGCGGGACTCTAGGAGCAGTGAGGTGTGAGGCAGTAGCTGTGGCACAGAGGATTTGCTAAGTCAAACAGAAAAGGTAGCGGGATTTCAATTTACCTGAAGAAGCAAAACGCCCTCTCCCACACTGAGTTGGGAGACTCTTGGAGGTTACCAAGGAAAACTTTGGAATGCAATTCTGCTGCTCTGAGTTGTTGTACTCTAGCCAGACTGGTTCCTAACTAGTTTTTTTTTTCTTTTTCTTTCTTTGGATGTTTTTTTTTTTTTGAAGTGGACATGTTCCAGCCCTCATTTTATTGACATTCCTGTGTTGCTGTTTCACAACAGTGAATCCTTTCCAGTTACAGGCTTTTCCTTTATGAGGGGTTAAAATGAGTCACCTAAAGCCAGTTGGAGGCAAGGGTTTCCAAAATGTAACTCACAGATACCTGCAATTCCTTCCTCTCCCAAATCCATGTATTCCATTAATTTTGCCACTAGAAAGGCACTCGTCTGTCCAAATAGAGCAGTCAGGGAAGTGGTGGGAAGATACAGATTAGTGCTTTTGCCATTTGTGTTGCATTCCCATACATGAGAGCCTCAGGGCTGCTTCTTCACACAATTTTCAGCTTGTGATAGCCAGAATATAATTTTCTCTGGCTGTCTCCAAACTTAGACTGGTTTGTTTTTGTGGTGAACGTTTGGGAAGATGCATTTTTTTTTCCCCCTGTGGTATCTTAACAGCATCAAGATTTGTTAAATTCTTCTTTACTTACTCCCCTGCCCAATAATTACTACACTTAAAGAGCTTTGTCTTGTAAAGCGTGTAGGTTATATGCTTTCCCCTTATGTCATTTTGCTATTTTAAGATTCAAAAATATAGGCAAAATTCTGGAGAGAGAACCTTTTCTGAGGAAATTGCATCCACTTCAGACACTTAATCTTGAATGGCAAATATAAATGTTCAATATGCATTAAAATCCAGAGTTAAGTTTGGGTTCTTTGTTCATATCTTGCTTTTTTCAGTCTGACCATTGCATATTATTGGACTGAAAGCTGCCAAGATAATAGACCAAGCTTCCTATCCTCAAGATACAAAACATTTCTGTTTCTGAAGGTACAAACATCCCAAAATGCAGACCTTGAACACAAGACTGCTCGAACGATTTACTTGAAAGCTGTAGACCAAAATCTCATAGCCCTGAAGAACTTTTTACCCAAAGAAGGGAGATGTCAGGCGTGTGTGAATGGAAATGAATGGGAACTGAACAGCATCTTCACAGGATAGGTTTAATTTCTATTTTATGGTGAGAAAAAGACATTAATTCTTCTAACGTTCATACCGTCAATTGAATTCCCCTTATAGGTTAGTGGTGAAGGAGCCCTGACCCGAATAAAACACTGGTTCAGTATCTGGCTTCTTGGCAGACAGACAGTATCACTGACAGATAGGGCTGAAATGCAAAAGTCGTGGCAGCAATTGGTGAGTGGCTGTTCTCAGTACTGAAACCATTTTTAAGAGGCAAGTTCAGCTCATTACCCTTTTAAATTGTGTGGGGTTTTAAGAGTAATTCATTGTGATCCTGCTGTAAAGTGTTGTGATGTGGCAACATTTTGTTGGTTAAGATATTGCTGGAAATCCATTTTTAGAAATACTATTGGCAGGGATTTAGAAACCTGGACTCCGGCCAGAAAGTGAACAATCACTGGAGCCCGTTCTGCGAGGAGATTCTGTGCACACAAGTTGGAGATTTGTTAATTTTTACTTTGTGTTGCAGCCCCTCTCATCCCTGTTTGGCCAAGCCTGTGAATTCCTGTGGGAAGTCATGTAAGGGGCTGGCAGAGGGACTGTTCTAGTGCAGGGATGTTGGCCAGGGCAGTGGCACTGAGCCACGTCCTGTCCAGCAGCCCCTTAAGAGCGGGTGGCAGATGGAAAGGGTCCCATGGCCTTGGTGCTGTTCTGCTTCTACCCTGTAGTTTTTGGGCAGGTAATTCCACTGCTGGAAGAGCAGCAGAGTACACAAATCACTGTGCTCACCTCTGCTGCAAAGATTAGGTCCTGTTTCCCTTCTTCCCGTTGTTTCCCTTCTTCTTTTTCTCTGTTCATCTCCCAGCTAGGATTGGTCAAAAGCAGCTCCCTTGACACTCCAGAGAGTTTACCTCTGAAACAAATTTTACATCAGAAACCAGCTCACATCGTGCATTGCTGGTGATAATTGCTTTTTAGGAGCCTCATACGTAGAACTATACTGATAAATTACAAGCTTGTTTTGCAAGAATTCACCTTTATTTCAGAGTAGAAGGGTGCAAGTGAAGAGTTAATGAACAGGGCTCTAACATTGGTATCCTACTTTTGCAAGTCCATGGGCAAATTCCTATTTATTTGAATGGGAGCAGGATCAAGCCCCATGTACCTGAGGGCTGCTATTGTGAAAATAAACCCTTGCTGAGTCCCCTCTGCAGGAATCAGGACGCACGCCTGGGCAGTAAGCTAAATAGAACAATGAGAAATGAGTGAGGAAGGGAATTGGCAGCAGTGGTACTACTTTTGCTTTTCTGCTCTTTATCATCAGGGCCATGATCTCACTGCAGCCACAGAGACATGGTGGGAACACGGTCATGGATGGCTGCACTCCTTCTAGGAAAGCCGGGGCAGCAAGGCAGGGTGGTGGAGCTGCTGTTTATGTGAGAGAGCAGCTGGAACGTGTTGAGCTCTGCCAAGGAGTGGGTGAAGAACGAGTCAGGAGCTTATGGGTGTGTGAGGGTGACAGAGCACTGGAGCTGGCTTCACAGAGAGGCTGTGCAGTCTCCTTCTCTAGAGAGATTCAAAACCCACCTGGATGCAGGAACTCGCTCCTGGTGACCCTTGAGCAGGGGGCTCAGGCTGATCTCCAGAGGTCCCTGCCAGCCCCATCCATTCCATGTTTCTGTGGTTAGATTTCCGCAGTTTTGTGTCATGCAGTCCATTAATTCAGTCTTTATTAGTCTCTCCTTTCTCATAGCAACACATCAATAGCAGGGAAACTTCTATCCATCATTAGTCACTTAAGCCCTAAGGCCAGAGTCTGAAGTTTGCTGGTTTTTTTTTTTTCCTAGAATCTATTGAACACAAGAGAAATAAATATGGATCTACATGCACACACAGCTCTCCTTAAAATTAATTTGCATTACATGTGTTCATTTTGTGCTTTTCTACTGGTCTGCTCTCTCTGTGATGAGAGCTGCAACAAGGTGAATGCTTATGGCAAATTTTGGTTTAGTTTTTAAACTTTGTTACTATTTCCTAACTCCACCTAGCTTCTCCCAAAACCTGCTGAGTGTGGACTGCAGGGGGAAATTTTCAGTAGCATGAACATGAGTTCAAGTGACTGAGAACTACTAAGAACACAATTTATTACTTTTTGTTGAACATGAGTAACATGGCTCCAAACGTTCTGCAGTGATGGAAATGAAATACAGAATAAACATGTTCACAAGGCTTCACAGTTTGAAACATTTAAGGCATTATTTTTCTCTCTTGATCACTGAAATGTAATCCAATAGTCTTAAACCAATGGTAATTATAGATCAATCTTATAGCCTCTAGCCAGAGCTCCCACTATGGTTTTCAGGAGTGCCCTGTACTGTGCCTATGTCACAGAAAGCCCCAGTCACAGCTCTTGGTGCCAGTTGCTTTTCAAGGAAAGATAAAAGAGGAGCAATATTCTCAAGGAAGTCAACACTTTTCTTAAGCAGGATGTGTTTATGTTACTGTCTTTTTTGATAATTAGGCTCAGAAAGCAAGCACTGATTTTGCTACCTCCTGCATATTACAACAAACAATTAAAAATCCTGTATAAAATAAATAATATAAATGAAACTGTACTGTGATCACTCATCATGATCAAAGCTGAGATTTCTGCTTAATTTCTGAATTAGCTCTGCCTTCCCTGATCTGTGTTGTCAGCCCTGTGTCCTTTTCTGGGTGGGCTTAGGCAGGAAAATGGAAATCTTGTAATTTGCTTTAGTTACCACGTTTGGGATTGACTGTGTTTTGCAGTTTACTGCTGGCATGGGCTGGCTGCCCAGTAGCTGCCAGCAAACTTCCAAACTGAGCCAGGCTTCTACCTCAAAATTATCTGTTGGGGTCTTCTTCCTCTTTGTGTCTTCCACATGAAGTGGTGCTGGGGCTGGTAGCAATGAATTTGTTTCAGGTGGTACTGATCAGAACTTGGAAAATCATTTTCCTGTTTAATGAGCCTAATTCCTCTTTCCTTTGCTTTATTCCTTTCCTTTTCCTTTCTGCCTGCTATAGAGTAAATGTTCTGGTGTTTTAGTTTCAGGCATCAAAACCAAACAAATGTTTAGCCCGTTTAAACATTAATTTCTTTTCTAATTTTCTTCCGATTCAGCTGCCAGAACAACAAAAAATGCCTGTCAGTTGCATGGCCCTTATGGAGAATTTGTGTCTGGCACAGAGTGGCCCTCCACAAGAACATGTTTTTTCCTGTGAATTGAGATGCTGAGCACATGGTATGATCAGCTTGTTTCCAGAGCCATCATCATTGCAAGCCCTCAGAAGTCCTGTCCTCTTGCACAAGAGCGTTTTCCGTGATTGAACAGCCAGAGTCTTGGTGTTTGAAGAGTTTAGGAAGCCACTAAAAAAACCCCAAAGCTTTGCTTAAGAGAGTAGATTACCTATGTACTTTTCTTGAAAACAAAGCTAAGACATGATCCTCAAGGAATTTGGTATCTTCAGTTCTTAAGTACGTAATGGCTCAGCTTATCATAGAATCACAAATTTTTTAATCCTCTTTCAGAAAGCCTAAAAAGTATTTTGTGGTAAATACCTCTTGGGTTGTAAGGTGAAATTATCTCACGTGTTGTTTCTGTATCCAAGCTGAGTGCAATCCATCAGAATGATGCTTTTATTCATTTGGGGGAGCAGGAAGAAGGATGTAATCAAAATTAATTTGTCTAGCTACGAGTAGCAAAGCAGACCCAGCAAAGCAAGCTGTGTGTTCTGCTGCTTGCTACTGCTAACAAATGTAATGATACACCAAAAACAAACATGGTGACCCAGCAAGCGTTCATAGCGAGAATTCCAAAACTCAGAGCCTGAATTTTGAAGTACCAAATGATGATGATGGATGCAGTGGAAGTTAATTGGGATGGCAGTTTCTCTGGCCTTCCTTCCCCTGTGAAGGGGATCCAGAATTTCCAGCAGGGCTAAGCTGAAAGGCCAGTGCCCTAAAATACATAAACCAGCACCTAACCCTGAAGTTTGTTCTGTCACAAGAGCGAATGATCTCTGCAAAGGTAATGATATGTGTAGTTAGGAGCAGTTCTGGCACATGAGGATGAAATAATGTCTGAAGAACACATTGCTTTAAGACAGGAGTAGCAAAGTGCCACTTAAAATTCGAAAAATTAATTCTTCTGCACCGTCTGGCTTTTTTAGTGGTGTGCTGTGGCAGCTTTTGGTCAAAGCTGAAGATCACCTGAACACAAACCTTTCATTGTTTTATACCATATAAAGCACAATACAACAGAAAGCAAAGCCATCAAAACACAAGCCAGCAGCAGGACACAGTAAGGCATAAATATCTATACAATATTAGCCTTTAAAAAGAAAAAAAGGTGAGATCTCATTCCTGTTTCATTGTGACAGCAAAAGGGAATAGCTGCCTTCCTAGAAACAATTTAATGACCAGTGTGACTCTTGGATTGGGCAGATGACACTGGAGAAGGGTGTAAGAGTGGATGTTTGACTCAGGTTAAGCATCCTTCTTGCTTGCTGGTATTGGCTTGGCTAGGTATTTTTTTATCTAAGTATAGGGAAATTGTATTTCTCCAGATATACCCTCTCGGATTCTGGCTGGCTGCCTCACAGGTACATTCTGTCTGGCAGCAGAGCCACAGTGCTGTGTTTAATAGCTGTTGGTGGGAGTTTTAATCCACAGAATTTGTCTAATTGTTCTTGAAAGATAAGTAAGCTTCTGTCATAAACAGAAATCCAGTTAAACTGCGTGCTGAAACCACCTCCTTTTGTTGTTTTGCAAAGTGCTATCTGATAATTCTTGTATTATGGGAGGTGATGCAGGATTGCTGTCTATTCAGTTTGTCAATGCTGCTTGTAATTTTTTGTAGACTTTTATCAAATTCCTTCCCAGCTGAATCTTCCTAGTCTGTTCAAATGCTTTGCATACAGAAAACATTTTCCACCTCTTACTATCCTTTTCATTCCTGATCCCTTTCCAGCTCTAGAGATGTAGAAAAATCATACCATGATATAATGAGTTTTTCTTTTTTCCCCCTTTTCTTTTTTCTCATCAGCTTCTGAAATTCTATCTGCTACTGAGTGCTAAATCACTATCTGCATAGAATTGATGTGCATAATTTCATTATAGTCTTCCTGTCTCTCTAAGATGCAGTGCTGAGTGAAAGGGATTTCCTCCCTGCATTACTTTGCATGTACCAGCATGAATTTCATTTACCATTTAATCCCCCAGTTCCTCAGTGAGTGATGGATCCTGCTGGAATGATTTCTGGGTGAAGGCAAGGAGGTGTTCTCCAAGCTGTGGGTGCTTTGAGGAGGGAGTCAGCTCAGTGTAAGGCAAAGTGTGTCTTGGGACTTGTCGTAGTTTTGAGGAATTGGAACTCCAGAATTCCCCGAAATGAATTTGGTCAAGAAGTTCCATTAAGCCTGTACATTTCTTTGCCTTTTGGCACAGAGTCTTTGAAGGACTCAATGGGCAAAGCTTGTCAGAGGAGTAGTAACAGTGGGAATGTGGAAGCTCTGCCTTACTAGTTTTCAGCATCAAGGGCAGCAGTGAGATAGGAAAAGAGACCTGGAATCACAAAAAAGAGATAGAGGTTGATCTTCACTGGAAATCCATTAACTCAGAAACAGCGTCTTGATGGCAGGATGACACCGTGGCACTGGATCCACTGACAGCAGAAACTCTCGTGTTTGGCTTTTCACAGGTGGCAGCACTAAAGCTCTTTTCCACTATGGCTTTGTGCTGTGTTTCTTGTACAGATTTAAAGTTCCTCTGACAATGGCTCTTGGTTTTTGCTCCCTGTGCAGTGCTTTGGTCAGCAGTAGGAATTGGGCTCCTTGATGCTGAGAGAAGGGACCTTCGACGTGATCAAATTCCCAATGTTCATTCAGACTGCTTTAACACTATGTGTTCTCAGGGATGCAGTAGTTGGCTTCCTCATATAAAGCAATTTTCAGATGTGTCTCCTTACCAAACAAGAAGAAAAACCTTTGAGGTTGTTAAATCTTCCTTCCCCTTCAAACCATAAGTTTTGTCCATGTGGAAACTAGCCATGTTTTCAGTGAGTCACCAGATGCTGAGGGATTTTCCCTCCTAGTGTCCTTACCTTGGCTGGAGGTTGGTTGATCAGCACCTATTTGGGAAAGCAAGTTCCAGTTACTGGTGTTGCAAAAGAGTTTGGTTTGTTGTAGAGCCACAGAGTGTCCTTAGCCAAAGTACTTATGCGGACTGTGACCTAGATACTCCTCATGTGTCTTTATCTGGCGGAGACAGAACAATCACTGGTGCTGATAAACAGCAAACAATATGCTGATATATCTCTGATCAGATATTGAAGGAAATTGAGGTATTTTTGCAATAGCCCTTTGTTGTATCATCTTTGTGGTCACCTGAACAGTTTGAGGTGTCTCCATTTGCAAATGTGGTATTAATGTTGTTTTTATTTTTAGGAAATTTACCTTATTTCTTTGATTTACTCTGCGAATTCTAGTTCTTCCTAGGGCTGTTTAGACTCCTGTTTAGTCATGCTATTTCTTTTAGGTTAAGGCATAATCTTTACAAGTATTAACTTTTTATATCATCCAAATATCTATGCTTTTCCTTTATTTGCCTTCTTTGCTGAGAAAGTAATCTACAGAATACATTTCCTTAATGGGTACTGTAAATGTATTCTGAGTTTCCAACAGCTTTATACAAAAGCTTGTGCTGTCTTAAGACAGAGGGAATACTTGGAGTCATTTATTTTTCCATGTTTTTCCCCCTCATTCTCTTTTTACAGATTTGATTGGTTCGTTTCAGCCAGAATCTAAGTTCTTCCTCCTTTTGTGCTCTGGGGACATTCACTCTCTGCTTGTACAGATTATTCCAGCAGCTGTATGACAGAAGAACTTTGGTCTGTGTCTTAAAGCACAGACTGCTGAGTGCTTGAATTTTTGAGATCTGTTCTGTTATCACATTAATATTGTCCTTGGACCCTGGGTTAGCAATTTGATCTATGCAGGAATGGCCTGGCTGATGAGCCACCAGTTAACCTCAGTGATGGGAATGGAGGAATTCCTCCTCCATTATGTGCTACACCTTTCTCCGTTCATTTACTGCAGCATTTTATTCTGTATTCTACCATGGCAAAAGCAAAGTGCTCTTGAACCTGAGCTTAACATCTTTCTGTGAAGTGCTTTTTCTTTCAAGTTTGGAGGTCTTGGTTTGGCTGACCATGCTGACTTGGGTATGCCAAACGCAATAAGCAGCCTGTTTAATTTCAGGCTGATAGTCTCGCTTATCTTCTCCTAAAACCTTGTACGTAACTCTGAAGTAGAACACTTCTGAATTAATTCTCTTACTGACATGGTTCTCAGTGATGTTATGCAAGCTCTGGTTCTTACGTGCTCTCGTTAAGCAGCGTAATCCTCTCGCAGTCCCTGCATCTGTGCTTCACGTGGCAGGAAGTTACCGTGCTCTCGGTGCGCCAGAGGCCCGCGGGCAACTTTCAGCATCAGATTTCTTCTGCTGGAAACAGTCTGGGTTCTTGGCAATTTGCATGGTTGCTGTCCGCTGTGTATAGTTGGATTTTCTTCACTTGGCACATCCTCATTTCCTCAAGAAAGTTCCAGGCTGCATCTTCCAGTGGTCTTGCTGTGTTACCCTGGTGTTTCGTCAGTGCAGTGTTCCTTATTTATCTCTAGTGATGAGGCCAAGCTATAGTTGGCCCTCTCTGTCACATTTGACTAAAAGACACTCTAAGGTTTCTTGAAGCTGTCTCACCATTAGCTGGTGCCCAGTGCTAGTAGATAGGACGTGACTCTGACTCTTTGGACTATTCATGCACAGCAGAGTTCTCTCTCCCCAGTGCAGTCAGCAGCACTTTCTTCGTCTTCCAAATGGAGATGTCTACATTGATTCGCATGTGGAAAGCCCCTCTCCACCAAACTGAGCATAGATACAGATCTGTGTGCTGCAGAAAGTTTCCAAAGATAGGTGAGGGGTGTCCTGGGAATGTCTGAATATCTGCCAAGGGAATTCTGCTTAGGGACCTTTAGCTCACTCCTCTTCTACAAGAGGCATTGGGTGGACAGCAGATTGCTTGTCCTGGTGCAATTTTGCTGTGGTTTGGTTAGCTTTGTCTCTCTTCCTAGAATACCCTTCTGTGCTTAATTTTGGAAATGAGGCATGGGGAGCAGAAGTCTATCCCCCAGAGCTGGGCCCTTCACAGGGCTGCGTCCAGAGATGGGAAACGAGAGTGACCACACGTGATCAATCCGTCACTATGGGCCAGTAGGCAGCTCCTGCTTTCGGTAATGTGAGCTTATCCAGAAGTTTTGTTCCCACCATCCCTCTCCTATTAGTGTCAATTATTGGATAAATACTCAGTCCATCCTTTTGATGAAGTTGATCTTGGACAAGGGAAAAAAAAAGAGACAACAGAGCTCTAGTGCCCAGAAAACTTGAGCCTTATGTATTCCTTACTGCCTGACAATAGCAAGGCTGACATTTTTAATAAGGCCCTTCACAGGTATGTGCAGCTTTGTTTAACTAGTAATCCATTAAATGTATTAATTCTTTCTTTAAGTTTCTTAAAATATGTGACTTGTTGCCTTGAATGTTTAACCTTTTAATTCTCTGGAGGTGAGAGACTGGGGAGAGGGTGAAAATTTTGTTGGTGAAAATCGCACAGAGGTGCCCATTGCGTGGTACCAATTGGACAGATGTGGGCTAAAACGAAGCAGACAGACATCAGTTGTTTGGATCTGAGATGCTGGGCAGCAAAACTGACAGTATTCCAAGTGCTCAAGGAATTCTTTCCAAGCCATTTGTTAAGTGACTTAAGACTTTTCTTAATTATGAAGTATTATATGATGATTACTATGGAAATAAATAATACCACCCTTCCTCCTGTTTTCCCTTACGTTCTTCCTTAGCTACATTGACTCTTCAAATAATTGGAACAGGCTTTAAATTTTCATTCTGCACGTCTGGTTTTAATTTTGAAGTGTATTTAGGACAGAAAACTTACTAACTGTGACAGTGTACAAAAATACCTGCCCCATACCTGGTAATCCAAGTGCTAATATTTTTTAACTAAGTACATTTTCCTAAACGTGAAAGAACTGCTCTTTTATTATTCAAAGGCAGATACTTGTTCAGTTGTACTCTAGCCTGTGTTTTGCATAAATTTGCTTCCTGTGTGCAGCATCCTTTTCATTCCTGGACCTTTATCGTTGCTAAGTGGCTTTCTCAGTTGTTGATCCATCTTCCCACTCCTCATTTTTATTAATATCTTATCTTTTATTAGATTCTTCCTTCCATTTATATAGTGCACTGTGATTCAGCATAGTTAATAGGTGGTTTTTACTGAAAGGCAGTAAAAGGGCTTTTGGAATAGATTTTGAAACATATTGTAGTAGGTTTGAAAATGAGATTTGTCACATTTAGTATCTTGAGACAATGTACCTTAATCCAGGCAAAATGCAGAAAATCCAGCTATTAAGTGGAGAATTTATGTGATATTTAAAGTTTTCACTGAACATGAAGTAGTAATGAAAATCATTGCTTGCCTGATTGTTCAGGGTTCAGGACTGCACAAGGTTGTGACTCATCTTTTTTTTTTCTAAACCTGTTCCTTCTTGAAATACACAAAAAATCCGGAAAAACAGGCGAGCTTAGTCTGGTGGAACATGTTCTTATGAGGATCTCTCAGAAAAACAAAACAAAAAAAAAAAAGTCCTGTTATATCTCATATATCTCTCTCATATATATAGGCCATATATCATAGAATATATATTATATACGATAATTATAATAATTTTTATTAATAATTCATATCATCACATGTTGTATATGTATCACATATTGTATTTGCCGTGTATCATTATATAATACATGATTTTTGTAATCATACTGTCATACCTCTCTAAGATGTCGTGTATCACGTGTCATGTGATATGATGTCATGTGATACAGTTCACAGGTGTCATATCCTGGGTATCATGTCACATCTGTCACGCAGACCACGTCCTTTCCAATCATTTTTGCACAAGCAACTGAAGACAGTTACAGCAGAAAAGTCTAAAATGCCATTTCCATTTTAGTGTGAAGTGCAGTGGAGGAAGAAACTTTCAGAGGCCAGTTTTGTGTAATTCAGTTAAACCCAAGAATGCTTCAAAATTTTTGGAATCAGTTTCTGATCCCAGGTGTTGCTTCCATGAAGTATTCTGGCTTTGTCCAATACAGAATCCTTCTGGGCTGACCAAAAGGACTGACACAGTGATAATTTGGTAAAATCCAAAGGGTGGAAGTCAAGCTGCTGCACACACGTGGGGAGCCTTTTTGTTAAGGCACTATGAATATACCTGTCAGTTTTTAAAACCCTTCAGAAATACTTCCAAGGAAAAAAGAATATCCAAGAATATTTCTTGTCACTTAAGATGAAAGCCTGAAAATACATTATCTGAAAATGCAACAGAAATCTTTCCAATAACAAAGGAAATCGCTTTCACATCACTTGTTCTCCAAAACTAAACCTTGAGGCTTTGAGGATGAGTCCTACTGCTTGTAATTATTGACAGAGTAATTTTTATCTTTAAAAAGCTTCATCTTAGAAGAGTGAGACATCAAAGAGGTCCCTGTCCATGAAGAGAAGTAGNTAGTTGATTCTTTTTTTGTTTTTTTTTTTTTTTTTTTTTTTTTTTTTTTTTTCAGTCTGGCTCTTACCCTGCGAAGAGCAGAGGGGATTGCATTGATGCTCAAGGGTTGCAGTCCTGTGGCAGAGCTGTGCCTGTGCAGGGGAGGAGGGTGTGCCTGCAGTGGCATGTCAGCGCTGTGTTGGTTATCAGATAACTCTGTTACACTGATTAGCACACTTTAGACCCAAATTGTTGGTTGTTTGTGGAGTGCTGAGCAACTGGATAGAATTTTTAGCCAGTGCACAGCTGAATAATAAAGTACCACTCCAGGCTGTTGGGTGCTGTCTGCAGACTGGGCCTAAATATATGGAAATTACCAGGATGCACACATTCAAATGGAATCATATTTGTAACAGTGAAGAAAATGCTAATGTTTGCACTAGTAGTTATTTTTTGTTGCAAAACTGCTGATTTTCCTGATGAAAAGCAGCTCTCTTTAATTATTGGGTTACCTTTTCCCGGTAAGAAGGCTCTGAGGGATTTAAACACTCATTTTTTGAGTTACATTATGGGTAACTTTCGAGTGAATTGAGTTTTTCATAGCACTGAGTCAGTGGGAGAATAAACATATTTATCCTCATATGAATGAGCAATCTGAGCCATATGTTTTCATGATAGAACAATATGAATTATACAGAATACACAAAGAGTTTTTATTTCCAATAACAAATTTTATTAAAAGCAAGAAAGCTTTAGTGTGGCTTTCAGTGGTAAAAAATAGGTGACATTAATATATATATGGTGCAATATAAATACTTAATGCTCATGATTATTTCTTTTCCTTCGGGCACAACAAACCTCTCCAGAATGTTTTTCATGCTCCAGATACAAAGGCAAATTGAAACACAATGCAACTGCTTTCCTGGCTGGAGAAAAGCTGGATAATCTAGATGCTTTTCCCTGGTTGTGAGACCAAAATGGAAGTTTCCACTAAAGCTCCTGGTGGTTCTGGTGTTTGCTCCGTGTGAGTAGCCTCAGAGAGCCACTGATGTGCTACTGTTAGGAGGAAGGTTGAACTCAGTTGGCTGTTGTTCCCTTCCACCTCTGAGACAAACAACAAAATAAACACCTTACTCAGGTTTGCTGAGTAACTAAGTTTTTTGAGTAAAAATCTCAGGTATTTTCGAGCACTGATGTGCTCTGAAACCTCTCCTTCCCTGGGAGATCTCCCTTTTTAATAGCAGTATTTGCTTTCAAAACCATGCTGATCACTCTCTTCCCACGGAAAGTTGGAAGACGCTTGTGGGTGGTCACACCGATAGGACTGCCCCGAATTTTTAAGTTAATTGTTTTAGTTGCAGGTGCTTTGTTTGTCCTTCACAGGGACATGCTCCAGAACTGACTGTGTTACACAGTTGCAGCTGAGACGGTTCAATTGAAACTGCTTGTTTCTAGTTCATTGAGCTGATATCCCCACGGGTCTCTTCTTAAGTAAGTGCATCTTTTTGTCTCGTGTTTCAGGCATTTAGCAGCCAGGCAGAGACCTTCAAAAGTCAATGTATTGCTGTCGAGTGGGGTTGTGGTCAGTTTTACCTGGCTGGATCCCAGACACCCACCAAAGCCTCTCTATCACTGCTTTTCTCAGCTGGACAGAGGAGAGAAAAGATAATGAAAGGCCCTGGAGTTCAGATAGGGGCAGGGAGAGATCCCTCCCTCTCCCATCACTGTCATGGGAAAAGCAGACTCGACTTGGGGAAATGGATTGAATTTATTGACAAAGAACAGGATAATGAGAAGTAAAACAAATCTTAAACACCTGCCCCCCACTGCTGCCTCCTTCCCAGGCTTAACTTTATTCCCGATTCTCTCCCTCCTCCCCTCCCAGCAGCACAGGGAGTTGGGAATGGGGGTTAAGGGCAGTTCATCACATCTCACCCCACTCTTCTCTGCACCCAATTACAGCTGTGCAAGAACTTTTCTTTCGTTCTTAAATCCATTATTCCCAAGGCGTCACCACCATCTCTGCTGGGCTCAGCCTTGGCCAGTGGCAGGTCTGTCCTGGAGCCAGCTGGCATTGGCTCTTCTGGACATGGGGGTGCTTCTGGAAGCTCCTCACAGAATCCACCCCTGTAGCCCCCCCACTACCAGAACTTTGCCGGGCAAACCCAATATCTGTATGGTGGGTGCTCACCAAGCTGCTCTGTCACTCCTCAGCTGGACAAGGTAGAGAAAACGTGATGGAGAACAAGGAGGATGAGGTAAAGCAGTTTATTAAAGCAAAAGTGAAGATTGGATGTGCAGAAGCAAAGGAAAAAGCCCAAAGATTTTATTCTCTAGTTCCCATCAGCAAGCAACATCCAAGGGAAGCAGGGCTCCATCACAGAGTGGCTGCTCTGGAAGGCCAGCATGGTAAATAATCAGTGATCCCCCTTCTTCCTCCTTCTCTTCGGTTTTGTATGAGTCAGCATCACATGGCTGGGAATGTCCCTTGGGTCAGTTTGGGTCGCTGGTCTGGCTGTGTCCCCTGGTGGGACCTTGCCCACCCCCAGCCCGCTGCTGGGGGAATGTTGAGTGCTGTGCCAGCCCTGCCCAGCAGCACCAAACAAGTTACCTTTAAATGTCTTATTCCTCTTCATTCCCAGCCAGTTTTCCTTTCTGCTTGCTTTAAGAAACAATGCCTTCTGGATTTCTTGGTGGCTTGCTTCATCTGTTTGAAGATCCCAGGTATTTTCACGCTGGAGGAACAAAGGGGCTCACTCTTTCATATGCAGCAGGGATTCTTAGCATGCTGTGGTGTTTCAGTTCTGGTTGCCGCCTCTTGACTTCCCTGAGGGAGGTTACCACTTCTCCACATGAATCCTGCTTTCCTCTCCGAGCATATTTTACAGTCATCTTCAGTTGAAGAGCTCCTTTTTGACAAGGAGGGAGTTTGGAAGGCAGGCACAGTGCAGATGCCAAGCCTGGTTATGAACCTTGCTGGGAAGGGTGACGTGGAATTTGGTGCCCACAATGTTGCAGTTTCAAGCTAAAGGCCTGATTAACTGAGCAATGCTTCCCTAAGTGTGATTTTTCTTTAATTCTTTGTTAATCAGTGCTGTGCTTCAAGGTGAGTTTTCTTTTTAGACTGAGAGATATTTCTGTAATTTAGAGTGGCCCTCCCAATTGTTGTTAATTACCTTGTAATGCGAGGAACATGACTGATCGCATGACTTGCTTTGAAAATTCATTGTTCAAAATGGCCTTCAGAAGCTGCTATGCTTAGATCTTACGAGAATGATGAACTCGCAGGTTTGCCCTTTGGTTTGGTGTTTTCAGTACACAATTGAGGTAAAGACAGCAGCTGGGGGGGAGGGAAAGCATCCTGCAAGATTTCTTAGCTAGAAATATATCGGGTTAAGAACAAGCCCTCCTTTTAATTGAATTTCTTACTCACTGGATGGTGTTTCTAGTTGATAGGGTTTCTGACCTAGTGTGTGATGTACCTTCTCAAAGAAAACACTATTTTTAATCTGTGTAAGTATCAGTCTAATGTAAAATATTTCCTTACTTCTTCAAATTAATTGGTGTTTCAATATTTCGTTTTCTAAGTGCTTCTTTGAAATAAGGATTATGATCCAAGCTTAATTTCCTAATCAAAGGCTATTGAGTTTCTCCCACATTTCTCACAGGACAAATGATACAAGACTTGTTCCAAAGAGGACATGGAGAAATGAAACTTTGTTGGGAAGTGGGATGCAAAAGCAGTGATGCAGCAAGGGCGAATCAGCCCTTTTGTAAAGCAAGAATGAGAGAATGTTAAACTGGTCCAGTAGCATTTTCTATTTGTTTACAGCTGATCAATAGAAGTCACTGAAGTAAAAGATATCCATGCTGATAAGAGCTCTGGAGAAAAGCAGACATTTATGCAAGCAATGAAATAATTTATTGCTATGATAATTACCTAAAGATTTTTCAGGAATTATTTTTTTTTCCTTCAAAACATTTTTAGCCTCATTAGAGGAATACAGAAGAAATTTGTGTCTGAGACAAACTTCTCCTCATGCCCACATATCTAGAAGTCAGTTCTGCAGGAGGAAGCCTGGAATAATATGATCTTCTAACCTACTGAACTAGGATACAGCCATCTGATAGTTCTACCAGTCAGCAGAACACTAGGATGATAAACTAAAGTTCTAGCAGCTGTAAGGAATAATTCTGCCAACCAAAAAGCCCTGTTGCAGTTCCAGTGATTAGTCTAATGCTTTGAGTCTTGTGCATGTGGAATAAGATATTATTCTGGCCTTTGAAAACTATGTAAACCATTTTTTGGGCAGATAACTTCCTCTAGTTGGTAAGCTCACAATGTTTTTTTCCGAAGCTTTCACTATTGTGGCCAGGACAATCAAATTTCTGCATTGTATTAGTGCAGAATGGATAAGATGCTAAATAAAAATTGAATTATTTTTCATGAAAGACCTTGGATTGGTTAAGCCTTCTTAGGAGGGCTGTGTTTATTTGCTACGTTTTGCTGTAAATACAAGTCCAGTTTATGTTTTTAAAGTAGAACTTACTGACAATGTATTCAGAAGCTTGTTTGACTCGAGGTTACATTTCAGATCTACGGCAGCTCCAACAGCTGATGCACTGACTCTTCAAGAGCCCTTGGAAAAGCCTCCTTTGCCACTGTTATGGTTCCTGAAAAGGACAGTAATCCTAGATGGTGATTACGTGATAGAAATTGCACCAAACCATGCTGCAGTCTGTGCCTGCCCTTTTAATGTTGAAGCCCAGATATTAAGACGTGAGGATTCAGGCTTAAAGGGTTTACCCAATACAAGGATGTGTTTGAAGAGGAAAAAAAATAGGACAACAAGGAGAATAGAGAGTGACATATGACCTTTGCTGAAATGCCACAAGCCAGAGCAATATGTTTGATAGGGTAGAGGACAGTTGATTCCCAAGGAAGCTGAGGAATGGACTGCTGACTTTGATTTTTAGTAAAATAATTATTCAGAATGAAATTTAAGAATGGGAAGGGCTTTTCAGATCTGATCATTTCTATTCATGCCATTTTTGCTGGAGGGACTAAACGATGATTTAAGCAGCTGAAAGAAGTAGAAGATGGGAAGGAATAGAATAAGGTTATCTGGCTGCCATTCCCTTACTTGGACAACTCTGTTTCCTGTTATGCTGCCATTCAGTTTCTATCATTTATATGAGATAGAAATGAGATGTTTCTATCTTTTGCCTCTTAAAATAATAGCTGTCTTTCCCGCAGAGTTGTCCAGAGATGTCTCTGTGTGTTGCCATTCCAGGTAAAATAAGGAAGGCAGATTTCAATCCTTCTTTCCCCATATCAGGCCTCTTTATGTGGGGAATTCTGCTTTGTAACCTGTAACTGAAGTGGGTTAATTTAAAATATAAAAAGCCTCTCTGCTCTTCACAGAATCCATTAGATTCAGTTCAGTTACATTGAAGTTCTAAGGATTTCACTATTCAATATATTTTGGATGTAGTTTACTGTGCCAAGACACAAAATTGTTTGTCTGGGCTATGTGACTTCATCCATACTGATAAGTATATTACAAAGCGGGCATCAAAGGCCTTATGGATAGTGAAAAGAAAATCACTGCAGAATGAGCATCTGTGGCAGCTGCCAGAAGGATTATATTTTTATTAGACAAGAGGCTAAAAGAAGTGTTGTTACAATAGACATAATGTTTTGGGAACAGACCTTGAAAAATGCCTTGAGATACCAGGATTAAAATAACACTCTGCTCATAAAATCTGCAAGCATATTGTGCCCTTCCTGCCTTAGATGCTGTAGTTCCAGCGTTTTGTTTTTGGTGGGTTTTTTTAGTATGTTTTATGATCAGTTTTCTGTGTTCCCCATTTAAGGGAAACAGCTAAAACCATCTGTATTGTATGGTAATAAAATTGCTGCTTACCAAATGTAACTAATTCCATGTTGCTGAAGTACCCCAAAGAATGGGTCATTAGGAGACTGTGAGAAACTGTTCCCTATATAAATAAGGGCTTTTTAATGTCAACTTTGATGAGGCAATGCATGTGATGTAGTATTATTGCAGAGAGGAAATGCAGTTGTTCAGCCAAAATTTCCAGAAACAAAACATCTAATGTTTTAAATAATTCTTGGGATTTAAAACTCTACATTCTTATTTTACTTCTTTACCTAATTTTGAGCTGTTCCTCACTATCTGAGGAGATTAAGTATGACCCTTCAAAGACATCTAAGCTTGTTTTCTGCAAGGATGCTTTTAAGGGATGTTGGTATCCCTGTATCCTTTCACCACAATCTCTCATTAAGTTGAGATGTGGATTTAATTATACAGAGGTATAATTAAATTTTCAGTTCTCCGGGTCAGAGACTTTGTAAGTGCATCTCAAAG
Source organism: Oreocharis arfaki (assembly GCA_013398015.1). Classification (NCBI taxonomy): domain Eukaryota; kingdom Metazoa; phylum Chordata; class Aves; order Passeriformes; family Paramythiidae; genus Oreocharis; species Oreocharis arfaki. Next base: position 218,330 of record VZRR01013404.1, on the reverse strand, counting down.
ATGCAGTGGCTGGCATCTGGTTCCCATGAGAAAGTTGTAATCAACCTCTGACGGCCGCTTTTCAGTTTTACTAGTCCAGAAGCCATCACTACACCTTGATGACTTGAAAGTTGACCATTACTAAATTGGGTGCAGCAGAATTCCCAAGCCATGCTCTCTTCTGTACATAAACTTCATGAAAATCTTTTAAATATCAGGTGAATTTGTATTCTCATAGGTAAAGTTCTTTTTCCCTACTCTGATAATTTTTCATGTGGCTTTTTAAATCAGTGTTTCCTGTTTAAAGCACTAGGTCTAGAAACTTGATGTACAGTCCTTAAATCCGTTGTATTCCTCCTTTATGACTGTAACTGCTCGGAGCATCAGCTTCTTTTCTGTAAACTGGAAGTAGTGCCACCCCTCCACTTGTCTTTTTCTTTTGGGTTTTTTTTTTCCTCATTTGTTTGGACTCCAAAATATCTGTGAGAAGGAACAGACTGTGTGACTGCAGTATAGCTCTGCTGGGTTACATATGTGATGAATGCTGGACTTTCTTCCTTGCTTGCCAAATATCTGGACTTGAGAGGTTCTGTTGGTGGTATTCTATGTAGTGGTCTCTAAGGAGAATGGGAGATGAATGTCATTTTTCACTTTCAGAGGAACCATTTCAGAAGGTTCTGGCAAGCTGTTCTCTCTGTATTGCTGTAGTTGTACACCTATAAATGGGAAGTGTTTCACATGGGAGCCACTTTTAGGCATGGGGCTGTTTGGAGCCAAAGTGTGTTGTTGGTGGCAGTAGCTGGAACACCCTGGATTATGCTCTGTGTGAGGGATGTAAACCTGCCACTGAGCACATACAAATCAATATTAAACAGCTGTGGCTTCAGTCTGCAGCTGATGCTTCTGCTACATTCGGTTTTGCTCAGCTCCGCTGGGCTCGGTGAGGAGAGGGGTGTTTGATGCTCGATCCATGGGAGGCCAAGAATCAGAATTTCTCTGGAATTCTGTCCAAGCCTTTGGATGCAGCTCCTCTCGCACCCACCTCTGTGCCCAGCATAAAATCTGCAGACACCCCAAGCCAGGCAGAAAATAAGCGGCTTTTACACCTTGTAAAACAAAGGGTGTGAAACAAAGTTTGGGGGCGTGTGATGTCACCACCAGCAGCACAGCTTTGTTTTACCTGGTTTTTCAGTTCCAAAAATTGCACGCTTAAAAAAAGAAGAAAAAGATAAATTGTTGAAAGCCACTTTTCTGTTGCTCTGCATGCTTTCTCTCCTTCTGCTTGGCAACCTCCACACCTGCTGTTCTGACTACTAAAAATTGTCCTTTCTTTTGTCCTGCAGGTATTTCTGCTTAAGAGGAGAGGACAAAGGATTCACTAGCATTTTCCTTGGCTCCTCTGCCTTGTTACTTTCAAAATTAGGTTTTTGTTAACAATCCATTGTTCTTGGTGTTGAAAATGTAGGGGTTTTAATTAGAATGGCTGTGAGCTAGGACGGTTGCAGTAGTACAGCCATGTACTGCCCTTAAAACGAGCTTTTTAATGTATTTATGTGTGCAGCAGTGAAAAATGGCATTTTCTCCTGCAGTGTGAGGCTGGTGTGCTCAGTCAGAATGAGGCAAAAAAAAACAGGTGAAAAGGAAGTTACTCCCACCTTCTACTGTGCATTTTTTCTTTCCAAAATTCCATGGTTAAGGCTCCCACACAGTTTCCTTTTTCCTTAGCTGGTGCAGTGACAGCTCCTCTTCTTGTTGGAGTCTGCTTTAGGAACAACCTTCATTTGTGATGTTACTAAGAAACATTTCAGCGTGTGAAACATTTGCAGATGTTTCAAGGGGAGAGGTAAATTCTTTTGGAGTTGGCCTTGCTGGTGCTTGTGGGTCCCTTTCATCTCGATTCTGTGATGTCTCAGTTTACTCCGGTGGGTGTTTTCCATCATTGTCTTTAAAGAGAGGGTAAGGAAGATTTGACCAAAATGTTTGCAGGAATTCAGAGTTGTTTTCCTCTTAAGGGACTAGTTTTGATTTACAAAATGAAGAAATCCTGCCTTTTGCACGGTGAGGTGTTGTCCTTGGGAAAGTTGGAATAATGCTGCCAAAATACCTGTAGTGCAGGTCCTCCTGTGTCAGATAAGCTACACTTTGTGTTGGCGTGGTTAAATGTTCCTCATGAAGGGAAAAAAAAAAGTACTTTTTTTGCATTTTGAAATGTTTAATTAGATTGTAAAGGAATAGAGTAATAATTTGTATTTGTAAAAGGAAATATCCTTTCTAAAGCTGATGGAAAGAGGAAAAAAGCATTTATGAGAATTTTGATTTCCTTTGATTTGACATGATTAATATTCTTCTGAGTTGACTTCAATTTTTGTTTAATTTGCTCCTCATATTTTTTCGCTTTTGAACAAAATAACATTTGAAAATGTTTACAGAGCCAGAATGACAGAAGGTTAGAAACCCATCTGATTAGATACAGATGTTGATAATTGATGTTGAAGGGATGACTTGAGTTTTAACTTTTATAATTTAAAATCCTGTACTGTCTAGAGTATAACCCTGAAGTTTCTTGTAGTCTGCTGCTGTTCTCTCAGGCCAGACAGACACAACAAACCCTCTCCAGGCCTGCCCTCCAAGGACACCCAGCCTGTCCTAGGCCCAAAATGTAAACCAACATCTTGGGAAGGGGGGCTGAGCTTGGGGAAATTACATCATTAACTGAAGCTTTAATTGGAGAATTGAACTTGATATGCAAATGGACCAAACTTACAAAAGTGTGAAGAACTCGTGACTCGGGGTTCATCTTGGGGTCCATCTTGGCAGTAGCCTCTGGCTCCCCAGGGTGTACCTTTGAAGGCCCTTCAAATAAATACCTACCTTTATTCCCTTATTCTTGTCTAGTCTCTGTTTTTTAGGTGGCCTGATGAGGCATCAGAAGAATGTGAGAATGAAATAAAATTTAGATGGGGCAGACTTTGCACAGGAAGGCTTATTTTTCAGAAGAGGCCATTTTGAAAGAAAAACATGTCGAAAAATGTTCCCAGAGAGACTCTAGGTAGTTTTTGGCTTCTGTATATGTACAGCTGACAGCATATTGGGGAAACCAAAAATGTGCTCGCATTTTTCCCTAGATAAACTGCTGATATACTACTTTTTTCTCAAATGGATATTAAAAATACACCAGTCAGGTTTACTGCCCTTTTTACAGGTACACACATTCTCAGGTTTTACAGCTATACTGTAAAGCAGAGATGAGGGATTAGATCTGGGAGTTTTTTAAAACCTAGCTGTTTTAAAACCCCTAATCTTACCATCAAAACTCACTTTATTTCTTAGTAACATCCTTAAAATTACTTGGACAAACTGTTTCGCATAAACCAGTAGAAATTGTATTATTAATTTAAGACTTGGTAATGTTTTAAATTAAAGCACATTTGCTCTGGTTCCGTACTGAAAGTAGCTCAAAGAACACAAGCGGAAGTTTCTCTAGAGAAGAGCCTTGTGTTTCTTCAAAAACTGAAACTTGATTAACAGTGGAGATTTGTAATCCCTTAAAAATGTATCCTATCCCTTTCTTAAGCTTTCTCAGAACATTATCACACAACTGCGTGTATTTCCTTATCATTCCTGCCTCATGGGAGACCAAGACCATTCATAATTTCAGCGTGAAAATTCCGTTTTCTCAGATTACTTTGTTTCGTGCATCGAGTAGTTTGATAGTCTCACCCTGCCAGATCTATGAATTCATTAGCGAAGCACTCGGCTGAGCTCCCACAGATCGTAGATGTTGGGTTGTACAAAATCCCCTCAGCTGACTCAGTAATCCATGTGTACATCTGAACTGAGTTATTTCACTAAAAATGAGGGTTCTGGATGACTACAACAAACCTTTATCAGCTGCCTACACTCAGGCTGATAAAGTACATGCAAATGAGAAAATACAAATATTTTAGTCTCAGTGGTTTCAGAGCATTAGGGAAGGTTGCAGCTCTTGGCTGCAGGATGAATCTTGCTTAATGACAAGTGAGAAAGTTGCCACTAACTTGTAGCTGAAGTTGGTTACCAATGTCTGTAAATCATCACAACTGCAGCTGTTATTTTTACAAAGCTGGCTGTCTCCACAAAGTAATTCAGGTATTTCTCCCCAAAACGAGGTCTAATGTATAAAGTGGAGGGCCAGTTGTAGGAAAGACAACAGCCAAAAATTTTCTCACCTTTATCAGCAATAAATCTAGGAAACCAAGCATTTATTCTACCAAATGCAAATATGTAATGAATTACTTATTTGCACTACAGCTACATTATGGTATTATCTTTAACATCTTTAGATGTGCTATGGAGACAGTTTGGAATTTGGCTGTCAGTAAAGAGTTTGTGCTCTCTTGTGGAACTTCCTCATCAGTTAAATTTTGTGATTGTAAGGTCTGAATGCGCCACTGACTCTCTAAAATTAATTCTCTTGTAATAAAGGGACCCTTTAACTTCTGCATCGGGTTCCACTGTGCATTGTGCTTTGGGTGGGAACTGCTAAAACCCATTTCCAACTTGGTGTTGGGTGTGCTGTGGGAGCTGTGGGACAGCTCCCAATGACCAACTAAATGTGTTGGTGAAAAGGGGAGAGGGTAAAAGAGAGGTAAAAGGAGATGAATGAGTGGCTTTGACAGCTGACACTTGTGGCATGTACAGATTTCTTGGCCCCATCCTGTTAATAACGGCTTGAAGTTCTCAAGACAGCCTTCGGGCTCTACTTAAGAGCTTTATTTTTTAGGATTCATTCATGTTGTCTCTTCACAACTGTTTGGAGAACAGCTGTGGGAAATAATAAACATTGGGGGGGGGAGTGAAATAAAACAAAGCAGTTCATATTTTCAATTATACCATTCATAAAATAAAGGGGGAAGAATTCTGTGGCCAAGGAAGTGTAATGTACATTTGCTCGCCTTTAGCAGTACTAAAGCCCTGACTGCAAATGCTTTATCTGCAGTTGGGTAGAGACTCACACATGCTTAACTTCCAGCATATGTGTACTAAGATGTTTTTAGGGAAGAGGCACTGAGTCATGTTAATGCTGCATTTTAATCCAGAAGGTTTTCTACCAGCAGCTCCTTTTCATAGGTTGTTTCAAGTAAGACAGCTGTCAATTGAAAACTAGTATCTGTTTTTCATAAACATTTTCTTGAGGTTATTGCAGTGTGAAACCACATGTTTTCTTAATAATCAGGTTTTCTTTCATGCCAGTTATATTGCTTCCTTTGTAATAAGCCTGTAATTTCATTGTAATGGCCTTCATGAGCGCATACTGAATGCATTTTTAAGCCTTCTTTAATGTGAGAAGTGAGCAGAGCCAGACTAGGAGTTAGATTTGGATCACAGCCTCTTTTCCATCTTATTTTAAACAGCTTTCTCAAGCACTGTGATGCCCTGGTCATGTTCCTCATCCCCTTACTGCTGCCACAATGAACCAGCATTGTCTGTCATGTACCCTGATGCATTTTTACCCGTGTGGTTGTGTGTAGATGTGCCTCTCACGGTTTAACAGGGATTTACCTGTGTGTCTTTTGAGCAACTGAGAATTAGCAGAAGCTCCCTGGCTCTCTGCCCTTTGGTAATGCTGTGTTTTTATTTACCTTGGAAGAACTGGCAGCTGTTGGGATGTTTATTAGGACTTTCAGGGCACTAAGGAAATGCGAGCGACTGAAAACAACATGACACTGAAGTTACTTGCACAACCTCGCTGTAAAGGATAGAGGCAGATAAAAGAGGGGGCACAGAAGGTGTAACAAGGATGTTTTTTAAGGAAAGATTGCAGGAAGTGTAAGCTGTTAGCCTAAGAAAAGGCTGAGTGAAGATATGATAGCACTGCATTTAATTGATTTATTAATAAATTATATTAATTATGAATGTATTTAATTAATGTATTAATTAAAAGATTGCTGCAAAGAGGTGTAACCAGTATGTCTGTAGGTAAATCGTTCTCCAGCTCCTCTGCTGCTAGAGAGGGCTTAAAGCAAAGCAAAGGAGCTGCAGGGTGGGCAGAGGGAAACCTTTCTAGGGTAGAGAAACACTCGAGGGAATGACCTGAGAAGGTTAGAAAACCACTGGTGGTGGAAATCCTCTGAACTTCTGCTAAGAATGGTTTAGATGTTCTTAATCTTATGACAGGAAAAAGGAATTAAAAGATCTCCTGAATTGCCCTATTTTCTGTTGCTCTATGCAAAGAGCAGACTTGTGAGGCAGTGCTGATGTGTTTAATAAACTCTCTTGCTGGCTCCTTTTGTTCTTCCTACCAACCAAAAAATGCAAAATGTGCATTGTTTGTCAGACATCTCTTCTAAACATAACTTTTCTTTTCCTTCAAAGTCAGGGGAAAACAATTCCTTCATCAGACTCTTCCCTCACGAAATGGTTGTTGCTCTTGGCAGCTTTTCTTTGCAGTGATTCACTGATTCCCTTCAAGAGAGGACAGCTAGATGAAACTATGAGGATAACCAAAGCAGTGTAGGTAGGAGCAGAGTGAGAGCTAAAATGTCACGGAAAAGTAAAATCCGGCATAATGAGCTGATACATTTCTATGGTCCCCTTGATCATAACTTTACAGCACCTTTCCTTTGAGTGTTGCTCTCTTTGGATCCTGCATCTGCTGCAAGGGAAAGCAACATTCTGAGAATCCTTATTCGTGAGAGGACAGCAAAAAACATGAGTGAGGACCACTTCTATTCCAGATTAGACTTGTGTCATGGTTTAACCCCAGCCTGCACCTGAGTGCCATGCAGCTCCTTGCTTAATAGTGATAATAATAAATAAAGAGAGAGGGGAATAAGGACAAGATGTGGCAACACAGTGAAAAAAGGCCTCTAAAAATGCAATTCCTCGACCATTTCTTTAGTCTGCTTTCTTGTGTAGCTGCAGAGACACTTGAAATTGCCAGCAGGAGCGAAGAGGTGGTGTGAGGGTACGAATCTCAGAGGAGGAGAAAAAGGATGGGCATCATCCTTACCTCCACAGTGACCACAAATAAGCTTAGAATGGTGCATTAAAAATGAAAACTGGTGTGTTAGACCACTTTTCTAATTGCTGGTTCTCAGAACTGGAAGGAAAACCTAATCACACTGCCACCAGGCCCTCAAATTCTACTCAAAAAACAAAAAAAGAGACTACAAATAAATCTTCCTTTTCTCTGTCTTTCCAAAGTAATTGTTTTAAAATACTGTCAGTCTTTAATAATAATTATAATGAATAATAATTTATTTATCTAGATCACTGCTAATTACCATGTTTCTGCCTTCTCTGTTCTGTGGCCTGACATCACGAAGTACTTTGTATGATTTAGGCTCTTTCTCTCAGTGCATCACCTGTTGTCCTGCACATCTCCTCCAGTGGCTGATTGGGCTCTAACAGCTCAGAGACATCATCATGGCACTGCATGAAACACAATTTTCCTTTAGCCAGACAGCAGCATGTAAAAAAGTCAAAACAGTCAAGGAATGAACAGTTCTTTGTGTTTCTGACCTCTGAAAAATGGTTTTAGTCCATGTAACAATCACTGAAGCGATAAAATTACTGCTTAATAAATAATTAAGTTATAAAATTGGAGCATTTCCCTACTGCCACAAATATATACCCAGATGTATGTGTGCATTCATTTACACAAATTCTGTCACTGCTGGCTCTCGCTATTGTGGCCCCCCACTCTGATCCTCCCAGCTGATACTCAATAAAATACAAACATTGCATGATTTGGATTAAAATGCCAATTTCATTGGTGCCCATTCTGTTGGATATAATTGAATAAATTTTCCCTCTCTGAAAAGCTTCTAGATTTGTACCTACAGTGCTGTTTAAGAAAGTGCCAGTGAGGCTGTACTCAGTTACTAACAGGATTGCACTTTCCAAGACATGCACCTGATTTCCAGACTGAGTTAGTCTTCCACAGCTGATAAAAAGCTTTTTTCATCATCCTCACTGCCTGCTCAAATGGCATGGTACTGAAGTGAGATATTTTATAGGCATCTACTACATTATAACTATCTTTAAGCTACTTTAGTCAACAACCCTGAGAGAAATAAAATTGACTTTGCCATAAGCCCGCAGTGGTACACATTAATCATATTATGCTCCTTAATTATTTATTAATTGGAATCGTATGTTAACCATGCCATTTTGTCTGGATCAACATTACACTCACAAGCTTGTGATTACCCGGATCATCTCACTTCTAAAAATGTTATTATGTTTCTTCAGGTGCTCTGAAAGTTGCCATTGTTTTCCAACAAACTGAAAAAATGATATCTGTGTCTCCCAGCCAGCTCTGCTGAAATAACTGGGTACAAATTACACAGAATTGCCAATATCAAATTACAAACCTTAGTATCAACTCATTAATGTCATCCTGAATTATTCTTGATATGGAAATATTTAATAGTATCAGCTATACCAAACATCTTTGTTGTCCCAGATACGCAACAGGAGTGCTTATTGATCTCTTTTTAATTAAGTGTTATGAAGGCCAAGATTTCCCTTAGTAATGAATCACTACCAGAATTCCTGCAGCTTTGGTTTACTCAGGAAAATATCAAACTCTTTTTATTCCTGTCAATATTGGCAATAACTTGTTCTTTGTAGCTGTTTTTCTGGATTAAACTCCTCCATTCTTAACCTCTGGCTTATATTCATTGTTACTCTCTTTTTTTAATACAGTTCCAACTTTGCTTAGTTTTCTAATTAATATGATATTCCTTCTGAAAAAAAGGAGGCGGCTTTTTCAAACAGTAGTGATGAGAAATATTCTTACTTAGCATTCATGATTTATTGCACTTTTATTTTCTTTTTAGTGTTACAGTTTCAAATTGTGTTCCTCTAGAGGAACTGGCTTACTTTAAAGATAAAAAATACAGTGGTTTGGGTGTTACTCATGCTTGGAGAAAACAGTGTAAACTGCCATGATTTCTTCTAAAAGTTACACCGATTTTTAGGTTTGTGATCTGTTGTTTTTCATGCGCTGAGATAGCTCTTGGTGAATCTGCTTTTGCCACACAGAGCATTTTGTGTCAGTGAGAAATCTTTTGCCTCTCAACATATTTAGGTAGCACTGTGTCTCCCCTCCAGTGCCCACGTGTGTTACTCAGAATTCAGTTACTCATGGTGTGTTAATTTTCACCCCCTCCCCCTTTTGTTACGTGCAGGTGCAATTGTTTGGGGATTTTAATTTGATTCAGTAGGTTGTAGCAGACACCAACTAGTAAACCACGTAGTATTTATAGGATACAGCGCTTATTTCATAAGCATTTGGCAAAATGTCTCTTGAGGTGTCAGGAGCAGGGTAATTTTTACAGAAACTGCCATTTTTCCCTTTCTTTTTTTCCCCAAGCTGCTCCATTGTAAACACCTTGGAACAGTTTTAGCAGCGCAGGAGTTGGACTCCCCACACCAGCTTGCTGCAACACCACCTGGGCCATCCTGCCTGTGCCCCAAGCTCCCAGGGTCTGTGTACAAAGGCAGAAATTGCCTCTTTTGTTATGTCAGTGTGAGCCCAGGGTGCTGAAAAGCTCCAAGGCCCAGCGTTAGTGTGATTTATCAGTGGCGGCAGGACTGGGTACCACCCACTCCTGCTCACCTCGCTGACACCTGGGACAGACTCTGCTGCAGCTGCTGGTGTTGAATCCACCCAAAGAGAGGATGAGTCTGGACTCATCTTGTCTGGGAATCACCAAGGAGAGCCTTTGTAGGAGGGCTGCCTGTCAGATCAAACCACATCACTTCTCACTCCCCGTCCCAGGAAAACAGCAAATAATAATCCCGTGAAAGCCTCTGATTCTAGCAAGAAGACGTTTTTTGAAGTGTTTCCAACCATCTCAGTTGCTTGACCCACTTTCTGAGCGACTGCACCCTCTAATGGGGTAAAACAGATTGACTTTCAAAGCAGCCAATTTATTTTTCTGCTGTTTATTCCTTTCTAGCCCTTACACATGTAATACAATAGCCCGTTCTTGTGACAGTAAAACAAGCGCAGTTCCGGGGGATGTAGGCTACAGGGGACCTATGAATATTCAGTAAAGCCTTCATATGATTCATCTCTACTCTGGGTTAATGAAAAGTATGTAAACAGCTGGATATATCCATGGTGAAATGAGAAAGGAATTTTAATCATAGAAAGGAGAATTTATTTCACTCCTAAGTCCAGAAAAAAGTATGATTTTTTCCCTGTTGTTGTGCGAAGCCATTTCATTTTACCAAAGTTTTGTGGGGAAGTGAACATTTGAACAAGGAGAGGAGATGAAACAGACACTTAATCACAATGTTACATCTTGTCCAACAGGTAATTCTCTAATGGACCAATGAAAGCCAACGATGACAAGTTGTGGTCAACAGTCCTTGAATGTGCTGATGGTTCTGCTCTCATTACTTCTGTCAGCAGGTAACTTTTGTAATTTATCTTGTACTGATGTGTGCCACAGGGAGAAAATAGTTGCAATTTAATACTGTCTTCTTACAAAACAAACAAGACCAAATGTTAATTGCGTAATAAATAAGTCATAGAATCGTAGAATGGTTAGGGCTGGAAGGGACCTTCAAGGTCATCTAGTTCCAATATAAGTGAAGCCTCTTTGTATTTAAGAACTGGAAGCTGGAGTTTGAAATGAAATTGAAAATTCACTTCAAGAAGAAAGCAGACTGGAAAGCTGAAAGAGTAGCTTTATTTCTTTTGATATGCTGTTTTTTCAGCTCACCTGAAAGAAAATAATAATTTCTCTACCACTGTAAAACACATCCATTTTGCTAAGTAACCATCCACTGGAAGCAGAGCAAGTCAGGTTCCAGTTGTGTGTTTTTCTAATTGCACACCAGAGAATGCAAAACATCTGAAGGATTGAACTTGGAATCCGTGTAATTTTCCTGAATCTAAAGAATTGGCTGGACCAGAGCTGTTTCTCCTAATGCTTGGTAGTTCTGCTCTAGATGTTTGCTATTGGTACACAGGAAAGGTTTGTGTGGAAGTGGGCCAGTTGTTAGACTGAGAATTAGTTGAGTGCTCTGATTATTGGTTGGATTTATTCTTGAGAAGTTATTTAGGGCATTAGGGTTTCCTGTAATTGTGAGTGAATATTTAAAATAAAATTTAAGAAGGTTCTCAGTCCAAATAGATTTGTTCCTACAGGTGTTTAACTTGCAGTACAATCTCTTTTATCCTCCATTCTTGAAGCAGTTTTTAATACAAAAAGACTGGTTTTTTTTTCAATTCCCTTGTAGTACATCACAACCCCAACCACCACAGTTAAAACTTCACCAGGCACCATGTTTCTTAAAGTGTCCTTGTCCTCCAGTCAAAATTGTTGCTACTCAGTCTGGGTCTTTAATATTCACAAAACATTAATACTCATATCCTCACCAGTCAGTTGGAGCATGTGTTTTGTTGCCCACGGTCTCATTGCTTGTTTGCAGTGTTCGAGCTGACTCCTGCTAATGATAGTTCATTATCTAGCTCTGACACAGCCCTTTTGCTAACAGTGTTTTAATATTGTCAATTAGACCACTCCTCTGCTCGTGTTAAATCATCCTTTTTCCCTTAGAGCCCTTCCCCTGACATTCCCGTGTTTGGCACTGCATCCCTGATTATGGAACTGCCCTCCTCTTCCAATGGACTGGGATCAGGCACAGGGGCTGGAGCTGCTTCTTTGTTGTCTTCTAGGCTAAAGAAATTTCAGAAATCTACCTCCCTGGTGTAGGAATGAAGTCAGTTATCAAGAAGTCTTCAATGAAGGGATCAAACATCACAAAACTTTTCCAGCTGCTCCAGCCTCTTCTGTTAATTTTTAAGTTTTCGTACCTTTGCCACTCTTTATAGGGGACTTCTACTAGTGCTGTCCTGAGATCCCACTCTTCCAACCCATTTCCTCAAGATGGTATAATTTCTTGTGTTGGAGTTGAGTGGGACACTGTGATTGCAATTAGCTGTGTTCAGCCACTGGTGTATTTCCTCAAACCCAGACATAAAGCCAGTGTTCTGATTTTTCTTTTCTCTCTTAGAAGTACTGCCTCTGAAGTGCAGTGTTTTTATTTGAAACCAATTACTCACAGCTTTTACTTCTTACATAATTTATTTATTAACATTGATAACTGTTGGCTTTGTAAATGTGTTTCTTATCACTTTGTTGCTCCTTGGCTATTGGCATTTTATTATCTGACGTCCACTATTAGCATGTAGAGTCCAGGCTTAATCTGAAATCATCACAAGCCTTTCATGCCAGCCAAACTCTGCTCCCTCCTTGTGGAATTTTGCCACTGTCATCTGTAGGAATGGGTGTAGGTCATTGGTAACTCTCAACACATTTTACAGGAGGAAATTTATTATTATTTTTCAGCCAGCCAATGTAATTTTTTTGTCCAAGACAGATCAGTTTCCAGAAAGGAAAACTACTGGCTTTAAGTAGTGAATAACAAGGGAGAAAAAAAGGTTGCTGCTCTCACTGGAATGATATGAACATCATTTTTAACCTGAGCTGAAATGAAAATCTAATGGCAAGGCTCCCTTTGAGTGCCCTAGATTTACGGGCTTCCATCTGTAAGATCTTGCTTTACTTCCAAGTCTTTGGTATACTAAGATTCACAATCTTAGTAATCAGTTTCTGGGTTGAGAACACTGAAACTTGAGGTATTTTATTTCAGTGCTAGCAAGATCACAATGACACTTAAGGGGTTGTGAACACTTACTGGTTGTACTGGGCACACAAGGAATGCATAACAAAGGGAGGAGCACCCTGGAGTCATGCTGGAAGAATGACTTTCTGACCACTAACTTTTAGACTGGCTTTGCAAATGTTGATGCTTATTCATTTAAAGGATTGAAACATTTATAAAATCAGTGATGACAGCAAGGCTTACATTAACAAGCAACAATTGTCAGATTATTTGCACATTACAGCATTTTTTCTTTGAAGTAGGAAATGAACATCCATACAGCAAGTTAACATGTGGTAAAATGCATACATGTGAATATTTCTGTGGTTCCATATGGAAAGCTTATAAACACCAGCCATTCAGAGGGCCTTGGAGCTTTAAAAATTTAGTATCTAAATTAAAAATGTACCTTAGGCAGATCTCTAACTGTGACCAGATAGGGAAGTAACAGTTTGATGTTTGCTGGCTGTGTAGTTTTTAAGGTAGAGTAGGTAAGTCTTGTGATGATGAAGCATGACAGACTATTCTCCTGAAATCAGCTGGAACAGAGAGAGGATCATCTGAATCAACTGTTCAATAATGGTTTTCAAAAATAGCATGAGAATTTGCACTTGCAACTCCAGACACAGCTGCACCTTTGCAGCAGGCAACTTAAGGCCTTTCCAGGTACAATACTTATATCTGAAGTATTTCTATAGAAATAAGGTCCTTTAAAGCTGGGGATTTAAGCAAAGTTATTGTCAGTGATGCCTTGAGAGGCTAGAAACAGAGACTAGACAGGAATAAAGGTGGATATTTATTTGAAAGGCCTTCAAAGGTACACCCTGGGGAGCCAGCGGCTACTGCCAAGATGGACCCCAAGATGGACGAGTCATGAGTTCTTCGCACTTTTATAGGTTTGGTTCATATCAACATAAATTCACCAATTAAAACTTTAGCTAATGATGTAATTTCTCAAAGTTCGCCCCCCTTCTAAAGATGTTGATCTGCACATTTTGGGCCTAGGACAGGCTGGGTGTCCTTGGAGAGCAGGCCTGGAGAGGCTTTGTTCTGACTGCCTGGCCTGAGAGAACAGCAGCGAGCAGCTGCAAGGAACTTCAGAGTTACACACCAGGCAGTGCAGGATTTGAAAATATAAAAGTGAAAACCCAAGGCATCATCAGGAAAAAGATACTTGGAAGAAAATGAATCTCACTTTGTTTATTGGCTCTCTAATTCACAGAGAAGCCAAGACAGCAGTTGAAATTACACAGATTACAATAAATTTGTGAAGTGTTTTCACTGTGTGCTAGGTCTGCCTGGGATGGGGTCAAGGCCGTGTTTTAGGCTGGTGACCAAAGCAGTGCTGGTATCACACCACTGTTGTGGCTGGTGACAGGCTGGCACTGCTGACCCAGCCTGGCCAAGGTGGTTTCTACACCACAGGATAGATGCTCAGCAATAAAATTGGGGTGGGAGTTTAACCAAAAATTGCTCAGGGACTGGCTGGACATCAGTCTGCTGGTAGTGAGTGATTGCTTTAGCATCACTTGTGCTTTGTTTTTTGTTGTTGATGCTGTGGTGGGGTTTTTTCTTATTTATTATACAATGTTTATCTCAACCCATGAATTTTCTCTTTGCCCTTCTAATTCCCAGGCCCATCCCACTGGGCGGGGGAGCGAGCAAGCAGCTGTGTGGTGTTCAGCTGCCTAGCAGGGTAACCCACCACACACTGACTGCCGAGTTCAGAATGTGATTCAGTCCCACGTCATGCTTTTATTTAATCCCTGACACATTTTACTATTTAAGGATTTGCTTAGGACCGCGTTTTATTGCAGACGTCCCTCCTCGTAGGACCTGGTGTTATCTCAGTTCTCCCTTCCTTCTGTAATGATGCTTTCCTCAGTTTTCATTCTCAGAGAAGTTTAGGGATTGTTTTCTATTTAAAATGTGCAAAGGAGTCATGTAGGGGTCAGGGGACACTTCCACATGTGCAGTTAAAAAAAACACGTGGCAGTGACAAGCAAGCTTAACCTCTGAGGGGTAGTGACAGGACCAGAGGCCATGGACACAAGCTGCAAGCCAGAAGGCTCCCTCCAAGCATCAAGAAATGCTTTTTCACTGCGAGGGGGACTGAGCACTGCCATGGGTTTCTCGTGGAGGATGTGGAGTCTCCATCCTTGGAGATACTGAAAAGCCATGAGGACACAGTTCTGGGCAACAGGCTGCAGTGGCCCTGCCTGAGCAGAGGATTTGCATGAGATGACCTCCAGAGGTCCCTTCCAACTGCAAACATTGAGATTTTTCACAACATAATCCATCCAGGCACAATTTTATCATTGCTGTGTTAATTAAGGAGGGGTGCAGCAAAGCACTTGTTCAAACAAACATATCTCTCTATGCAATTACATGCTTTGTGGATTTTGTGACAGAATTTGAACATGCAGATTTGTTACATGAGCTACAGAGGGTGTTGAAAACCTAAGTCTAAAGAAAGTTTCTTTACTGGTGATAGCAGCCTCACATTTGGAACACATGTTTTTCCCAGGTAGGGCAAGAACAGGTAGGTAATTAGTTTTCTCAATATCTGTATTCCTTTAGAAATGGCTTTCTTCCAGCACTTTCAGTTCCTGACTGAATTAATCTACAAAAATGATTTCTTCTTTCGAGAAAGTGATGATGCCAGGTATGTGTGTGCATACATAAATGTTTAGAGTGGGCTTTCTTGTCTTAGAGTGAAGTACAAGTTACCTTGTTGTCAGTTTAGTACTTTGGTTTTTTCTTCCAGGCTCCTTCTCTGCACGCAAATAAATAAGTGATCTCCACTGTCACAATCCCTAAAATTTGTCTTGAAATTAATACGTTTTATAAAATTGGCAAACCAAAGTGTTAGGAATAGGCTTTTATTTTTTAAGCAAAGTAGAAAAAAATGAGGATTAGATAAGGTGCACAGATGCAATTGCAGATCAACAGGGGCTCTGTGCAGAGGGATACAGTGCAGTTCAGCTAAGTCCATGCAAGTCATTATGTGTAGCTTCTTGTGCTGGTAGACTGACAGAAAACTCATGCACCAAATTACAAGGGTTAATTCTCTCAGTCCAAAATGACATATGTCATTTATTAATTAGTGTAACCTTATGAACCGCAGTTGCCCACAGCATTGCTGAGCCTCAGTTCTCCAGTCAGAGGAGAAACATTTCACTGCTGAGAGGATCCAGACTTAACTTCTACAAGTCACCTTCCTCAGAGCTTAAGCCCTTTGGGGTGTCTGTGGGGGGACATGCATTTTTGAATGACGCTGTAAGGCCTTCCATAACACAAACTGTGGATGTGGAACCAAATGTTGTCTCCTAAAAGGCTTTCAGGAAGCTGCACGTGGTTGCTTATTACCATTTTGAAAGGGATGTCTATCCTGCCCCTCTGCACAATTGAAAAGCTCAGGGAAACTAAGATGATAAAAGAGAGATCTATGGACAGCTTCTTTTTTCCCCCGAGTAAAAGTGATGGTGAAATCAGCGTGACACATTACTGTAAAATAAAAAATGTTCTCAGAGCTGTAATAAACACTTCACATGAGAACTTGTTAAAGAAGAAATGTAAGAACTCACAGGAACACCTGTACTTTATCAGTTCTGTCTAGTTACAATTCAGAGTTGTTCGGATTTGTTACACTGTTTGTAATGACTGTTTCTGATAGAATATCCCTTATCAAAGATTGACCTTCAGAGAAGAAGGAAAGATATCAGGAACAGTAAACCAAGTGCCATCAAACTTTTATTGCTGTTTCTACATGGACTTTTTGTTTTTATTAAGTCATCCCAGGAGAATCAAACATGAACATTGTTGTGTGTCATGGATATCCCTATATTTAGAACAGCAGTACAAAAAACATTTCCCTAAATACTTTTGTGCCTCTTAACGTGGAGGGCATTTCTTCTCTGCCCTTCAAACAAACAATGGTAATCAGAAACACAGAAACAACAAAATTCAAAATACAACAGAAGTCTGAACATTGTTACCTTTCAGTACTAAATGTTACATCGTTGAAAGTTCTGAAATATTAGCGTTTTTCAGAAATCAACCAACAATTGTTTAGCCTTGAAAACAGAGAGTTGGTAACATACAGATAGCAGAAGTGACTGACAAAGCCAATGTTGTTTTTGTTTTACAGTGTTTTCCGCGCATTTTCGGGTCTGCGAGCCGTACACGGACTACAAAGGTCGCTACCACTTTGGTTTTCACTGCCCCCGTCTCTCTGACAACAAATCTTACATCTTTTGCTGTCACCATAACAACACAGTGTTTAAATATTGCTGCAATGAGACAGAATTTCAGACTGTCATGCAGATGAACTTAACAGGGAATGCAGATGGATATATGCATAAGTAAGTAAATGAGTTTTAAAGTGCTCTTCACCAAACTGTTCCTCGTCTAATAACACAGTCTGAGGTGCACTTAATGATGGAAGCAATTAGAATAATTGCATATACAGAAAACCATTACTAAAAGGTTTTTTGTTGTTGCAGAGCTTCCAAAAGAATATTTCAGCTTTGCTTTCTTTGCTTTGATGTGGGCTGTAAACATTGCAAGGAGAGTAAAAGTTGCCTATAAATGTGACAAATAAAAAGTTACGTATAAGAGTTGGAAAAGTCTCTTCTCCGACCCTAATTTGATCCAAACTATGTTTAAATGTGCATCAGTAAAAATAAACCCCAAAGCTGTTTGTAGGTGAGAGAGGGAGTGAGTTGACATTTTCCATATCAACCCAAATGCACTATTTGGAGGCCCTGATGGTTTTGAATCTAAATCTCTTATAACAAATCCCTGGCCTTGGGGAACAGAATGTATGTGCTTTTATATCAACATTGTGTGGTCTCCTTGCCTGTTACCTGGGATACTTCCATGTGCTGCTGAGGGCTTTCCCCCAAGATAAATGTCAGTAAGTTCTTTTTTTATAAAGAGCTAGGAAATAGCAAGTAGATCTTTGATACTGATTACCTGTTCACAGGGACAAAATCTTCACTTGCGGTCAGTTTCCTATTTAGTATTTGACATTCTGGCCACACTAATCTGCTGTGATTTCTCCTGGTGTAATCCCCAAGGTCAAATTTTGATCAATCTGCTTTCCCTGCCATTTTTTTCTGGTATTCAGCCCCTCCAGGACGAGGAAGGGGCAGATTAAAGACAAGAGGAATCACAGTGTATGGATTTCTGTTTATGACAGGGATTTTGGTGTTTCCTGTGGTGCCAGTCAGTTGGGGCAGTGTATTCATCCCTGTGGAAGCAGGTGCAGGGCTGTTAGGAGACGATGGTGCTGGAATACTGATGCTGGCTGGTCTAACTCACTGTGTGCAGCTGTGCTCAGCTCGTGGAGCCAGCAGAGCATCGCCTTCCTTAACAACCACTCCTCACAGACCTGCCCAGAGAAATCTGAGTCTTGCATAGATGTCGAAGTTTCATACTCTAAATTTACAGGTGTTAAAGTGCCAATCACCTACAAAGACACACAAAAACAGACTCTACCCGTGTATGATAGCTTTAAACCAATGTGGATCTATACTGTCTTGTTCCTTCATGTGCAGTTATGTCCTTCAGGTGAAATTTCCTTGCCTTGGCTTTGTAGTGCACCTGGGAACATCATGAAAGCAGATCACACAGGGCACTGGGGAGATTCTGTGGGAGATTTAAAGCCCTTTACAAACACACAGAACACTGGAGAGATACTTCAGTACCAAGCCCTTTAAAGACCATCTACTTTCTCCACCTTTTGTGCAGTCCAGACAAACCAGCAACTGGCAGCACCTTCACCTGGGGCTCCCCAAGTCTGGCACATAAACAGCTCCAGGCAACCTGGCAGAGTTTATAGCCCCACTGCTCCCACACAACATGTGCTCTACACATACTAAAAACCAGGGTGTGCTGCTGCTTTGTGCACTGGGGTGGCCCTGCTCCCTCAGCAGCCCTGGATGTCAGAGATGTCACAGGACTCTCAGAACAGAAGGGCTCTGCAGGCAGTCACAGACAGAGCCAGAACCTGCTGCACACTTAAGGTGGTAAAAAGAGCCTCAACGGGCTCATGTGGCTGTTGCCCCCACGCTTTTCCAGGTCTTTGTCCTGCACACAGCAGATTTGTTTTATTTCTTCCCCTGCTGTTCTGCAAACCCTGCACCAGCAGTGCTGACCACCCTGTCTCACAGAGGTCGGGATGTTACCATCAAAGGCAGTTCAGACAAGCACAAAGCCAATGCTTCAGGCTTTTCTCAGTGTCTCAGCAGCTACTCTGTGTAGTCATGGCCAGAGCCTACTCGGGTAAGGCTCTTTGGCCCTTCTTTTCACCAGCAGCCTGGAATGCAGAGGGCAACCAGCCCCTTTCCAAGGTAGAGGAACAGGTCCAGGCTGATTTTAAAAGATGCCCCAGGACACAGAGCATTTCTTTGCCTCCAGCATTCTTTGCCCACTCACATCTGCACACGTGCACACCCCCCCAGAGAAATAAATCCAGGGCTCTTCATGTCACAGGGCTGTTGTGTATGTGAGCAGTTTGGAAAAAAAGGATAGTTTGGTATTCTGTGAACAACAGTATTTATTTTGATAAAAATATTTAGAGCAATAGGTATTATAGTAGTTGTCATGTATAGCTATTTTTTAAAAGTCACTTTATTCAGTTGTGACGGTGAAAGAGGTACCTGTGTAGTTTTTGTTGGTAAGATTCATGGTTGAGAACCACCTGCAGACTATTCACCATCCAGTCCAGGATCTCCTGGGGTCATCAGCTGTGGGTGAACTTTTGCAAAGGTGTGTGGCATCATACTGGATGCAATAAAAAGCCTCTGGAGGTGTAGCACAGAGAAGTGCAGGAATGGAGCTGGTACTGCCTTGTTCCTCACGTATCACTTCTGATACATCGGTCAGGGCCAGGATAATGAAGAGATGCTGCTTCCTACATACAAATCCACCGATGGAGTGAGACAGACAGGAGACAGATCTCCTCACCCTGAGCTCAGTGACATTGGTAGAAAACTTCCTGGCATTTTTAGAGGGAGCAGAAAGAAGTGAACCCTACGTGCCTACATTAAAAACATTGCAAAAAGCTTCTTACTTAATACTCTGACTTTATTTAATGCACACGATAATTTGGATTCTAATGCATCCAGAGTTCTGTTTACGGTGACAAAGTCAGCTCTTTGTTTAGATCTAATTTCACACACCACTGAAAAAAATTCTGATGAAACCTATTGTACTGTGGCTGGGGAGAATAATTTAAGATATGGGAATAGCAATGAACTGAATAAAAAGGATTATAGTTTTCAGGGAAGACTGATTCAATATTATTGCTTGGTTTATTTCAATATTATTATTTGGTTTATTTTTCCCCTTAGCCATTCTTGTTGTCACCAAAACAAATTTCTGGTCTTATAATACAGTTGAGGGGAAAAGTTAATGAAGTGACTTGTGACTTCTTTGTTATGGCACAGCTGAAAAGGCACGTTTGTCTTCACCAGTCCCACAGTGCAACTATAGCCATGTTTATTTACATTTTTCCATTGCTGCAACGCAATATTTCTATGTTTTTATAAGAGCAAAACATAGGAGTATTATATCTTTGTGACCATGCAGATTAACCATTCTATAACACATTGGAATGTGAATAATTCATTTAGTATTAAATATAGAAATACAAATTATGTCGAACAGACAGGAGAAGTTCTGTAATCCAAAGTATTTTCCCTTAGAACCGTCTAAGAAATTGTTTAACTATTCTTAAAAATAGTATCCACTTGAATCTTGTTTATCTAGTTTTCATAGTCAGGTTTTCTGTTGTGCAGGTTTAGGTGGATTATCTGCAGTACTTCTGTGATAGGGGTCCTTAATCTGATACTGGAACAAAGTTCTGGTAGTCTGTAGTGTATCCATGTTTTTCCTTATCTCTTAGTACAGTTTTTGGGAGTGGAATGGCTTTTGCACACCTCATTCCAACACTGTCACCCAAAGCAATGTGAGAACAGAATAGCACCATCTTTCTCCAGGTACTGAATGTCCTCTGCAGAAATGCTGTTTGCTTAAATAGCACTCAGAGAATCATCTTTACAAGGAAGAAAAAAAAAAAATCAATCCCACTACCAACTGTTGCAAAAATATGTAATTTGGCAGGGAAGACCTCTTAGGTACAACAGTAACAGATTCCTCAGGAAAATTCAGGATCAGACAAAGGCCTGGAGATAATTATAAAAAAAAAATAGTGGGGGAAAAAGTCTCATTTAAAGTGTAGATGCAAAAACTGCACTAGTTTCCTCAGTAGCAAGGATGTAACCTCGCATTTCCTAGGGGCAGCACTTGCTGTTACTGCTACAAGGAACAGCCCTTTTTAGGGAAAATAGGGGAAGAAACCATTTCTGTGACCATCTGCCCACATTTAAACACTGCAGCTGTAGAATTCAGCCCACAATTGTTTAGATTTGTTATTTTTTTTCAAACCTGAATTCCCAAATGAGTTATTTTTTGCTCATGTGCTGCACATAAAACCCCCAAAAATCTACTAAAAAGACATACGCTAGTCATAACCAGCTTGTCATCTGTCTCAAAAAGTGAATAAATGAGATGGATGCAGCTTGATCCACCCTGTAATGGAACAAACCCCTTTAATTTGAACCTCAGCAAATTTGGAATCTGTTCACACTTCAGTTTTAATAAAATTTGAACTTCTGCCCAAAAGAAGAGGAAAACCAGATTGCAAGAATAAACTTTGACAATTAAATCATTCAGGTCAGTGAAATGAGGGCAAGTCCTAGAAGTTTATGGATTCTGAGTTCTCTTCTGTGTTTCTGGCCTTACTGTTATTCTGTGTAAATAAGATTGTTTATTTTCTAATGAGGACATCTTGATTTGCAGGGCAGTTTTAAGTTTTACTAAAATTAGTAGCCATCAGAAAAATTAACGTTTTCTGTCACCTTAATAGCTGGAGAAACAGAAAACATCAAAGTAGGGAATATCCTTCTGTGTACTAAACGTACTACTTACTATTTTTGCTTGTGATTTTTCACAAGGCCCTTTTGATAGTGCTGTTGTCCCATTGTCTGCTAGTTCATATAAAGCAGCCTTTCATTTTTGTACTTGAGAGAAACAGATGTTTTTTAGGAGGAGCAGATGAATATCTTACATATGGGCATGATTAATAAAGTGCTGCTTTGAATTGGAACACCCAAAAATAGCTCTAATTTTCACTAATCAAAATTTTGGTGGATGAAATTAAATACCTAAAATACAAACAAATTCTTTTGAGTTCACGACAAGGAATGTTTCTGCCTCTCACATTGTTGCCAAAACAAGTATGTTTGCTTAGTGTGGGTCAAATGCAGCTCACCTGTGTGCAAAATGAATCCTATTGGCATTAATGACGAGCAAGATTGGGATTTGTCCAAGGGCATTTCTTCCTGACTTTCCCAGCCTTTACTTCACTGTTTTGTTAATATTAACAGAAAACAGAAAGAGTTTACCCCAATAGGAATAAATTTACTGGAAGTCAAGTGCAGCACTGCTGAGAAGCCTGGATTAACCAGATCCTGTTCTGCTATTACTAAGGTCTGCCCTCTGTTGTGTGGCGTTAGGCTTGCATGTGTAAGTCTTCAGCAGAGGCAAAGAATCTGGGGTTAAGGGTTTTTAGAAGCATTATATTTTGCCTACTCCCAATCCTCCTGGAAATTTACTGATTTCTTTCTTTCTTTCTTTCTTTTTTTAAATTTTATTTTAATTCTAGGCTTGTACAGGCCTAAAGTTATACAGGAAGGGAGCCATTAATAGCTTGGACCTTCCTCTTGTTACTTAGTTATTTGAAATGGAACCTCATTTAATCTGAGGGCATTATAGCTGTGTAATGGAAAAATTCCTGAAGGGAAAAATCAGTCTCTTGAAGTGCTGACAGACAGCAACATAGAAAGTGAAATTCTGATTTCTTGTTTCAAATCCTGATTTTTAAAGTATAAAATGGAAGAGTCATACAATAGTTTAAATAGAAATGAAAGTTCAAAGCAGAGTCTTGAAATCTTTTGATCCAGAAAGGCTGGGGGACATGTTTTTAAAATATGAAAATATCCTTCTGGCTTGCCTGTATAATGTGTCTCCTCATCCTTTTTTCCTTCTTGCAGCACTTCCATTTTGATCAATGTCCTGATAAAATATGATTCCCTCCAAGTTTCTCTGACTGGCTGTGAAAGGAGAGCATGGTTTAGTGCGTGTTCAGTTTGGAGCTCAGCTCCATGCAGATGTGGGCTGCCCACCTATTACTTCGATGTAATTTTTCTCTGAGACTGCCTTCCTAAAGACATTTTTTACTAACATCCCTTCAGCTGCCTCTTGGTTCTACGGTCTCCAGTACATGTACTTCCACATCAGCTCATGGGTCTGGATCAGCCTTTTTTTTTTGCTTTCTACCTGACAATCTCATTTTTCTACATTTCTTTCCTTCTCAGTTCTGACCTCATCCTCCCCACTCACACAGTTTCCAATCCAAGCTGCATTTACACCTGACAGTCATTTTTCTTTTAATAATACTTCATCTCCAGCAGGGTATTAGCACTCCTGCCCCTTTCTGATCTCCAAATGTTTGACCCCTTACACGTTTTCCTCCTGTTTTTCCCCCTTTACTTTTCATATCTTGAGTCACCTGTCACAGCTTTACAGCTCTCTGCACCATATAATTTCCATGGCCTTTATCTATATATACACATTATAACCACACCAACATACACATTTCAGTGTAGTACTTTATGGGAAATGCATTGGCTGACATGATTTTGCCAATGCTCTTCCTTCCTAAATTTATTACCAGCATATTAAGAGGTCTTTAGCAGCCACTCTGGAAAGTCTATACACAGATGAGAAGGACAAATAAAATTTTTTGTAAGAGACGTGGCCTTAGTTTTTAAAAATCATGCCTATAGCACTATTCATACTGAAAAAATATGAATATTTCATTTTTAAAGACATGTGCTTTAGAACAAGATTTTGTTTCAGCCATCTGTATATAATTAAAGAAACAAACAACCTCGATGAACTAACACAATTACCACTACTGAGAGAACTTTTTTTGTTGTCCCTTTTCTTCCTTTCACAGCAACTACAGCGCACTGTTAGGGGTGTGGATCTATGGCTTTTTTGTGGTGATCTTGCTGATACTGGACCTTTTATATTACTCTTCAATGAACTATGATATTTGCAAATTTTACCTGGCCCGCTGGGGAATCCAGGGAAAGTGGATGACACAGGGACAGAGCCGATGGATTAACCCTGCTCAGGACCCACGACAGACACAGCCTCAGCCAGAGACACAGCCTCAGACTCAGCCCCAGCCTCGAACATCACAGACAGTACACACTTTAAAAGGAGATGCTTTAAGCCCACCCCTGGTGTCTTTTCAGAGTACATCTGCCTGGTAAGTAAGCTAAGCCATATTGATACATATTCTTTTGCTGGTTTGGAGGGTGAACAATCTCCTGTATTTGGAAGTGCCTATGAATTCAGGCTGAGCAGCACCATTTCTAGCACGTAATTCTTTATATCATGACCTGTCTTGCAAAAGTACTGCTCAGGAGTAATGTCTTACTCTGGAATGTATTAAGTCATCTTTTAATCCTTTTCTTAGAGAAACAGGTGCTGCCATCTTTCAGTGCTAAACAGTTTTAGTACTCTGTCGTGCAAATAAACTACAAATCTGCATCAACCATTATAAAAGTAGTTTTAATCTGGTCTCAAAGACTGAGACCTGTGTATCTGTTGCTCTGGTTTTAAAAGACTGTATAAATAGCAACACTGGGATTGCTTCAACGTGAGATGTCACAAATCTGCTCTATTTGTGGCGTGAGACACAGAAACAACATAAAAACCAGGTTAGTTTTTTATATGCGTAGCCAAAAAAGCTTTCCTTGATCTCGTTTGGCAGAGTGACACAAGTAGGCTACTGTAGGGTTAAATGCTAGGAAACCAAGACAAAACCTCCAAAAAAACCCCTCAATCCGAAAGAGAGACAGATCTATGGCAGCAACAGAACCTGCAGTATAAATAGAAGAAATTAAACACAGATAGCCACGGGACAGAATGACATTGAATTATTTTGGGCTGGTTTTGCCAAAGAAAACGAAAGCAAAGGGAGAGAGATGAGTTGAACATTTCTCTGAAAAAGGTGTCAAGAAAGGCAGGGACTTTTTTCTTGGCAAGAAGGCATGGATCAGCCGAAGGATGTACCTTCCAAAGAGAGTACCGAGTCACCAGTGTATTTTAGAAGAGTTCCAGAAGGCTGAGCGTTGAGTTTTGGCAAAATAAAGTGATCTAAGAATGTGCAGGGTGAAAAAGATGACAGCAGTTCCTGGAGCTGTGGAGCACATAAAGCCTCAGCACTGATCTCAGTCTGAAACCTTCGGGTATAGCTGTGTTGCAGATGGGATGATAACAGTGATGTTCCTTTGATTTCATCATTTGCCCCTTAATTTTAAGTGTAAATCTAGAGCAAATAGAGTTGAAGATTTGTTGCAATAGAGAAAGAGGTGATGGTTAATTCAGTGAAAGAGGAGGTTGCTTGGCACTGGAGCCAGTACTGGATGTTTTCTGTGCAGATCAGACTTAAAGACCATTCCAGCAGCTCTTGCTCAAACAGAAGAATCTGAGGCTGCTACTTGAGAGAGAGAATTGCTTGTGCTTTGCTGTAAGCATCCTCCTTCCAAAGAGAGCTTTCCTTTCACCTCCTCTTTCCTTTCACCTCCCTCTAACTCTTCCAGCTTTTTTGCACACCGATTCCCCAGTGTCCAGTTAAAATTGCCATGTATGTTACGGACTACATTTCTTGTATAGGAATTGTATCCTGGCTTCATATGTGTGTGTACATGTACAAAAATGACTGCATCTGCAAATTTAAATACTATTAGTCTGCCATAACATTATAAATTGAAACCATTCAATATTCTTGGAGGTTTGATTCCTGGTCACTTCTCATGACTGACTCCCGTTGCTCTGTTTCTTTGCTTTTCCCCAAGCGTTAAACGGGCAATGTGTGTTAGGATCAGGAGAGCACATCCCATATACTCCTTGACCTGTGTTGGCAGGAGAGGAGCATTGATAAGTCACTCCAGTAACACTCACTTCTTCCCCAGTGAGCTGTTTGTGCTCCCCTCAGTTCCCATAAAATTGTTCCTTTTTTTTCTCCTAGTCCTTTCCTTGCTCAGTGGAAGAAATAAGTAGTTGTTTCCCTATCAAAACCCCATTTATCCCCTGTATTTCATTGTGTCAAACACTACAGGAGGTGCCACAAGAATTTTCATTCTTGTAACCTGCAACTTTTGGAACTCGGAGCCCATGAACCAAGAGCACAGATGATTCAGTCAGAGTTGGATACAGAAAAAATAGCAATAGGCACTGGTGATCACAGGCAAGATGTTTAGCATGCAAAAGAGGATTTTGAGTAAACAGCTCCCTCAGAAAATGACAGATTTGTGTACTACAGCAATTGCTAAAACAGTGGGGAGTGGGTTGCCTGGCTATTTATTTCTCTGTTAGATAATCTGCAGGTTATATAGATGAAAATATGGTAATTTTGCCCTACAGAAATTAAGCTTAGTTTCAGAGTCTGATTTTCTGCTGCAGTCTATATTTGATGAATGACCTCAGTACAGTCTTCTCAAAATGTAACCATACTCTCAGTGAAGAAATGCAGTGGACCTACTGGATTTATAATTTCCATCACCATTTTCAAAATTACTGAATCTGTTAAAATACTGGTTTTACATTTTCTACCTGAATTTCCATTATTCTAGATGATGACACCTGCTTTGGTAACACACCGGGTTTCCAGTCTAAAAAAAAAAAATCAACTATTCAGTTTATGTTGCCATTTTAATGTGTCCTAAACTTATCCCAGCTTTTCTGTCTGAAAGAAAAAATAAGCATTTTTCTTTAGCACTTCACAAACACACTGTGTGTGTGTGTATATATATATATATGTGTATATATATATACACACACAGGTGATACCATACCATAAGAATGGTTCCTGTGTACAGATGAGCATTTTGAAAATGCAGAATAGCTCCTTTACTCCTGAGATGTAGGAATATACCCCCAGGCATAAAAAACTTAAATACCATTAGAAGCATTTTCCAAAACAGTTTGCCAGTTTTTGTGATGACAGATGTTGTTGAGGTTGTTAACTTCCTGTACTACATTCATCTGAGCACAGTTAAAAATATGCCCATTTTAGAAGACACTACATGATGATAATGGGAAAGTGGTTCTTGCAAATCCTTTGAGTACTGCAGAGAACTGACGGAGTAAGAAACTGTCCCAAGAAGGATGTCAGGATTAACCTATAGTTTGTAAAGCAGTTTGGGGATCTTCCTGGATTAAAAAAAATTATGTAACTGGTTTTTATTACAGCATTCCTTTCCTTGCCCTAGTTTCAAGTGCTGTGACTTGGCAATGAATTGGGTATGTCAGAGAGAAAAATCGAGCAAGTAATAGTATAGAGTGGGTAGAACCATCCCTGTGATGTTTAAACATTATATCACAGTGGATCACTTCATTGTTTACTTGAGACAAAGAGAACCATGTATAGCCATAATATTATTATAAGTAAAGAGGTCTGGAATCCATTAGGCAAAGCTGCTGGCTGCTCCTGCAGTGTTGTGCAAGGGCAGCAAGGGAAATCATTAATCTCAGGAGCATCCAACCCCATTTGGACTAATGCTGCTTCGCCCTGTAGTGTGTGGACTGTGCAGCCCAACTAATGCTGATTTCTTCTTTAGTATGAAAAGCATCTGAGGGCTGCCCAAGGCCTGTGTGGGCTGGAGGTCCTGGTGGATGTACCTTCTGCAGCCCCAGCGCCGTCACAGCCCGCGCGCGCCTGAGCTCACACAGCAGCGGCTTCTCTCCTGGTGGTTCCTTCAGGTCACGGCTGAGGGCCACGAGCTGGGCCCTTCCACACTGCCTGGCCTGAGGGAGAACCTGCACTCTTGGTTACCTAAGTGAGCTGTAACAGCTGGAGATGGAACCACAACAAGCAGCAGGCAAATTATTTCTACTGCTCAGCAAATTAAAAGCCAGGGAGGTGATAAAACGAAATACTGCAAGCTGGGGAATTGAAATTCTGACTGCTGAACCAACTTGTTCTCACAACTGTGGGAATATTGTTAATAAATAGTGATTAAAATGGTCAGACTAGAAAGGAAGATCACATTAAGAAGTGAGGGCCAGGGAAGCCTGGCAGAGTTCCTCCAGGTCCTCCGTGGCTGTGTTGTGTTCCGGACGTGAGAGGGAGACCTGAGCCCTCTACCTTGCTCTGCTGATGTTAAACTCTCCCTGACCTCCATCAAGGATGCAAATCACAGGGAATAAGTACTGTCTTGAAGTCCAGCATTTGCCTCTGTGTTGCCTGCCTTTCTGCACAACAGCAGGCAGAGGCAATGCCTGTGATCACACACAAGCTCCGTGACTCTCAGTTTCAGAAACCTGCTGCTTGTGCAGAATCAGGATGGGTAGCAGCCCAGCAGGGTTAGCCCGTGTTATTTTCTTTACACAGCTGGAATGGATTAGACAAAGGCAAGTCTATTTTACTTTCCCTTATAAAATGCTGGAATCTGCTTTTGCTGTGAATTCCTCCGGGGCATTTTGTCTTTCGGACAACAAATGGAATAGTTTTTAGCCTGCTGCTATTCACCTGCTTCTTGACACCTCTTCAGATGACTACCAAAGCACCTGAGAGAATAAAGCCTATAAAAACACTGGCAGAGTTTAGGAGCCAGCAGGTAACTGAGCCATGTCCACAGCAACTGTACAAAAATCACATAAATATTTTGCTGGTGGCTAAAAAGACTATGTGAAAGAATTTGATACCAAATTTTGAAAGAGGATGTAGCCTGTCACTGCAGTGCTTCTTTCAGTGACTTCTAAGAGCTGCAGTTGTGCCTGTGTCATGGGACATTGGTGCTGCAGTGGGTCACAGTGAGCACAGTCCGCCAAAATCATGAGCCATTGTGGTGACAGAGGAGTTTGTGCAAAGGCTGCTCTTGATTCAAGTTATTTGCAGTAACCAAGGGGAAAAAAGCTGCCTCCTTCCATTTTGAGTAAACATGAAAGATCTCAACTCTACATTTGCAGAATCACTGAACAGGAATAGAATGGTGCTGTTCTAAAGATGCAAAATTTTGCATCATAGGGCCAAGCATACTTTTTATTTAGAACCCCTATCTAGACTTTTATGTTAGACTAAATATGGCAAATCAGAGTACCAGTACTTGTTTGGGTGTTTTAAAAAGATGAAAAGAAATAAAATTGAATACTTATATGCTTTTATGAAAGAACTGTCTGGGAATTGTCATCACCTGGAAAATCTGTTTGGTTACAAAGATTAGGTGTGTGAGGCAACATCGACCTTTATCTGTAGGCCTCCAATCCCTTTAGAATATGGTGGGTTAGAATAACAGATACTGCTGAATGTATTTCCTTCTAAATATTCTTACCTTGCTTGCTGGGAACTACATAACTGTAAAAATAGAAATTAGCTCTACCCCTGCCCAAACCAGCACATCAGGGCAGGAGGCCAACAGCACAAACACACAACGGGCTTGGAACCAGACACCTCACACTCTGCAGTGCTCTGAGTCGTGTTTGCTTGCCTCAATACCACAACATGCAAAAATTGCAAGGTTTTGGTTCTATCATTTGCATTTAGATAATTCTAGTTGCTGAGTGCCTGCTTGCCTTCTTCCTCGTGTTTAGAAATTCACTGTTAGCAAGGGAAGGTAAGCCAATATGCAAGGGGTTTTTGCCCACTTCAATCTAAATCTTTGTGTACGTTGATATGCACAAACTGCGTCTTTTGTTGATACATATGTAGTACATATTGTTCATTTCACGCCATATTCTCCTTTTCCTTTGGCTCCCTAAATTATAGGCCCCACATTGATTTCTCTACATTCTTAACTTCAGATTCATGGGGTGTGGGCTGATTGATATTCCCCATTTTAGCTGCTTCTCGGCCTTTTCATTGAGTTGGGACTGTTGCATTCATCAGCTTCAAGAAGGTCTTTCTTTTAAAGGGACTGTACTGTTGAGGCAGTTTAACAAAAATATGGTAATGAATTGTGAGAAAATAGTAATTAGGACAAAAGTGAGAAGTTAAAAGGTTATCTGGATACTGTTGCTGAATGAACTCTGCACACCGAGAAATGAAATCTAGTAAAATTACTGGAAGCCAGATCTGACCATCTTCCATATTTAAATTTTCTCATCTACTCAAGATAGAATTTTTTGCAGTGAGATCATTACCTCATCTCTGTGATACAGATCTGGAATGACACCACTGAAGTAGCAGATAGCAGCATAAAATTTATGTGAAATCAGAAGACTCCAATTAAACCCACAATTTCCCTGCATAATGTCACAACACAGTACCATCACCCAGGAAGGAGTGTGACAACCCAAATTCTATCAACCAATTCCATCTCCTCTGTCACAATAGAAACCAGTAAACTTTAAAAGACTCTATAAATATTTTAGTAGTTAGAGAGGTCCTACCCCTTGCATCCTCTTAGGTGCCAGATGCTCAGTAGTAATTTTAACATCATGTACATGATTTACGTATTTTAAATATGCACAGAAAAATAAAATAACCTCCTCACTTGGGTTCTGAAGTACAACAGAGAAACTTTAGCATGAGCCAAAGATATTTCCAGTGGTAGAGAGAATAAAAGGGGAGATGTTGAGGAGCTGGAGTTAATGATCTAAACAGACAAGCCTTACTTTATGCAAAGTGACAACAGGATTTCTGAGTAGGAGATTTAGTGTAATTCATTGTTCTGAAAGAAAGCACTTTTCAAAAAGAGAAAAGAAAAAAAAATCGACAGGATATGGCCCATCTTCAGTAGTTTAAGCCCCAGAGAACTACTGAAAATACCTGCAAAACAACTATCTAGGTACACTTGGTGCTTTTAACAGAAGTGAGAAGGAAGAAAAAACAAGATAAGAGTCTCTGAAGTAAGATGCCATTGCTTTCACCTTGGAAAATGAACTCCCAATGTACATTTTGGATGTCAAAAAACAAGTAACTCCCTAAACTCGAGGAGGAACAAGCAGGTAATAGAGCTGAAGATCCTGTGCTGACCTATTTGTTATTCTCAGAGTTATTCTTAAACAAAAAGTCATATGTAATAAATAACCCTTCTGTGGGGTAGCAGAAGATCTTCTAAGTAAGCTAAAATTTCTGTGTGAAATGATGCCATATTATGGGATGCCAGACTTTAATGAAATCATCAGAAACTTATGTGATAATGCTTAAGGCAGGACCATAAATGGTAACTATGTCAGACAATTATTTTCAGTGAGAGCTGAGGTCAGGAATCTACCACATCATTACTTTCATTGTCCCTGTCCCCTGATGAGATCATGATGAAAACAACCACAGTAGTCATTTCATCAGAAAAGTGCTAAACATGTCTGCATGACCTTGGTTTTATAATGGTGTTTCACTGAACAGTTCAAGAAGAGGCCAGAAATTAGACACAGTTTTTCATTATTAGCGAGATATCAGCTGTATCTTGGCTGTTTAAGTCTCAAAAGCAAAATAAATCAAGAAGCATTGAAATCTGAGTCATTTTACTCTTCATGGAGACATGGGAGAACGCTGATGTCAATCAGCAAACAATTTTCAGGAGCTTGAAAGGTTTTGGGGAAGTTACATGTCATAAATACATATGCAGAGACACCTACAATTCACTGCAGACAAAAAACGCCTCTGAGGAGAGTTTGAAATCCACATAAAAAGTTTCTCAGAAGTTTGCAACGCTGAGGAGATAAAACCAGCTTAGGACACGAGGTGGCAGGAATATGACATGTCACTGGAACACAGTTAGGAACGCTGCTAATGTTAGTCCCACGGTCAGGTGATGACATCATCCCAAAACAGAACAAGGGAGGCACATTCCTTCAAAGAACATGGAAATGAGTTTAATCAGCACAGCATTACGTAGCCTCCACAGAACAGCAGCAGGGGAATAATTGGTTGAAACTTGGCACCCATCATAATATACAGGAGGGCGAAAAAAAAAATGTGTAAAAAGTGGGTATGTGTGGAAATAAGCTACTTCACTTCACTTCCCAGTGGGGTTATCTGTCTCCTGGTGTTTCGATGTAGTGGGAACCTTTAGTTAGGCTCCACACAATCTCAGAGGTGGAATTATGGGGGAGACAGAGCTATTGACAGTAAATGTTAAAGGCAGTGATGGAAAGGTGTTTTTGCACAGTGGTTCATGGCAGAAAAATGACCGTGGGGCTCAAATCTGGAAGGGAACAAGCACCACCTACAATTTTTCTTCCTGAGGGACTGGTGCTCTAGTACATCAGGGAGGAGTTTATGCACCAAGGAGTCATCCTATTTACAGGAATTTTGTGTATTAACGAGCTGATTGTATCCTTGAGCTGAGTTCTGCAGAGCACAAGGCACACAGGCTCCCTCCTGTCTGCTGGAAATCACGGCTGTCACGTGGAAAAGGAGCTGCTTCATCAAGAATTACAGTAAATTAATTAAACAGTCATTAACTATATTCTGTGTTGATTAGTGATACAGATTTTAATCACTCACGCAGACGAGGGAAGCAAAGTAATTTTCTGTTGCCTTCACAGTCTTTGGAAGGTGGTGAGTCACAGGGAGCTGCTGAACCCAGCACCTGTTACCTGCTCATCTCCAGCACAGCTTCACCAAAAATGTTCTGAAGAAATGGTGACTGGAAGACAGCCAGAGATCAGCCTTTCACTCACCAAAAGCCTCCCAAACTTCTCTTATGCTGCTGAACTTAACAGCAGACAGAAGAACACCTGCTTAATTTGCATTTTAAGACATTTTGAAGAAAATTACATGATGGACTGAGAGTTGACTCCATTTTTTTTTTTAATACTCTCTGAGACCTCTCAGAGCATAACAAAAATAGGCATCTCAATCAAAAAGAGCCCCAGTGTTTTCATGAACAACTAAAAGAAGACAAAAAACATGGCTATGTTTTTGTGGGTGTGTTAAGAATATTACCTATTTGACATTTGAATTGGCTATTGAAGAAAAAAAGGGAAGCCTCAGGTTGACTCTTCCTGTCTTTTCCTTGGCGATACAGAAAGCAAAAGTAGAAATACCTGAAGCAGTCCAGCAATCATACTTGGCTGCAAGGGGTGGGTTTTGAAGGAGTTAGAGACAAGTGAGATAATACGAAAAAAAACACCTTAAGCATTAGCATGGTGAGGAACAACAATCTTCCCATTCTGAGTCCTAATCTTGCAGTGTTTGTTACACAAATAAATTTCACCTGTGAGGGCAATAGTTTATTTTTTTATTATTCAGTTTTTTCTTTTATTTTTTTATTTTTCTTTTATTTTTATTTTTATTTTATTCAGTTTATTTTTTTCCCTTTATTCTAGTTAAATAAGTGCAGACATGGTCTGGAATGTTTTAAAAAAATTAGTAAAAATGAACTAGGGGGTTGTCTGGCTTTATCTTTCTCAGAGGCTGCTGGCTATAGCTGGAGCTAGTGCTGTTGTTACTACAGGAGTCTGTGAGTCCTTAGGAGGTTGTGGTGTGTTTGTCTGCACAGTGCTTGGGTGAGCCAGTCAGCTCCTGCTGCTTCCATTTGACAGGGGAAATGGAAAGCTTATCTGGTTTTATCTGGGAGGGCCACGCTGAAAATATTTGGCAATACTGCCATTGTTCTAATTGACATAAAATTTTGTAGTGGTTGCGTAGTAAGAGCGAGAGGGTAACGGCACAGCCCCCTCTCCAGTGCTCTGTTGTAGGCACTGCTGACAGAGAATATCCTGGAACTATTTGAAATACCCAGTGATACCACAGATAACTCCTCAGCAGCAGTTTCCTACACAATATGGATGGCTAAACAAGCAAATGGAATTCTGGAGTGCACGGAGAGGAGACGCCGATGAGAAGTGGGGAGCTGTTGTCTCACCAGTAGTGGTGAGATTGCTAGAGGGAAACACCACCTTCCCTAAGGCCTGTAGCAGGAAAAATCCAATTGACAGATGGGAAAGCATTCTGAAAGCTGCAGAGCTTATCTGACTTCTGAAAAGTTTGTCAGATTAAGGAGTTTAAGAAGCTCAAGGCTAAAAGAACATTAAAAGGCAATTTTAACTCAGTCTGTAAATTCTTCATGGCAAGGAGATTTCAGATAGTAGAGGGCTGTAGCAAACAGAGAGAGAAAAATATCCAATACCTGGAAGATCTAATTGTACAAATCTTTACTGGTGATAAAGAGCAGGATTAAACTCAGTCAATGTAGCCATGTAAAAGTCCTGTATCTACTAGTTATCCTCACCAACACATTGAAAGAGGCATTTCCAGGGGGTTATTCATTCCACCTATCTTAAGATGGATGAAATTGCTTGGAAGTCTGACTTGATTAATTTTTTTGACATTATGCTGGAATATGAGTTTATAGAAGTTGTTTATCCAGCTGAAATTTGCCAGTGGGACTCATCTCCTCCAAATGTGCATTTCTTTTAAAGTTGGCAGTTGATCAAGGAAATGTCTTGAGATGCAGCAGAACACCCATCATTTGTGAGTTTAAAACTGGCAAGGGAGCTTGTGGAATATAAGCAGCAGTGGGAAAAATGG
Source organism: Oreocharis arfaki (assembly GCA_013398015.1). Lineage (NCBI taxonomy): Eukaryota > Metazoa > Chordata > Aves > Passeriformes > Paramythiidae > Oreocharis > Oreocharis arfaki. The sequence continues at coordinate 184,057 of VZRR01013404.1, read as the reverse complement.
GAAGCTATTCTTCTTTGGCACAGCTGGCCAAACTGAGGACCCTAAGAGAACAGCTCTTAAAAAATCCGATTTATCTGGGGAACGGGTGAAGCTGCGGTCCCAGAAGACTCACACCAACATCAGTTTTCATAGAATCATCAGGCTGGAAAAGATTCTTTAAGGTCCAACCATTCCACCAGCACTGCCAAACCCATGTGTCCAAGTGCCACATCCACACGGCTTTAAAACCCCTCCTTTGGGATTTTAAAGTCTCTGATGGGGACTTCACCACTGCCCTGGGTAGCCTCTGCCAGTGCTTGACAGCTCTTCCAGTGAAGAAATTTCTCCTAATATCCAACCTAAACCTCCCCTGGTGTTACTTGAGGCTGTTTCCTCTTACCCTATTGCTTATTAACTGGGGTAAGAAACTGAGCCCCACCTGTTTTCAGCCTCCTTCCAGATAATTGTGCAGAGCAACAAGGTCCTCCCTGAGCCTTTTTTACTCCAGGCTGAGCCCCTTTCCCAGCTCCCTCAGCCCCTCCTGGTGCTCCAGCCCCTTCCCCAGCTCTGTTCCCTTCTCTGGACACGCTCCAGCCCCTCAATGTCTTCCTTGTCCTGAGGGGCCCAGAAGTGCCCCAGGATCTGAGGTGTGGCCCCAGCAGTGCCCAGCACAGGGGACAGTCACTGCCCTGGCCCTGCTGCCACACCATGGCTGGCACAGCCCAGCTGCCACCGGCCTCTTGCCCCCCTGGGCACACCTGGGCTCATGTCCAGCCGCTGTCCCCAGCAGCCCCAGGGCCTTTCCCAGCTTTCCAGCCCCTCTGCCCCAGCCTGGAGCTGCAGAGGAGTGGCATGACCCAAGCATCACCATTTCCCAGCATGGCAAGCTCATCACGCTTACTGAGCAGTCGGAAAACACAAACAAACAGCTGTGCATCAAAACTCTCACAAGGCTTTTCTCCAGTTGTATCACCCTCTGCCATTCAGGACTGCAGGGGACAAACATGTGGCCTTCTTCCTCCCCACCTCTCCCAATAAATGCCTGATTATGCAGCTGCTGCATAATAGCTGCTGATGCCAGTGGGACTGCGCAGTGATTGCATAATCACTCCAGAGAATGGAAATCTCTGGGCAAAGCCTCATCCTGGCACCACCTGCCCAGTTCTCCTCCCTCAGGTTCGGTGGGTGCAGGGAGCCACTGGTGGTAAAGGTTATTTTTGTATGTAACAGGCTTCTAGCTTTTGGCGTGGAAGTGCTGTGAGGTTATAGTGGGCACAGGAGCATCCAGCAGTGGGGTCTGTTACAGCGTGTGCATGAAAAAGCTGTTGTGGAAGTAATAATCCTGAATTATTTGAGCCTTTCTGCCTCTCCTCTAATGGTAAGGTGCACACATGATAGCTGCAGTTATCACTGGGCAGCTCTAAGAAGCTTAAACTTCTGTCGTGAAAAAATGAGCACGCAATAGATCCACAATGGGAAATGTGCACACAGATGCAAAAAAAAAAATGGGCAAATAATGAAAAGTAATGTAGAACAAAATGAGAATAACCCACCAGCTGGCAGTCATAATGGTTCCCAACAAAAAGTTTCCACGCTTCATAAATTGTCATTCAAACCATGCCATACCAAGTGGAAATCCTCAGCCCTGTGACACCAGCCAAGCACTGTTTTTCTTTCTCTGTGACTCAAGAAGTGCTGCTCTGCCGGGGGCATACGCTGTCACTGAGCCATGCACAAAGTTCCTGTTGCAGCCGAAGGACATTTGATACCCCGGCAGACCCATATCTTGATGCAGCTGTGAGACAATTTAAAAATAATAAACCAGTCCCAGTTCCAGCACTGGTGTCAAAACACATTTCTGTGTAAAAGCAGCCACAGAGCTCAGATAACCACGGAACAGAAATTATTTCCTCGCCTTTTGCACTCTGCTGAAGTTGCCCAGGGTCCTTGGCCTCTTCTCTTCCCACATCACAACACACCTCAATTTCTTCTATCCCTTTTTTACATGGGAAAGGCAGGGAGGAAAGAGGGAAGAAGCATTTCTGCATTTCTGCCTTTCTGACATCGCTTCCACAGTGCAGTGCTGTAACCAATGGTGGTGTTGTGGGTGTTCCTCTTCTAACAGCAGAGAAACAATGTTTAAAATTATTTATTGCCCGGATGATTATGTGCAAGGAAACACATACTGGATCTACAACAGGAAGCCAGACAGGAACCAGATTAAATTTCGAAGGCTGTACTCCTATTGATTTTAGCTGTTGATACTTTTGTTAATGTTAAAAAGCAGTTCTGTGTTGTTTTTTGAAGTATCTTCAGAAACTTATTTTAAAAGAAATAGTTCAAATTTTCCTGCTGCGAGAAAAGCCACACAAATCCAGTTGTGAAAAGAAAAACATACACAGAAAGAGCAGTTGCAGGAAACACGGCTGGTTTCATCCTACAATGAAAGCTCTCAACACAGTAATTACTACATATTTTCTTTTGAGCTCTGACTCAGAAGACTAGCCCTCTTAATACTGAAAAGTGAGAGCAGAAAATAAAGCTCTTTGGTAAAAAGAATAACTATTTCAAAAAATACTTTTTCTCACATGTCATTAATACGCATTTTATTTCCAGAAATGACAGAATCTCCTGTATTGCCCAGGGGTAAATAAAAAAGCTAATTGAACTTGGAGTAAATACGCAACTCTGGGCTAAACCACAGGTTTGGTGCTCAAAATTCAAGTGCTGTAACTGATTCCTCCCTCCTAAATAGATGGTTGTGCAGCTGGAGCAATTTGAGCCTCTGGCAAGGCAGAGGGAAGCAGCACATGCATCTTGTCTCAGGAGGTTGTTCATACTCAGGAGAGAAAAATGGAAATGGGAGAAATAAAGGGGGGATAACTTCCTCAGTCAAATGAAGTGCAGAGGCTGAGGAGCAGTTCCAGCACCCAGAGGCGCTCCCTGGTTGTTGGAGGCCAGCACAGGAATTGGGCCCCTTCCTCCTCCTCCGCTGTTCTGCCCTGCTGGCCCTGCAGCACCCACCCTCCTCCCAGGGGAATAGGAGCCTGGAGTATTTCTTGGTGATCCAGCTGGGATCCAGTTCAAGCAATATATTCATTTGATCTGCTTTGTAAGCCAAAATTGCTGCCTTTTTTCAAACAGAATCTGGGAGAAACTCTTGCCCTGCTTCTAACATAAGTCCCCTGAAATCTCAGCGGCTTTCAGTTTTATTTACTGCTGTGGGCTTTGAACAAAGCCAGCACCTCAAAGCTTTGCAGATGGTACCAGAACATTCCAATCTAATGTTTGGCTGACTCCTTTTCCCCTTGCAGCATGTTTCAGCAGTTCAGTTTCTACAAAAATTGGAAAAAAGTGGTTGGTTTTTAGCCTCTGTTGGACATCAGGACATGCTAGGCAGCAATTTCAGTAGATTGTATTTTGCTGATGCCAAGATGGCAGAGACTGTTAGGGCAAAAAGAGCAGGATATTCACCTGATGTAGGCTGGCCTGAGCTGTTGTTTAGCTCAGTAGATTATTCTTCGATTTTACAAAGATGCTAAGCTACACCTATATATGAAATGTCAACTATTAAATACAATTAAATATTACAACATTTATCTGTGGGTCAGATAAATAGATACATAAATGAACACACATATTCCTTACATCTGGGCACATTTCCCCTTCACTCACTGACTTTTCTGTACGTTTAATGCCAAGGTACCAGCCACATTGTCCTGTATAACTGAGCTGCATTTGCCCTCATCTGTAACTTGCAAAGACCTGTTGCAACACTTAGAGTTCACCATCCACATAAGCAAAGATAATCTAAGCTATACTGAGTATAGCTTACACAGACAGACAGCCTTTTCAATTACGTCCTTCATTTATAAATAAATTGATTTTAAAAATTAAAAGTTGCCAAGCTGCTCTATAAGTGCTCTCCTTTCTGAATCAGGCAATACTATTAAACCAAAGTTTTGGTGTTTGTGGGTTTTAAAAACATCCCTCTCAGTATTTTCAGTGCGTTAGGAGACTGTGTAAGCAGGGAAAGGCAGTGTCCTAATAAGCTACATCATAAATCATAGGGCAAGTTTTACTGCCTTTTTTTTTTTTATACCTCACTTTCAATTTCTAGAGGATCTGTTAAGTTCAAATTGTCAGTCAGAACAAAAGAAGGCCTTTTTCTCCTATCGTGTACCTGAATTTTAACACAGAAGGGCACGCCCTTGTAAAGCCTCCCCTGCTTTCCACTGTGCTCTCCTGGATCTAAGATGAGTGGTTTGGTACAGCTGTGTAAGAGCTCAGCAAACTTGGAGAATATTTGAGTACCTGAGGTATGTCAGAGCCACTCTCTAGGAACAGGTTTTGAAAGCTGGTGACATCAGCTTTTGGGAAATTGGGATGAGCTGAAACCAGAGATAGCTCAGCCCTTACCACTGATGCAGAAATTTTCAAGTTCACAGATTTTTTTGAAAGCTTTTACAGCAGTACCAAGAACAAATTGAGGATCAGGCCCTGCTCCAGGTAATACCCATATATTACCCCACCCATAGGAACATGCAGCATCTCTTGGCATGTCCGGAGCCTCAGGGATTCACCTTAACTGCCACTGAGTTTGTGAGATAGGGGGAAAAATAAAATCTAGGACTGCACATGCAGATGTAGGATAAGAATCTGCTTCTCTTTCCAGAGGTAGCTGTGCTGGAGGAAATACCTACAGGCCTTGGGTTTTCCATCAAAATCTTTTAGGATGTTACGGGTCTGTTACACATGTTAATCAAATCTGGTCATGAATAAACGTGAGGGAAGAAGGTTTCTAACCAGAACATGGAGACTATGGAAACCCTTCCACTTAGTGGTACTGGAATGTAAAACAGAGTTGCATATATTTAATAGAAAATTGTGTATTTGCATGTGGCAGTGTGAGAGTGAAGATGATGTCAAGAGAAATCTGTACTAGTGCTGCACATTTTTATAATTCAGTTTTTGGGGGCAGTAGGGCTTCTCATGTCCTAAGTTAGGCTTGGGACTCTTACACTCCTGCACTGTTGGTTTCTTTTGGAGCCTGAGGAGGAATAGAGCAGCTCTGCAGAGGTGCCTATTGCTTTCTGTTTCTAAAGAACCCTGAGGTGACTCTCCAAAATTAAGCCATCTTACCATTGTGATGTCTGCAGTTAGGTGGGATGAAACCCACTTGGAGTACCTATGCCATTAAATTACACTACACACGGCAATAAATCTCCTTTCCAAAGCAATGTGCTTGGACCTTAAAAAGCAGACAAAAAAAAAAATACTCTCTTGCCTCTAGCAATAGTTCTTCTGTTTTTAAATATCTTCCTCTATGACAGGAGTGCTGTCAGTTAAAGCTATTTGGTCACTCCAGTTACCTGAAAAGTATGTGAAAATGAGCACAGTCTCAAGTGGAATAATAAGTCTAGAATTCCTTACATGATACCCACATTCTGCTTGGCATTTTTGATGCCTTGGGGTCTTGAGAAAGTTGAAGGCAGCTCAAACTGTTTGCATATCAAAATCAGGGTTGGGGGTTTTTTGTGAATCATACAAAGAAATTTTGGTTCAGATTTTATCAGCTGTTTAATGACTGCCACATATTAGCAGGAAAATTCATGAACAATCAACCAGATGAATTTCAGCCTCAGGCAGCACATCTGATTCAGGCACCCTGGTTGTGACACAAGGGTTTCATAAATATCTGGAGAATTAGGAAGTCCAACTAATTTCCACTTTTATTTGTAATTGGCCATCTTCTCTTTTAAGATGCTTTGGAAGGCCCAGGATGTTTTGAGTATTTTTCTGAAACAACCTTAAGAGGAAGAAGAAAACATTTCAGATGAAAAGTCAGACTGCAGCCCTTCAGTAAGGAAAAACACAGCTTTTCAGTGATCAACTTTCAATTTATGTCCTGAAACCTTCATCTGTTCCTCCATTCAAAACTTGTAAATCAAACTTTGAATCTTCATATTTCCATTTAAAAGACAAACAAACCTCAGAAATTCTCCTGGATGTTTTTACTTTCCAGAACAGTGTTCAGGAGTATCAACCAATTCAGGAAGTACCAAATGAAAAACATGGCTACTAATTGAAAAATGCTAGACTTTCAGGAGCATAGGATTACCTCAGAAACCATTATTTACAGTAGGTAATATTTATTTATGTTAGCAACCCAATTGGTTTCGTATCACTGCTCTTTGCAAGTGAGTGTTGTAAAATACGGCCTTTAGTAAAAAAGAGAGAAAATTGTATCCTGTGTGGTTTCGTTCCTCTCCCACCCAACCCAGCTGATGGGACAAAAGATGTATTTAATTTGTACAGTTATAGATATTCCAGAGACTGTAGAGGAAACCAGTTTTCCCTCTTAGCTTTGGTCTGTTGGCCAGGCAGCCATATTAACAACAAAAGTTGAGCCAGCTGCTGTTTTAACACCCACAGTTCAGGGCAAGGAGCTGGAGGAGGCCAGTCCTTGCCTGCAGCAGCTCTCCAGGCTCACTCCAAGTGCTAAACCTCCTCCTGCATCCGCTTGTGGGACAGGGCTTGCATCCAAGCAGATCCCAAGCCTCACTTTCCAAAAGGGCAGCCAGATCTTTGTGATCTTTGGGACAGAGTGCTGTCCCAAAACCAGGCTGATCAAAACCAATTCCTGGCTGGTTGCAATTCGTGTCCCAGCTCTCTGGCTTCCAGGTCACAGTACTGCCCTAGACACAAGTCCAAACCAGTGGGCCTACCAGTGTGAAGCCCAAACACAGGCTATAGGCAAAGTGTTCCTCTGAAAACCATCTCTGAACTCAATGTTAACAACAAAAAGTCATGGAATCGAATTTAGAAGTAATATAAAGAGGCAAACAGAGCTCCTCCACTGGTGTGATAACCCAGTCCCATGGGTGACTGCACACGAGTGGGGGAGACACAGCTGTTGTTACTTAGGTTTTAGTTTTGGGTTCAGATTTATCTGGAAAATAAGCAGCAGTGGAGTTTAAATCTTTCAAGTTCTTGTCTTTCCCTCTGGCACGGAGACCAGCCCTGCACCTCCCTTCACCCAGCAACCTCTCTCTGCAGGCCAGCAGCACGACCTGGCCAGCAGGTACCTGCCTGATATCTGCCAGCAACACTCTGTGCCCAAGCCAGCCAGTCCCTTGGGAACACAAGATATTCCCAAAGTTTCTGAAGTTCCTGTAAAGCCAGGGAGCAGCTCTCAGAAGTGATGTGATGCGATGTGCAGTTTGGTTTACATCCCCCCAGCCCTTATGGGAGTTGCTCAAGCTTAAACTGGTCTGTTAGAGGTGAGATTCTTAAGAAATGCAGTGAGCAATTTAAAAAGCAGATTTACCAGCACTGCCAACAAACTGTTGAGATGGAAACTTCTTTAAAATCACGCTGCTTCCCAGGTTGATTTTTTTCTAGTAAGCCTTTCTAGTGCTCCATTGTAAACAGTCACTGCGACTCTTGAATACATTCTGCAGGGCTCGGATGTCTGAGACAGCTGACAGCAATCACCCTTTTCACACATGGTGCCCTTAGGTGATAATTAGCTCCCATTACACAGACAAGCAGTTCTGCTGTGAAAGAGCAGTGGAAGTAAGCTCACGCCTGTTTCCCACCTGCGTTTTCCCACCTGGTGGAAGGGAGAACAGCCTGACAGGTGACCTGCACTCCTTGTGTCTGACCTCACAGGCATTGTGCTGATGTTGGCTCGTTGCAGCGTGAGCAAATGCACTGCTGTAAGCGTAATGCAAGGGAAATTGAAACAGTCCAAATGGTTTCTTCCCACCTGCCGAGCAACGTTGTTTAACTCTGGTGAATCAGGCATGTATTGCACATTTATTCCGTTTAAACCTTAACACCATCCTGAGGTATTCGCTTTCAAACATATTTTGACATTTCTCTCCATTTCTGCAGAACTGTCAGCTCTGGTAGGAACAGCACTTTGAGTTGAAATTTCAGTCTGTTTTTCAAGCTGAACGTTTCCAGTGCCTGACTTTGTTTAAACTCTTAAGCACCAGATGTCCGTCTTCCCTGAGCCAGCTATTATTTAGAAATATTAGTGGTAGCTATCAGTGATGGTGGTCATTTCACACAGTGGCTGTGACAAAATTGATTTGCCACCACTTAGGGCCCTCCTCTCATCTGAACCTCATGCAGGGGCCGGGATGCTTTTCACAGCTAGACCAGAAGAGAATTTGTGATCCATCAAAAGTGAGATAATTCAGCCTGGGATTGGAAATAGAGGCAAATCCAAGATGGCAGCACCCAGGGCAACTGCTTAATTCCTTGTTAATTCAAAAAAAACTTAATCTCTTCAATACTGAACCAACCTGAAGCAAATTTTTCTTGTTGTTGGAAAAACATGGAAAAACCTGAATCATTCAGCTATTTTGATGTTCTCCCAAAAAAACCCCAAAAAACATGAGGAGCCCCACCTCAAAAGTCTGAGACTTTCCACTTTCTTTCATGCAAATAAGGTGGCCAAATTGAGATTGAACCAGCAGCATTCCTTATGGAATTTTGTAACTTTTAAGAATTAGTCTTGGTAACCCAAGCAACCTTACAGTATATATTTTGGATATAATGTTACATGCTCTGTATAACGTAGCCATAGGAGTCTACAGACAACAAACTATGAAAATTATTTCCCTGCTCTCTGGCAGACTCCACAGGCAGAGGGATTAGATTATATTCTATTTCTTTCTGGTTTGAAATATATTTAGACAACTGAATGGCTTTTCATTTAATGCTTGTCCTGCAATTAATTTCTCATATCCTTCCTTTCAATCTGGTGAGGCTTTTAGGAAGCCTAGTGCATTGTGCTTTGTCCTCCCTTGTCCTTCCATTTCTGGGGAAGGAGGGCACATTCCTGTTTCCTGTGACAATCGGTGTAGGCGCCAAGGGCTTCTTATTGCAGAAAGATTTGCTAGCCTGGCATCCCTGCTCTTCCTGTGACCAGAGAGAGCAAAAGCTTTTCTCCCACTGAGCAGACTGGAAGGCACTGCAGCAGAACCTCAACAGGTGCAGATCCCAGCAGGCCTGCTCAGATCAGTGTCGTGCCATTTTATGCCAGACTAAAACCTGAATAGTTGCAGAGACCGGTCGCTTTCGTGTGAACTGTGAGCCACAGCTTGTGTAAATCATGGATCCAGGGTGTATCTGAGGCCTTAGGGACTGTGGTGATCGATGGAGCTTTTATGTCAACACCAACTCAACCAGAGGCCTTGTAATGGTGAATGTGGCAACTGTTTACCTCATTTGTCAGAAAAATGGCAGAAATCTCTGAAAAAACTTGCCTCCAGAGGCTCTGAATCATTCCTTCATTACTAAAGGATGGCATTTCATTCCAGCAGAACTGAGCCGCCAAGCAGTTACTGCTGTCAAAGAGGAGGCAATTTTTTGTTGGCTGCTGCCTTGTCAGGCAATGAAAATCATAGTACTACAGAATGATTTGGGCTGGAACAGACCTTAAACATCATCCACTTCCAGTCCCTGCCATGGGCAGGAACACTTTCCACTATCCCAGGTTGCTCCGAGCCCTGTCCAACCTAGCCTTGGACACTTCCAGGGATGGGGCAGCCACAGCTGCTCCGGGAAGAGCAGCAGTGGCAGCCTGGAGTGCTGTATGGTGACAATAACCTCTGCCAGGGAAAAGGAGCAACCTGAGCCACCTCCAGAGCACAGCCCTCAGCTCTAAATGCATTAAAATCCTGTAGAAGTGACCAGAAGTGACAAACACAGCGTTTCTGTTGCCAAGTGCGCTGTGTTGGGAGACTGGAATATAACACTCTTGCACGTGGAAATTAGCATTCATCTTTCTTAGGAAAATGCTGGTATTTTTTATGGGATCCTGCTATTGCAAAATGATCTGAAGCAGTTCCTCTCAACCTTACTGGGTCCAGCCACCAATCAATCAATCAATCAGTCACACGCCCCACTTCACTTTTTGTAGGGGAAAAGGACTTTTTAGCCTAGCAACTGTCCTGTCAGGGTTTTGTTCCAGGGAGAGGCTGTGGACTGGGCACCAGACTCAGCCAGCTTGGAAAATGCAGGGTGAAAACTTCCTGCTTGCTGTAAGAGGCTTTCAGAGCTGAGTGGGGTCTGTGTGTTGCTGGCTCTGCTGTTCACATGCTCCCGCTCATTCTCCCAGAGCTTTAGACAGATGAGAGGAATTGGCAGGAAATCCAAGCTACTCACAGGAGTGATATTTTAGCTTCTGTGCTGCAGACAAATATTCATGAACTTTGCTATGGTCTTTGGGTCCAGGATCTAGCTCTCTCTTTACACCACCTTGGTGACACTCCTGATTTTGCATTAACCTGAAGATGGACCTGGCCAGCAGCAACTTTGGGACACTCAAAAAGAGGAAAAGAGGTAGAGGAAAAGAGGCTGATAGGTCCAACGTGTTTAAAATTGCATTTTGTCCTGGAACACACAAATGCCTGCTCTGCCTCATCTCTAAACATTTATTTTAAAGCAAGTAGATAACTAAAAGAAACTGCATCCTGTCGAACAGTCTAGTGATTTAAATTATGCAGATAGCAGATTAGTAAAGCACCTCACAGGAGGTGAAACACACGTGGCAATCTACAGAAGAGTGGGAAGAAACAGCTGAAGGTGCTGTGAAGGACAGAGGTGCCTGCAAGCCATGATATGGGCTCATACTCTTCAGTTTCTCTCTCCCCAGGTGTTTTTTTAATTAGTTATAGCTAAGTCTCCTGAGACTGTCTTCTAGATATGAAAAAATAATTTTAAACTTCATCTGTGTGCAGACCTCACAAGAGGCAGGTTTGCATGTTGTGTTAATATGCATTTCTACCAATATCAAAAAAGGACAGTGACAGAACAAAACAACTTTTTTCTTCTTCTTCTTATTTCTGACATGAATAAGGCTGTCTGGGCTACTTGATTGTTAGAAAGGAATGAGCTGTCAAACCTTAACAGGTCTCATGTGACTGAGTTTTGGGTGAAGGCTTAAACCCTCAGAGTTGTAAGAAAATCACATATTTCTGTCTGGAGGTCCTCCCTAGATGACAGTGCTGCAAAAAATGCCTAAATCTGAATTAAATTAAATCCACAACTGAGAATACTACAAGTTTTTCTTCACAGGGAATATTTTGATGTTGGGTGCTCCTGAAACATTATGGAAACCATTTGTGCTTTATGTCTTCCAGAAAATTATATTGATGTGCCTCAAGATGGGAGAGGTAAGACCAGACTTCAAGGAGCAGCTTTCAAGAAAATCAACTAAATTACAAGAGCTGAAAAAATTATGGATAAGCAGGAGAGAGAAAGACTACAAGAGGGAGATTGAGCAAGTCACCTGAAGACAGACACCATTCAAGCAGGTGTTTGACAGACAGACACATTCAAACTTCTACAGGCAAATGATTTAGAAAGAGCCTCCAGGATAAAGTAGTCCGTAAGCAATATTTTAATTCTAGACTGACACTATTATCTCTGAAAGGAAGTATCATATCTGAGAAAATGCTCAGTAGGAAGAAAATCAAGTTGCTCTGGCAAATCCACACAAAGGTGGAAAACAACCACGAGACAAACCTTTGGTAGATAACTTTTCTTTGCCTCCCCATCCATCAATTGCCATTTGAGCCTAATCTAAGTGTCAGAATCCTGAATGTGAGTTTTTCCAAAGTTCTCTGGTGAATGTTTTATCACAATAGGGTAGGTGCTGGCAATCCACATCACTGTTAACCATATTGCCCTATGCATTGCAAGGTAAGCAGAGCCCTTTCATTGAGTTAGACTGCAGGGTAGCAATCACTTCAACCATAATAGACACTTTTAGGTCACTGGCAATGATCCTGCTAAGACATCAAACATCTGAGCCCATCTTAAATCCAGGTTCTTGAAGAGGGCAGCTTTATTAGGATGCAACATCGTTCCACCCTCATACTCCTTGAAGCTGAAAGAGAAACAGAAAAAAATGAACGAACTGTATATTTCAAAAGCAATAATAGCATTTTCCCTCTGACAGTCCAATTCCCTCAGCCACTGACTGGCTGCAGAGTTTACTCCACTCAAATCTCAAAATCCATTTGTAAGCCAGAGAGGCAATGACTCTGCCACAAAAGTGTGGAGCACTTGGTCACTGGGTTGCAATAGGCTGACTTAACTTGCCTCAGAACAGGGTTATTTTAAAATCATACAGTATCAATTACATGAGCAAATCCTGTGAAATTCAGTTATTTAAGATATACACATGGAGAACCTGGCAATGACAAGCAAACAGAGGAGTTCATCTGGAAATCATAACACAAAGCCATGATAATGCCAATTTAATCATTCATGTCTAATATTTTGCTCTGCAAATCTGAGTAACTTTAAAATAACCGTGTATTTTACCATGTAACCACGACATGAGGAACACCTTGCTAAAGAATAATCAAATGTTCCTTTTGTACCTCATTGGCTGAATGAATTTTTTCTTCTGTTGAGCTCAAAAGGAACACTCTTGTCAGTGATTTAATTCGTGGCTGCTGGAGCTCAGGATGGTACATGGCTGAAACCATGCAGGAATAAATCGCGTTGGAGGACACAGCAAAGCTGGAAACCACAGGAGTGAAAGCCCAGTCTTCAAATAAAGCATAGTCTGAGTAAGATACCAACATGCACATCCTCTCTTCTCTATAAACCAACAACTAAACATGCTGGGTATCACTGAGTAGTGGCAGGCAGTGCCTAAAAGAACAAACTCACGGGTGGGATTGCCACCCTACAGGCATTAGACTCCATCCTGTCCCAGGAAAGCTTGAAGCCTTGCCCACTCTCACTCATCAGCTCCTGTACACACCCCCAGCTTGTAGAGACCCAAGGGAGCTGCCACAGTGCACCTGGGGTGTTACACCTTGTAACACGGCACCTCAAACAAAACAGAGTCAGGATTCCTTAGATTCACGCTAAACCTGAGAGATTCTCTTCGTTCCTTAAAAAAAATATATCATCAGCATTGCAGAACAGTTCAAAGCACTTGCAGCTGGGAACAAAAGGACCCCCCAGCAAAGACATGCTGTAAGTAGCTTGCAGACACTGGCACACAGTCCAAGCTGCCCTCTCCTTGGGGAGGAGAGCTCGACGGAAACAGGATCCGTGCTCCTGGTGGTGGGAGAGATGAGATGTCAGGCAGTGCTGTGAAGAGCTCCCAAGAAAACAAAAGGAAACTGAGTAGCTGGAGGTGATGCCATCCATGCCAGCATCATGCCTTCTCCACACTTCCTCGTTGGCCCCAAGACCCAGAACCCCTGCAGACACCCAAAAAAGTATCCACAGTAACCAGTGTGGCGCTCTGCAGTAACTGCTTGGTCCTTTTACCTTCTCCCAGCACCTACTTTCATTGTGAGGTGATGACTGCCACAGAGAGCTTTGGAAAAAGCTTATGTTCATAAAGGAATTTGTATTAGATACTGGTTTGTGTGACTTACTGTATTTTGTAAGGGTTTTTTTCCCTTTGGGAATTGTGCGTTATTAATGAGCAGTTTTATGCTTTACTTCTAGTACACGTATACCTTGTAACGGATGTGCTTTTTGTTTGTTTGTTTTCTTTTATTCTCTATACAGAGCCAGTTAATATAAGGTAGATACTCTCTGGCTGAAATTCTGATTTTGCCTACCAATTAATTTATGGATAAATCCATGTCGTAGCTGGTGAGCAATTCTTCATCAATTGTGTTGTTATAATCACCTGATAGTCTCTCTATTTTAGCAGAGTAAAAGATCCTGAATAAGACTGATGCTAGTTGGGCCTTAAATCAAAGGGAAATAGTGCACCACAAATTTCCCTACCACCATTTCTATCAGCCCTTCTCCCTTGGTGTTGGGACACTGGAGAAGAGCTCTGGCTGCACAAACAGCCACCTGAACACCTCAGCCACCTGTGTAGCTGTGCTCTGATATCCCCCTGCTTCTACTTGATCAAAATTGCAGTGAACCAGATAAACTGCAATGAATATTTCAGTTATTTCTGCAGGAAGAGACTGGTTCAAACACAATCTTCCTCTGAAAGAAACGATCTGGACTAAAATAGTTGTATTTTCCTCCATGTCCATCCTGATATGGTTGGAAAAATAAGGGATCTAAAATTAACACTCACAAAAGTGCATAGATTATAACCCTTTATGTGACAATGGCAGCTGTCTATCTCAGTGGCTGTTAGTGACCTTCCTGCTCCAGAAGCCTCCTCTCCTGTCCAACTAATTTCCTCTCTTCTGTTTCGCTGAGAACTGAGTGTCCAACTTCTTAGCAATTGCTGTGTATAACGTAGGACATAAAAAGATAAGTTTTAAAGCTTGTGCAGGACTTGGTGTTGTAATTTAACCATCTTTTGTGCCTGGTTATCGATTTTACAAAAAACAGAGTGAAAATAATCTGGCCTCTTAATGTATAATTCAGCATATTGTAGCAGCTATTTTAGAGACCTGTTTTTTATAGTTTTACTACGGCTGTAATTTCTGTGTGAGGACTGTCCACTTGAAGAAGCGGTGAAGTTAACACTTCAAAATGATTTTGTAAAGTCAGTTCTATTCCACCGCCTGTGATTGTGCATAAAAAGTAAAGCAACAAAAACAAAACCTCAACCACTGGCTGGGAAGAAACACCTTTTCTCAGCCTCAAAAGTTCTCTTCTGTAAGACAGACATTTCTTCTAGTCCTCCTTTTACAAAAGTAGTAAATTACTAAGAAGGTAATATATATACAGTGCAATAGTCTATTTTGATAGTCAGCGGACTATTTTAGGCTAATTAAGCTAACTAGAAATTCTAGGGTTGCAGTGATTTCTCTTTATTGATACATTGACAATAATACTGTTTACACAACACTTGATGTTTGGAATCAATACGTGCCAGTGTCCAGTGATTTGCTAATCTAGTTTCTGGTCTAATCCTGTCCTATTTTTTGCAGCATTCTCTGACTTCATATTATGAATCATGTTGTCTTTCTAAAGTGATTGCCAAGTAAACCAAAAATGTGTTTTACACTGCTATTGCACTGCTCTCGTCTTTATATACAGTAGTTTTTATAAAGACGTCCTTAGGTTTTAATAAATGAGTGTAACGTAAACTACTCTCTGTAATAAAACTTGCTTTAGTGTTTCAAAGGCTGTCTGGAATAGCTGTAGAGATTTGAGCTTCCAAGCATTTCAATAGCTTTGAAATTCGTGGCTTCCTTTCCATCTGCAGGAATCCCCAGATACCAGAATTCCAAAGTCTCTACAAGGGTGAAATGAAGAGAGTGTATTTAACCCAAATAATGGATTTAGAGATGGGGTGGGAAGGGGCCCCAAGAAACCAAACCACGCAACAAAAAAACCACTAAGGCCATTTCATAAATCAATACGTGTTCCATTTAGTCTGCATCACATTTCCAGCAGTTGCTAATACCAGACATTTAAGAGGGAAGTGTGGGATACTGAACAGAGACTGCTAAGAATTAAACATAATCTTTCCACTATTCAAGGCAAGCTAAGTAGGACGAACTGCAACTGAGCAGAAAGAAAGCAACATTTTGACTTTCACACATAAACTACTGTGTCCCACATGGCTCTTGTAGTAGGTCCACCTCCCCAGATGAGGCAGACACAGTTTAACTTGCTCTGTACAAAAAGGCAGGACCAACAGCTCACAGAGAAAAGAGATTTAATTTGTTCTTTGCTTCCAGGCTGAAGGATTTGGACAGTTTCCCCAGAAAAGTTCCAATTTTCTAAACACTCTCTCAAGTCTCTTTGTCACCTGTTGTTGAGGAGGCATCATTGCCAATGTTCCCAAAATACTGAGGGCACTGAGCTGAAATTTCAACTCTCCCATTAGTAAAAGGGAGTGGTTTTGACAATATCACCTCTTGGGATAGATTGCTTCCCTCGACAGAAACAGTTCTTGCTCTGTCCTGCTGCCCCCCCAAGCTTAAGTTTTCCTCAGCTGTTGTCCTGTCCAGCACTTGCTGTCCTCCATCCTCATCCCAAATCCTTGATATCCGACTGGAGTCCTGGCTTTTATACACAGCAGGTACCTTTTCCCATCAGAAATTGTCCTTTCAGCATCAGATCACTAGCCTCAGACTAGAGACTCTGTTGGAGGAATAGACCTAAACAGTCAAAAATAGAGAAATTTTAAAGCCGAATTTTAAAGGAAAGATGAGAAATCCTTGGCAGTGTCACTGACTTCATGTGCCAGAGTTCATTTCTGGAGCTTCTATTACAAAGCACATCAGCTCTGAAGTAGAAAAGGATCATTTTCATTAAAGCAACATTTCAGTAATTCTTAGGGGTTTTGCGACTGTAAGAGACTACAATTGCATCCCACTGTGCTAAAATTTGTGGAACATATTGCAGAAAGAAAGAGGACAAAAAGCAGCTTTAAAATACATAAATATGTAAAATTACAAATAATTGCAACAGAGTCTCCTTCTCAAACTGCACTTGCAGTTGTGAAAGCAGCTAAATATACAAGACAAGGGAAGTAAATCGATGGATTGAGTGTGTTACAGCTCCCTTACCAAGTTTCAGCAATTTTTATGATGTGCTTCTAGTAATTGAGTAAGAATTATATCCAGCACATTATGCTCAGCAGGAACGGCTTTTATATGCCAAGGAGAAAATAAAATACCTCTGGAATTTCCATAGAAGATGTTAAAATGCTGATAGTGACTTACAGACTGCCATTATCACCAGGTCAGAAACAAACAAGAGCATCACTGTTCCTTTAAATTGTTTATTGTTACTAGAAAGCAGAGATATCGTTGATTTGCTGGTTGTTCACACGTACAGAAGGACAAGGAGAGAGTAGAGAGCTAAGATTTGATTTTTGTTTCCAAGAAAACAAAACCCTGTCACTCTCACCCAAGCTGTTCCCAACATTTAATTTAATTTGAAAAATGGAAAAAACTTTNGGGGGGTGAACATAGCAATACATCAGGTATGAATAACTACTGCTGCTGCTTTGTTGTAGTGAGAATTAGCAGTGACAGTTGGGTTTAAATCCTTGGCTTTGACAGCACACAAACAAAAAAAGCTTGATCTAGGTAACATTTGAGAATACTCTCCTGTTAGCCAGCTACACAGATTTGATTTAAGGCATTTTAAATATGTGAAATACATGGGGTTTGTTTCTTTCGACTGCCTGATAGTTACTGCTTAAAAATGCCGTTTTTTCATGCGGGGCTACTGAAAACAGTTGAAACCTTTGAAACATCTGTAAAGCTGTGTTTCATTTGACCTCAAGGTTTCTGCTCCCCAGCATACGGCCTAGCTCCTCTGCTCCCCAGTATTTGCTGTCCTGGGAATTAATATTGCATCATTAATACTGTGCAATATCGAACTGTTCCCTGCAAAGCCAACTTCCTCAAGCATTCCTGGCTTTTGTTGGAAGAATTTATGTTGCAAAATGCTTCTGGGGTAGGTAGGAGCACAGTAGGAAGTGCCACCTCCAGTGAGTTAGTGATAGCCGGGGTTTTGCTGTATAAATTCCATTATCATTTTAACCACACAGTCCACCTCCTATTTCCCTGAATGAATGTGCTCCCAGCAGCCGCCAGAAAAAGCCAGCTGGGAATTTATCTAGCAAGGAGATACAGCATCCCTGTGCTGTGTCTGCCATTATTATGCAGATAGAAGAGCGCAAAGACATTTCACAGCCGCTCCCTCTTTTCTTTGCTAGCTGCCTGGATGTTTGTTAAAGAAACCATCTCCAGCTAATAACAAACCTTAAAATCCCCAAACCATAAGGAAAGAAATCATGCAGTACCGTGAGGCTCACAGATTTCATGATTTGTTATACTACCCACAGAAATGCCACATGAATAAAAGGCACTGCTAAAGCTACAGTCGCATTTTTATGGAGTTTCTAGGCTGTAGCTCAGTGGCACAGGAGGTGACTTCTGTTTGTGCTGTGCAATCATCATTCCTCCTTTTCACACCTTGTCCCGGCGCTGTCCATAAACAAGGAGCACTCTAAGCGTGGCAGGCAATGTTTTTACACTACTGGAGGTGCTCCCACCCTCCCTAAGACCCAGCCATGCCTCGCGGCCCTCAGCAAGCAAAGCCTTATCTGCGAGGAGCGAAGGCTTCACCTTCTGAAGCACTGCCCCTCCCGGTCTGTGCACGGAGGCTCCTCTGCTCAGCCAAGGCATCACTGACTGCTGCCTTTGGCTGGGACCTGCTCCTTTGCCTCAGGTCCTTCAGCCTTACACCGATGAAAGGGGAGCCACAAACATTCAGGAAAAGTGCCCAGAAGTGGAACTGATTCAGGACAGAAATAAAGCAAGAATGCTTGGACTACCTGAACACTTTCAGCTCCTTCTCCTATTTTCCTCTTTCAACTCTTCCCAATTTCCAGTGTTCAGACAACAGGAAAGCAGGCCATGGGAGAACCACTGGTATTAAGAAATCTCCTTTCTTCTCGACCATGGCATGGATACGTAGGCACTAAAGCTTCCGGCAACCTTCTGCAGAGACACACGTTCCTTGCTGGCAGGAATGGACAATTTGTGCAAATCCAGTTTTCCGTTTCACTTCTCCTTCACAACACTTAAAGAAAGAATATTTTGGCTGGACTGTGGTCTTTCCTCACCAGCTGCAAAATGCCATTCCCTGCTGCAGCCCAAGCCTGTGTCGCTAGAGGCTCCCAAATGCAGTTCTAACACCAGCCCACACTGGAGGTCCAGCGTGCTCTGGACCAAGCCTTGCTCCTGAAAGAGACTCTTTCAGAGCTGCTTAAAACTTGCAGCCTGATGCTATGGGCAGATTTTGACATGGCCACTTCCCAAGGTTTGACCCAGGGTTCCTTGTGCTGTCCTCTCCTGCAGGCACAATCCCTGGAACACTGCCCTTGCCTTTGCCAGATCTCCCCATGCTGCAGGTGTGATTTTCCAGCCTCACTACTGCCCCTCTGCCTCACTCCATCACCAGGCCATGAGGCATTTCCCCTCTCTTTCCTGGGGAGCCAGGAACACCTGCATGCCCTAAGGGAGGGAAGCAGTTTTTAATAACACTTCTAAGTGTGAGCTTTGTGTGTGTGATTCAAACCCACACTCTGCTGTCCCAGTGCTACCCAGTTTGCACCACAGGGTTGGGCTTTGGCTTTGCTGCTGAGATGAACTGAGACAAACCTCGATGAACTGGCAACTAGCAAATAAATTTGGAGCAGAGTAGGGTAAAAATAGCAGGGTCTGAAGGAAGGCCGAGGGTGTGCCTGGTTACTGTGAGCCGGAACCCCCCTAAGCCAAAGGGAACCCCAAGCTCCTTGCCAGCCCAGCTGTTTGCACATGCCCAAGCAGCAGCCTCATACCTCAGCCAGGCTCCTTTCCCAGGCAAAGTCAAACATCCAGGGATCACCTCAGATCAAAAGGATCCGCCACTCACCCGGAGCACGTGAGCACATACCAAGGATGTGTCTGCAAGCACGAAGAATGATCTGGCCCAGGCCCAGAACGTTTCAGCCTGCTTGGCAGAGGGGCTCTGGTTCTCCATCAGTGTGCCATGTCCCAGCTCGAGCCACTGGCCTGGCCATTCCCTTCAAGCCTGTGTAACTTACATCATTAATTCCTCCAGAGCTGCTGTAGGAAAACAAGTGCTACAAATGGCACTGAAAGATACGCAGAAAACATCAGAACTAACAGGAAAATATAAAACTGGTTGGTCAGTGGCAGGGTGCCTCTGCAAAAACATGAAGCTTTTGCCAAAGCAACTGCAGAATTTTTTTTTTTTTCTGCCATTTCAGCCAAAAGTTTCTCATCCAAACAAACCAAAGGCATTGGCTTTAGTTGAACTACTCATGGGTTTCCATGTGCTTTGTAGCTCCAAGGTACAGATCACAGAGGCTGGGTGGATTAGCAGGTCTTAGAAGGCCAGTATCACACCTGGAGCTTGTAGGGCGTTCAGAGGAGTGTATGAAGCAAAAGGTTGGGCTATTTCTTGCCATAGACTGCATCAGAGAGACGACACCAAGAAAATTGCCCAGCCTGCAGAATATTGCACAGTCTTCTCTTCTGGCCCTCCTTGTAGGGACTTCTTGGGTGTAAATATATGAGGGGTTTCTTCTAATGCCTTCATCTGATCTCTAGGTCAACAGAACAGCAAAGCTTTATGAAAAGATTTATGAAAACTGCTGTGGCGGATGCATTCCCAGCATCTGCTGCTTTAATCCTCCCTTGTTGGAAAAGAAAGGAACTCAGTAACAGTCTGGTAATTAATTCTGCAACAATACTCAATAAGGAAAAGTTTGGTTTTAATAAACAGAACAGAACTCCTGATTTAACGCAAACATATTTGGTTAGAAGGACATCTCAAAAATATTTATATTAGAAGCAAGAACAAAGCAATAATAACCACACTCCACAGGAAGTATTGCTTGCTGTCTGGTGATTAATAAACCCCAGGAAAGAATAAAATGGATGGTCTAAATTTTTCTTCCCTGTTTCCCATAATCTGAAACACACAAAGGAAATAAATGCCTATGGTGAAACCAAAGCCAAAATTTTGTTGTGAACTTATGTTATTACAGGAATGTCTTGAGATGCCCCTCCCCAAGGAGCTCAAGTTATTTCTTATAATGGTGATAAAGAAACAATGGGGAAGACTTCTAGAATAGTGAAGACTTACCCAGCTTTTATAAACTGTCTGTCAAGCAGAGGAACATTTCCTCCCCTGCAGGCCTCTGCGGCCGCAGCTCCAGCAGAAAGCAGTGGGAGCTCAGGCACATGCCTCCTCAGCTAGCAGCAGCAGTTAGTCCCTACCAAAACATGCTGAAGAATGAGCTAAAATTCAATTGCAATATTTCTCATCAAAACATTTAGCTCGACAGGATATACGATGTCACACGGACAGTAAAAGTTTTAATTTTGTTTTTCATTATCCTTTGTTTTTCAATAAACTGTTGGAAAACAAACTACAGAACACCCCTGGATGTTCATCTTGGAATCCTTCTTTTATCTAAAATATCCTCTCTCCAAATCTGCCTGGCAATACATTCTGAGAAATCAATCTGTCATCGAGAATGTGCCAGACGCATTTTACGACCCCAACGCCAGACCACAGCTAGAGGTCATGGGGGTTTTTGGCTGTCAGAAGCTTTCTCTGAGCCCTTGGGCTGCACAGTTCAGCTCTCAGCATCTCAGGCCTGTTGTGGTCTAACCCCAGCCAGCAACCAAACACCACAAAGTCATTCCCCCACCAGTGGGATCGGGGAGAGAATTGGAAGTGCAAAACCCAGGATACTCGTGGGCGAAAATAAAGACAGTTTAACAGGGAAAGCAAAAGCCATGAACACGAGCAAAGCAAAACAAGGAATTAATTCCCTGCTTCTCATGGGTAGGCAGGTGCTCAGCACCTCCAGGAGAACAAACACCAACCCCAAATGTCCCCGCCCTTCCTCCTTCTTCCTCCCCCTTTATACCCTGAGCATGATGTCACAGGGTCTGGAACATCCCTTGGGTCAGTTGGGGTCACCTGTCCCAGCCGTGCCTCCTCCCAACCTCCCAGGCACCCCCAGCCCTTGCCCAGCGTGGCCTTTGAGGGGCAGGAAAGGCCTTGGCTCTGTGCAATCCCTGCTCAGCAATAACAACATCTCTGTGTTATCAGCCCTGTGTGCAGCACAGATCCCAAACACAGCCCCGTTCCAGCCCCTGGGAAGGAAACCAACTCCAGCACAGGTCCCTGAAAAGAGGCCTGTGTCCAAGTCTGGCATTGCAAGGCAACAGCCTGGAAACCTTTATGAAGTTTTCACATGCTACGACAAAGATGACAGTCCATATGGATTCGCAGTCAGACACTGGTTTAAAAAACAAACAAAAATAATGCAGTAATTTAAATATGTTTGTCCAGTCCTCTCTTCCACACACTATAGATACAAATCTGACCCTTGCACCACATCAGGAAGTTTTGAAAGGAGTCATTGAGTCATCTCTGTAGCCGATGTGCTCTATTTGAGTGTCAGCTTCCTTTCCACAGGCAAAATCCCCCAGGCCCAGCTGTGACATTCCGGTGCTGCACCCATCGGTCACTGCCGACGCTGTTCCTTGCTTGCATGGAACGTGGAATCCTCATCTGGCATGTGAAAACTGCCTTTTCTAGACTACTGGAATTGCTGTTACAGCCTCCTCTGCAACGAGCTTTTCTGGAGACTGACTGAAGTGTGGAAGTCACAAATACATAAATAAGGAGGTGGAAACATTCAGGATCAAAGCAGTGAGCAGAGTAGGGCTGTTTGCTTTTTAGTTCAGAGCTGGGGGTGTCCTTGGGGCTTTGCTTTGTTTTGCTTTGGTTTTTGAGCAGCACAGGGGCAGTGGGGTCTGTCTGGCACGGTTCAAAGGCAAAAGAGCTGGCAAAGCACTGAGAGGTCCCAAGTGCCAGGAGAGGGGGAGGCTGGAGCGCGCGGCAGTCGCGGCAGAGCTGCAAACCCCCTTGTGCCCATCGATTTCACTCCAGCAAGTCGTTCACCTGTCCCACACTGGCCTCTGCTTATTATTAGCACTGGCCATGCTGCAAGTTTCAGTGCCAGATTCAGTGGTGTGAAATGCCCAAAGGAAGCTCTGTGGCAGAGGAACTGCTGGCACACCAGCGGATGCCTGCACAATGCCATGACAGCAGAACACTGCTCTGAGTCCAAGATGAAAAGGTTTTTTTATTCACTTTACTCTTCCTGTTTTCAGTTTTTGCCTCAAAAAAGAAACTCTGACTCTTTATTTCTCATTCTTTAGGTGCTGGGTGCTCAGTGGTTACCCCTCATACCCTCATGAGGGCTTTGGCTGCCCTCCAGGACCAAACAGTAATAGAAAGAAACTACATCCAGAAACTACAGGGCACATCGTGTGGCACAAACACCAAACTACACATTTGTCCCACCTCCCTGATTTTAGTCTTAGATCTAATGAATCCCCAGCAAATTTGCCATAAACAGATAAAATCCCTAAGAAATCAGAGCTACCAATTGTAGTCCAGGAGAGGGACAGAAAGGATTTGGGCAATATATTGCATCAACTCAACAGAAACAGAGGTATACAGTAAGTTACTCTCGTGACACTTTTAAAGGCAAATCTGAAAAAAAGCAGGATGAGATAATTTTGTAATTCTCAGTGTGAATCCCCAAAACAAAGAGCTTTATTCTTTGAAATAGAAAACAATCATTTATTCCAGCTGTGTTCACATCCTTTTTGCCTTCCAGGGTTAATCTGCTGAAAAGCTTTTAGCTAAGATTAATGTATATCCAGCTGTCTCTGGATTTTTTCTGTTTTATCCGAAAATTTACATACAGCAAACAAACAAACAAATATTGGCAATAACACATTAGCAAGAAAAGGAATATTTCAATTCAAACACAATTCCCACAACATTGCCTTTCATTCTGGAAGAATTGCATTTGTTTTCTAAAGGGAAAAAAAATGACGTGGGATGAAAAAAGGTACTCTGCTAATTTATAGCATTGCTCAGGAGACAAGGAGATTAAAGAGATTAAGAGCTGAGAGCTTAAGGTTGCTCTCTGCCTGCATGGTGCGGGTAGAGATAATACCAGTGGGGAAACTGGTTTCACCTCATACCAGCAATGGTTCCACCTCATACCAGCAATATTTTCTCCTCATACCAGCAAACCCCTTAAAACCTTCTGCAGAAGAATACAACCTTCACTTCAATGTGTTCAATCACTCCTTGTTGCCCCAGCCAATTCCTGCTCTCCTGAGCAAGAGGTTAATGGAGCAGCATGTAGCTGTTAAGACCTGGTTATTAAAGTTTTTAGAGAGATCCCTCTGCCCGAATTAAGGTGCAAACGAGACCATATGCCAAAGTCAATAGTATGGATTTTTTTTAACAGTAAATCTGAGAGAGAAAGAGAGAGTGTGACAGAGACAGATCAAATGACAGAAAATTTCACCACTCCATGGATCCCAACAGCATCCCCCTGATCCTCTCCACCTTTTCTTCTTGGTGGTGAGGGTCCCACAAAAAAACGTAGAGGTCAGTGGATTAATATACATTTGGGCCAGGTGGGAATACCCAAATACCTCCCCCTGGTGGATCAAGTTTGACAGTCTCTTGCAACAGACTCTGGATCTGTTGCATCACTTTGCATTGATGCCATGATGATTTTTTGCCTTTTCTTTTATACCCCTTTGATATAGCTTTTATGTATTCTTAATGCTTTTAGCCCACATATTTATAATTCCTTAAGTCCAGTAAACTAGATGAGACCCAATATTCTGTTAAGCCAGGAGACCAAACATCCTGGAAGCCTCGCAGTCAGGGGTCAGAACACCCCAGACACCAAGGTCCTCTCCAGAACACATGCTGTAAACTGAGATGGGCCCATCCAGGGGGAAGGTTCCTCGGGATGGGGGAGGGGGGTCCCTCAAGCCTCTCACTGGGGAATCTTTGATAGATATGCTAATTTGCAAGACCTGTAATTGTGTGTGTTTTTCGGGTGCAGTGTGTGTGTGTGTGAGCATTTCGGGGTGTGTTTCAGTGCATTCCACCGGGATGAAGTGCTGCACCTAAGGATCCTTAAATAAATACCGAAGTGAAACCCTTTTTCACTTAACCATGTTTGGTTCTTAATCTTAAGACCCGGAAAAGGCAACAGCATCATGTGCTGTCTCCTGCTGCAAGGCCTCAGGAATCGTTCTGGGTGCTTCAGGGGTCTTTAACGGATCATGACCACCTTAGCAGCTAGTTTTGCTCAATAAATCCTTCACCAAAACACCACAAAACAAAAAATAAACCATAATGGAAATGCACTTTTCAAAGCTGAGAAGTTAAGCATGAACATTCTTAACCAGAATAGAGAGAAAAAGCCGACCAAGACTGCACCAACGAGCATAATTTAATCTGGCCTCCACATGCCAGTTTTTAAGGTATCTTTCAAGTCCTGGTGGATTCCTCGATACACTGTCAAATACAACCTGTGTGTATTTGGCTTACTGTTTTTTACCTGTACCTTTCCATTTAGTTAGGCACCATATGGAAATTTTTTCAGGGCAAAGTTGCCATCATTTCACAGCTGACACTGTAACTATCACCCTTCCTTACAAAAAAAGGAAATGTTATGCTTTTTAAAGCATAGTCATTGTTCTTCTGTGTTTTATTAACCACCACCAACAGGGCCTGTGATGGTTTTTCTTTCTGAGATTATGAGGGACCCATTTCCAACTCTATGGAAAAAAATGCAAACAGAGGCAAGGATAACTTTTCAGAGGAGCACAACAGAATTGTGGAGAAAGTCTGTGGTGTGGTGGGAGGTTAAACAAAGGCTGTGCAGAAATGCTGGCCAGCCTGAGTAGTAGGGATAAGGCCAAGCCCATAGGGACCAAAGAGAATTCAACTTTTTAACTGAGAGTTTTTTCAGAGAAAAATGCTGCTTCAACTCAACCAAAATTCAAAGAAAAAAATCTCATGAAAATGAAGTTGGACCTTATTCTATCACAAATTCAAAGACACATTCCAAAATCGATTTTTTAAAAAAAATCTCCAATCTTTCAGGCTGTATGTACCACATTAAATTTTCCTCTAAAGCTTAAAATGGAAATAAAATGAATTCTTGCACGCAGTCTCTGCAAATACTGAATGTGGCATGAGGAGGGGGAGCTCCCCAAAATCTCAGCTTTTTTTCAGAGTAAACCAAGCTGTTCTCTGATCAGCACTGCAAGCGGATATATAACTTTAGATATCTACTCAAGTCCTTGTCTGTGGTGATCCACATAAAATGTGCATCTGTTACAGCAAAAGGGAAGTTTAATTGGGGCTGAAGAAGCTCGAGTTTTCAGGCTGGGTGTTCCTCCTGTCAGCAGCTACTGCAAGAACCAGAATGAGTGAATATTTTCCATCACCTTCCTTTTGTGGGGCCATAAAAAGGTGATGTTATAACATTAAAAACTTCCGTTAGCATTTTTCCTGCATAAAGATGGGAAAGATTTTTTTTGACATCAACTTTCGAGCAAAATTCTTCAGGATGATCAGTTCTAAAGAGGTGTAAATGCTGAAAAGGAACAGGAAATTCAAACTTCATAGAAGCTGTGGAATTATTTCCCCTGATGTGTAAAAATAGTCATCAAAGGAACCCTAAATCATGAATCTCTTTACTTTTTTCGGGGCCTGATGGTGTTTTCCTGTGAAAGCACAAACCTTGCCACATCCAAATCAACCACCCCTAAGGAACAGTTGAAAAATGGTACACAAAGAGGGAAACACATTCTCAAATATGCCAGGGCACTTCAATATCCAAGCACCTCCAAATGGCCTGGTAGAGCTGCTAGGGCTAAGTTATAACAGATGTGTTTTAGACTGTACCACAAAATCCAATTAAAAAAAAAATAATAAAGACAATGTCAGAGTGAAAGATCTTAAAATGCAAATGTCTTGGACAAAATAACATGTCAACAAAGCTAAAACTAGTAATGGCATGACATTGTTTGAATTTTAATGCAGGTACAGTGCGTGTGGAAAGCAGCACGTGTTCTTTAAACAGCATTTCACTTCTAAAGGGAAATAAATACAAGAACAAAAAAGCAAACACAGAAAGCCCTTTCTCACAGACAGGCAGGTTGAAAAGAGGCTCAGATATTGGTGCTGTTCCTGGATCACTGAAACACCACTTCTACCTCCTCCTTTTTTGTTCATTAATAGTTGCTGTTGATTTTGCTTGAGAGTGAAGGAATTCAGCCACATATCAGACATACATATCCAAAAACCTGAGGGTTCAATGTGGATTAAATCATTGAATGCCTTCTCAATAATGCCAAAGTCTGGCAAGTATCAGCAGACCACTGAGAAAAGGAGTATTCATGTTCTTCTAGCCTTCCTCCCAAATCTGTCGAGGCTCTTCTGTACCCTCTGAAGTGCTGTAAAATTTATCCTCAGGAAGGATCCCAGGCAGATGGTTCATCTTTTCTGACTTCCAGAAAGCTGAGCCTACCCCGAAGCTGTGGGGTTTCCATTACAGCACCCTCCCCTGCAACTGGCCTACTCCTCACAACATCTTCTAGCAATTTTGTCTTGGCAGGTTTTCTGCAAGGAAGCAGACTGCAAGAAGCAGTCATGTTCTCCCAAAACGCATCTATTTAAAAAAATGGCTGGGGTCCTGTGAGTTCAAATACTCCTTGACTGTTTTTCTTTGCATGGAAAGCTCAATAACTGGCTCCTCTGAAAAGCCAGAGTGCAGATGTTGAGGTATTGCTTGAAAAATTCAGCTTCTGCTGTTTCTCAGCGTTGGGTGCACACCCTACCCAGCACAAGCGGCCTCACGGCAACACATACACCCATCTGAGGATTCAGCAGCCTCACAGGTCAAAATAAGCACAATAAACCACAGAAAATCCAATATATGCTGCATGAGATACTTGCCTTTTCTTCAAGGGAAGCTCTATTTAACAGACTTTCTGCTTTATTTTTTATGACAGCATCTGTCTCATTTTATCAGGCTTGTTTTTCCAGCAACATACAGAGCGTTCTGTGGCTCGCTTTCGAGTTGGATTTGGTGCTCACTTGCACAGTTAGAACAACAAATCATGAAAATAAGATGCTGGCAAGCAAACAAGGGATTGAGACTGCCCCTGTCTGCAGAGCTGACAGGGTATGGTTCCATCCTCTCTATCCACCAAGGGCTTACTGGTGGCATGGAAGCACACTGGAATCACTTGCATGGGAAGCAGCCCCCCAGATCAATGGGATTCCCAAAACCTGGAAGGAATGCAGAGATGGCCCTGCAGCCTGCTGCTGTGCAGCCTCCTCCACGTGGCCCCAGGATTTCCATTTGTGGCATTTCATTACCATTGCCACCTTCTCTGCTTCTTCATCTTCTCATACCAGATTGCTGTCAGTATTAGGAAATAGTAACCTCTATTTGCTGTCCACTTTATTTCTCACTTACTTCATTTTATGTTTACTTAGTCTTTCTTTTCTTCCTCCTTTTCTTGCCTTCTTTTCTCAACTGTGTCACTGCATCAATATTTAAAGCTCTTTAAAGATTGAATTACGTGTATAAAGAAAAACAAGGCAGCAGGCTAAAGATATATCAATTACTACTGCCTCACGATAACAGTAATGACAAAATGCAGATCAGCTGCAGCTTCTAAAACATCTCCCCAAAAAGGATGGGTTTTTCCTCTACCAGCATTAAAGGAGAATTTCATGCCCCCATTGTGGCCTGTTTGCTTTCTTCTCTTTCCACTATGACACAGAGCTCAACAAGCTTGTGTGCCCAAAGAGCCACAGACAAAACCCCCTGCTCTGTCCCTCTGTCCATCCACTGTACATGCCCAGATTAGCTGGAGCATTAATGAGCTCTCAGCTCAGGACTTGCTGTAATAGCGTAACTTCGTGAGGGCTATGGGTAATTAATTAAATACAGCTCAAAGCCAAACACACTTCTGCCTGTACTTTCCAAAATTTTAATGCAGGTACAGGACACGTGGAAAGCAGCACATCACCTTTAAATAGCATTTCACTTCCAAAGGGAAATTAGTACAAGAACAAAAAAGCAAACAAATAAGCAACAACAAAAAAAGCCCTTTCTTACAGACAGTTTTCCACCACCACAGAGAAAGCAGAATGGAAGGAATAAAGCCAGTGCCCTGGACTGAAATCCATCCCATACAGCAGGCAAGTTGAAGTCTATATACAGCCACTTCCAGACCCACAGTGCGGGCAGGAACCTTTGGGGGGTCACCTCATCTATGCCCAGGGCTCAAGACAGGACCAAGCCCACCTCAACAGACCGGCCTGACCCACACAGACCAAACCCCAGCCAGGGAGAAGCCTCCATCCCCCAAGGCCAGCTGCTCCTGTGCTCCCCCAGCCCAGCACACACTGCCCAGGGATGGCTTTTGAGCCTGTGAGATTCTTCAGAAAGTCGCTTACCACTCCCCAGGTCTGTACCTGGGTAAGAAAGGGTGGGTAACTTATTCCTTTTTTATACAACACCGCTAAGCTGATGCCCCTGCCAGTGTGGGGCTGATACACTCCCACTGCCTGACACTTTACCATCGAGGAACTGGTCACGTTTTCACTTAGGATGCTGACAGGCCTTGTGCAGAAAAAAGAGAGCAATAGTCTACATTTATTAACGTTGGCTCTTTACATATTCTCACTAAACAGTTTTTAAACATCACTGAGCAGCTGCGACCCAGCACTCACCTTTCAGAAAGTGAAATCCCACCACATTCTATCTCTTCAAGCCACTTAAACCCTCTGGCCAGGTTCAGAGAATCCACCCAGCCATCCATATTTATCAGCCAGTCACCTAACAGGAGGCAAAGATTTGACATAGGGGATGGAAGTTTTCGCCAGCAGACACCGAACAACATCTGTGCCAAGCCAAATAATCAATGGAATGGTGGGGACATGTCATCCCAGTCTGGTTTTGTCTAGAAGTATAAATTCACATTAAAGAGGAGCCTCAATTCAAATGCCCTGCTATTTTCAGAAACACAGTTTGTGTTTGCAGGTGGCTGGTGCTGTCCATGCCAACCTGCTCTGCTCTTCCCGACAGCTCCCCACTCCTCACATCCCCACTGTGCTGCCCAGACCTGCGGCTGCCCGAGGGTGAGAGATGCCTTTTGAAAGTCACTATCACAGGGAGAAGAGACAGCCACAAAGCTAAAACATGCCTAAGAATGGGCAAGCTATGCAGAATTTTTCTCAAAGGTGCAAAAATAGGAAGCTGGGAATAAGTTACTTGGAAGCTGAGCCTAACATAAAGTTTGCAGGCGAAAAAGGGCCAAATGCCAGTGAGAAAATTTCTTGAAGGCTTCCCACGAGGAGCTTTGGACCACTTTGGTCGCAGTCTGGTGCCTCCTCGTGGTCACCTGCAGCTGCAGTGACGGTCAGTGTTTTCCCAATATCGTGTCACAAAATATTGTCACACAAGATTCCCACCAGCCACGAGGCACCACACACAGCTGTAGAGGCAAAGGGACACGGGCAGGACACAGAAGCTCACAGCAGGCGCAGGATAATTGCTGCATTTCGCTGAGCTGGGCAAAACAAAGTCTCTTCGGTGGAATGAAATTTCTGATGTCACTAACAGAGGTGAAATGCCATTGGGTAGGAAGGAAAGAAATCCTCTCCAGACAGGATTTTCACTGGTTTTGAGGTTAAAAGAAAGGTAGGGGGAAAAAAAGGAGGTCTAAAATTGTACAAATCAACGTATTCAGTATACTTACATATTCAGCTGGGAAGGCTTTGTAGCTCTATGTCCTGGAATTACTCTTTATCGGAAAAAATTAAGAAGAAGGAGCTTTTTACAGCTAAAAGATGGGATCTATATCAGCAATGCAGCCAGCCACAGACATAAAAAGTAGGAAGACAAGATAACATCTGTGTATTTTGGTTTACCTGCCGCAGCAGTGTGGAGGAAGAGGAGTCTCTGTAGCTTCTTGGCCCCCAGGGTTTCACAAGGGGCACATTAAAGTTTTTGCCCTAACCTCTAAGTTAAAAGAAAATCTGCACTGCAGCCTCCAGCGTTCCAGAGCTCCTGACGGAAAAAAGGCCACCAAGTTCTCCAATCTTCCCTGGGATTTGCTCCTGAGAGCTTAGAAACTGCAGGTTTGTGTGCTTGGTTTGCACTAGAGCACAAGGAGCCAAGTGCAAGGGTAGTCCTCTGCAGATGGTGCCAGACAAACTCTTCATTTTACTGCCCAGGACAACCACTAAGCTTTTGTTTCCTGGTCAGACTTCCAACAAGAGCGATTTACTAGCGAGAGGGATGTGTTTTTCAAGCGCCAATTCAGGTCTTAAGTTTGCTCATTCTCCTCACGTAGCACAACTGGCAGAAGTAACAGAGCGAGATCAAAAGGAAAAGAAACTACATGAGGAAAGATGAAGTATGAAATAATGCTGGTAACAGACAAGCTGCAATTCATGATCAAAGGAAAGAATCTGGCCAATGAAGAAGTATCTTCCTCCATTTCTGAAAGGAAGAATTTGTTGTTTGCCCTCATATCACGTAATCCTTTCAAGTGCAGCTATACTTAGGTAGCTGAAAGGGGAAAAAAAAGTAACAGAGCACCTCAAATTTTGTCTATTTTGCTTTAATCATCATGAAGGAGGGCTCTCCTGGGATCTCACTGCTTTCCCATTCATGCTCTGTATAATCCACAAAACAAATAATCAAACCCCAGAGCATTTTCCATTCCAGCTAAACAAGGAGAGTGTCAAAACCAGGTCTCCTGACCATTACCAGCTCAAAGCAAAGGGTCTTCAGCAGCCAGATCAGCACTGCACGTGCCACACATTTCCCCTCCACAGACACAGTGTGGATCTGTGACACAGAAAACTTCCCATCACCATCTCCCAGGGATGGCAGCACCCACCCCATGGGGCTTCCTGGTCCCTTGAATTCAGCTGGAGCAAGAGGCTCAGAGAGGACTTGATGAGCAGGTGGTGGAAGCACTTGGAAAGAAATGGTTTTCCAGCCATACAAACTGTCCTCAGAGCCTGAGAAAGTAAAAGTGCCTCAAGCCTCTCGCCCTCCGGCTCATGAGCAGCTCTGCAATGAGAAGGCTGCCTCCAGGTCTGCTGCTGATGCTCAGGTGAGCAAAAGAGATCTCCCCACTGGAGTCCTGAAGCACCTCCTTGTAAGAATGGACTTTTGGGCCCCAGGGAAAAGGAGAAATCTTCACTGCTCAGAGAAAAAAAAAAAAAAAAAAAAAAAAAAATAAAT
>VZRR01013404.1:0-152436 GCA_013398015.1 Oreocharis arfaki | reverse complement strand
AAAAAAAAAAAAAAAAAAAAAAATTGATATTTTACTCTTCACACAAAGGCAAATAAAGCCGAATATCTAGAAATCTTCGCTTCGGCTTTTAAAGTCTCAAACACCATTTGCCTCTCATCTTATTTAGTAAGGCCACAGGACACTGATGGCATCAGGGAGAAGTCAAGACTGCCATGCCAAAGACCAGGAAGCAGCAGAGTTTCTGTGACAGACGCCAGGCCTGAATGAGGTGTTGATTTCCCCCTCTCCCTCCACCCCGTGCCAGAAACGGGTCCAGGCCCATCTCCCAACTTCAGGAGAGGTTAATGCCAGAAGCAGCACCAGCACTGCCTTCCTTGGTGTGTGCAGATCTCTTGTGCTCTGACCTTTTGTGTCAGTCAGAAAAATGTTACAGCATTTCCTGCTGAAGTTGATGGTCTCCCAGCACACCTGAGCACGGAGGTTTTACACAGAGAAGTTCATCCACCTGACATCAGCAATGACTAATGGGCACTCTGCAAAGCTGAGCTTTCAAAGGTTTCATGTTCCCATGGGAAGGACCCATTTTTGAAAAACCTGGGCTCATAATTTTGTTTTACCACAACCCAATGTGCAGAAAACTTTCAAAACCCGAAAGAAAAGGCTGAAGATTTTAGACTCTATTTTGTTTTTCAGTGTCAGCTTTGAAATACACAGAATGTCCTTGTTGAACAGAAATTTCCGATTAATTTGATGTTTGCATGCCAAGAATTTTCGGTGTGATTGTTCCTGAACAGAAGGTGAATGTTAGTAAGCACATTAAAGGGAAATGTGCCAGAACCATTGGAATTATTTCCTCTGTTCCTGCTGACAATGGCCAAGACATCCCCACAGAGACCTGAACCTCTTGATGCTGCACCTCCAGAGAGAAAACAGCTCCTCTGACGATCTCTGCTGTGCTACCAGATCAAACAGCTCATTTTAGCCCTTATTCCCTCATATATGAGCTCTTACCTACTAAAATAAACCACTCTGAGGCATCTACTATCTTTTGGGGTGGCACTTGACTTCAGGGGAGCTCCCACCTCCATACCAGCCCCTTGCAAACTACTGTAGCACCAATCATTCCAGCGTAAATTTGGACTGAATATATTTTTATAAATGCTTCTTTTATGCACATTGATCACCTGATAAATAACTGGCAAACAACAAGTGACTCCTGGCACCCAGGCTGGTGGTTCTGCTCAGGCTCGGGGTTTGTTTCCTGGGGCAGACTACAGTTACTGCTGTAGGATAATATCTTAAAAAAATGATTTCATACTTGATAGGATTGAAGAGAAAATACTGTTCAAGCTCAGGCAGGGAGAGGACATTGTGAGACAGGGCAGGGCTTGTGCTGGAGAAAGGACAATGTGGAGGCAGAAGGTGGGAAATGGAATAAAGAAAAAATAGAACCCCCATTTTTTCCCTTTCTGTGTGCTGAAATACAAGGCATTCCTTCTTCCTTTAATAATAAAGGTTTGTACTTCACAGCGTGTCCTTCTACTAATGAATATTTTGAAATTAAACATCCTGATTTATTGACAAGGTTGTTGTTCTTATCTAGGTTTTTTTGTTGTCAATCAGTTTTTCTTTAAAACAGAGAAGTACCACCAAAAATAGGTCTCTAGGGGAAGCAGGCCCTCAGTGCTTGATTACTGAGGTCCTTCAGCTGTAATAGCATTTGCACACTTCAATAATTCCCTCCTAACTCATGTAAAACATTGATAAGACACATTATTTTAAAAAATTGTCCAAGAGACAACCTTCTTTTTTCATTCAACATGTTTAATGTGCTTTCTCTAAGAAGCAACAAAAAAGAACGATTTTTATTCATGCTCTTGTATCTTTACCCACTCCTATTAAAAGTCTGTGAGTGTCAGTGTTGGTGCCACCGGTTTTAAGAAAAAAAACCCAGAAGAGTAAAGAAAGCTTGAGAGAAACCCAAAACAAAATCTGAGCCACTTTCTGTTGCTGACAGCAATCTGAGCAGAGCTGCAGCCCTCACCCAGCAGCAAATTTGACCTGTGCAACAAACTCTGAGGGACCTGAGACACGTATCCTTCTGAAATACCACGCTTCCCCTCAACTTGGAATTTGACAGCCTTATAGCATTTATAATCCCTCAGTTTTATATCTGCCTGCCTGCACTAGGAGTTTGGAAATACAAGATTATAATCCAAGATTATAACCCCTGTTGCAAAACTGAACTCTTTGGAACTTCCTGCACCAAAAAAAATCAACCTCAATGATTAATTCATCTGCCCGATGAAGGAACGATATTTGCTTTACAGTGCAAGTTTGGGAGCTGATTTTTATGGCCTGGAATGTCTAAAGAAGTATTCGTAAAATAGCAAAATGTAAGGCATATCCTGGCAGGCTAATTTTAGAAAATTAAATTATCAAGTTTTAACATTAAAACTAAAGCTGGAGCAGCACAGGATTAAGCAGAGACACAATAATGTTACCATTTTAAAATTTATTAAATATTTGCTCTTTAAAGTAAAATTGTACTTTTGTAATCTCTCCATTCAGAGAAGAGTTTGGGGAAATATTCATGCACAGAATCTGACAGCTGAATCACCTCCCTTTGCTGTGCATCCCATTTGCTTTTCCTGTATTATTCACTACCACAGAGACACAGTGATTTAACATTAATTTAATTTACATATATTAAATGTGCTGAGACTATTTGCACAGCTTGACTAGAATTATGGGACCAGCTTTCCAAATTCAGATAAAATTTCCAAATTCATGGCAAAGCCCACAGGATGCAGCCATTTTGCTAAGCTGGCTGTGGAACAGAGTCACTTCTTAACTCCTCAAATTTAACTATTCACGGAGAGTTAATTACTTCTGTTCTGCACATCAGCAGCAGCTGACAAGCCTTATGCATTAGCATCTTTTTCCTTTGTCAGACCCTTGCTCTGCATCTGTGTCTGCCTCAAAGCTTTTCAGAAAGTTTCTGTGTTGATCAATAGAGTTTTCCTTTTGAAAATCATACAACTGGATGATTATAAAAAAAGATTGTCATGTTTTGAGAGCAGAGGGAATCTGGACTTTCACTGTCACTGTTTTGCTCCTTGCATCAGTGTGGGTCTAGATCTGCAATGCTAAATATTCCAGATCCCATTCCCTGTCTCCCTGCACCACTGGGGGAAGAGGTAGAGCTGGGAAGGAGGGAGGGGTGGGGGGAAGGTGTTTGTGTTTCTAAGGTTTTATTTTATTTCACATTATGCTGCTCTGATTTTCTCAGTGTAATAAATTCAATTAATATCTCTAATTCAAGCCTGTTTTGTGCATGAAGGTATTTGATGAGAGATCTCTCTCCCAGTCCTTATCTCAACCCACGAACCCTTGTTTATATTTCCTTTCCCCTGTCCAGCTGGGGAGGGCAGTGAGAGAGGGGCTTTGGTGGCTGCCTGGAACTCAGGCAGGGCCAGCCCACCACACCACAACAGGACCACCAGTGCCTGGCAACGAACAGCCAGCTTTAGTAGAAGGCTAAAGCCACCAATCTATGAGGAATGGATGTGAAGGAGATTAGAGAATCTCAAGAACGTTGCCAGGGTCCTCCTAAGTGTCTGTAATAGTAGGAACATGTATGATTTAATGCATGGAACAACCTAGACTAGCCACACGCCATTTTAGTACAGAAAGCCAGAAGGGAATTTGTGATGTGTTTGCCAGTCTCACCTGAGGAAACTGTTTCGGTCTCCAAATGTGGTGATGTCTTTCACTCTGAGTCACACTAAGACACACAAGCACCACTATCTCCTGGGTTTAGGTATAGCCCAGAGAAAAAGAAATTCCTTTTTAGTTTCAGCAAGCAACCAGCTGAAGCCTAAAGCATGGATTAGTACAACAGCAATATGATGCACACAGCAAACCAGTTTGCTCCTGCAGCCCCTCAAAAATACTTATATACAACCCACAAGTTCTATTTGCTATACAGATGGATTTCTCTGTTGTGTTATAAAATTCCTTGCATAGATTTATGAAGTCCTATCATAGACTTCATGTCCTTTTTCTCAGTGATTCGTGAGATTGCGTGCTGTGTCCCCCAACTCCCTTGAACTTCATCTTTGGGATGCCTGGAAACCTTCTGCTCTGCAAATTGGTGGCATATGAATTGAAGCAGCTCATTCTGTGCCAGTAGTACTCCTTCAATTGTGGCTTTTTTAATTCAGCAGCCTGTAGTAATCTTAAAATTCCAGAGAGGTGGTGGCCAGCCTCTTTCACCTCTGCCATAGATGTAAAGAAAACTGGAACAAGCAGCAGAATCCCAAGTACAGCCACTCCCTAAACTAAAGCACATCGAAAGTACTTGGTCAGGGGCAACAGAACAGAGTGGTACAAGCACAGTGAGAGGCAAACACAGCTATGAACTCGTGTATGACTCATTCTGCAAATAGCAGAAATTTAACCAATATCCTACTAGGGAGTCAAAAGCCTTAAAAGTCAGCTGCAAATGTTAAAAAAAAAAAAAAGGTGAAATTCATATAATAACAGCAAAAAATAAAATATTCCTGTGCTGTCAACAGTTTCCAGCAGAAATCTAAAACAAAGCCCCGTAGTAGCTGCTATGAAGAGAGTTAACACTATCCCAGAAAAAACAGCACAAGCCTGAAGAAGAACACAAACATTTCCTGTTTCCTGTATCTTTTTCAGTAGAATCAGCTACACCAACCTCTGGTCAACCGATACATTATTCAGATCCACCATCCTATCATCCTTTTAAATTAAACAATTCATGAGGCAAGCAAGAAACCATCCCCTGTTGTGCTGTGTAGGCATCAGAGACGTTCCACATATTACAAACATCTTCTCATGGCTGGCTTAGTAAGCAAACCTTTGGGTTGTGATGTTCCCCAGAGGAAGGGCTGCAGAGGCAGGGACACACAGCTGGTTGTGCACTGCTCCTGCCACGGCACAGAAGCTTCGCGAGGGGAGGAAAGCTTCTAACTCAGTTTAGGAAGAGGCTATGCATGTGAAAAGTGAAGAATGGTGTGTGTTAAAAGAAAACTGTGAGGGTGAGTAGGAAAGCAACAAGAGCTGGCAGAGGAAGCACCAACAGGATTTGCTAATGAGCCATCAGCTGCGGCCAGGGTGAGTGGAGGGGAAGCACGGCACCCCTGAGCTGTCACCATCGCTTCAGCAGAGCTCGCTTCTCCCAAACATCTTTTCTTCCTCTTCCCTCCATCAAAAGAGTCCTGAGGGACTGCAAAGCACAGAGCTCAGCAGCCAGGCAAGCCTGCCACGAAGCACTGACAGCTCAGAGATAACATCTCCACACAAGCTTGGAGAATTTTGCATTCCAGCATGGAGCCGAGCTCGATTTTTGGTTACCTACATGGGTACCATTGTTCAGTCAAGCCAGCCTGAAACCTGGTAGAGCTTCTCCTTCACTAAGGCTTTCTCTCTATTCAAGCTTTTTTTCTCTCATCTCAAGCTGGATATGCAGGAGAAAGCACGAATGAGAAATCTGTTTACTAAACTGTGTTAATAAAAATTACTGTGTCACGTGTCATCTGTGTTTGTGTGTTGAAAGCAAATGGTGGAAGAATTTAATTGATGCTCTGCAATGCCAGTTTGTGCTAGATAATTCTCCATGGTAAAGGTGTTACATAAAAAGTGATTGGAAAATCTAGTGCTAAGGTAGTGGACGAAGTTTTGTTTAAGTACCAGATAAAAATTAGGAAATGAATGTAAGATTTAAAATATATTTATAAAATTCTTTCATCTGTATTTTCCATTTAGCCCATATTTGGGATGAAGAGCACTCTTGTAAATTGAAATTACTGTCTACTAAAAGCATTGGTCTCAGAGAATTTTATCTAAGCATTTTTTGGGTCTGAGTTATCACTCTTTTTTTCAAAGCAAAATAGATTTAATTTCCCATTTACAAAGCCCAATCTCTGCTTGATTTGCAGTCCAGATTTTGCAGCATTGTGCTAATTCATGAGAAGAAGAGAGGCAAAACCGCTAGAAACAAAAGGAAAACCAATTTTGTTTCACTGTGTTAGGCACAGGAAATACAAGGAATTAACAGGAGAAATAGGAAAGGCAGTGCAGAGGGAGGGAACAAAAATTTCCCCTGTCTCTCTACTTTTCAATGACAGCCCCTCCTGTCTGTCCAAGAACACTGCAGAGAGAATCCAGAGTCCCACAGATCATCAGCCATGCAGAGATGGGACATGAGCACACGGTGAGTGGCTGTCTTTGTTTCTGTCTGCATGGAACCAAACAGCCTCCAGGCCCACTCCACTTCCCAGGCTGCAGGGCTGCATCCAAAACCCCTAGGGCAGAGTTCTGGCCTTTCTGGCCACCCTCTTCTTCCCCTGCGCTCTCCCATAAATTTAGGCAGGAATTTACAGCAGAGCCCACTGGATTGCCACTCAATCCCTTTCAGGGAGAGAGCCTCTAAAAAGCCATTGATCACCACCACCTGCAAGCAGGAGAGGATTGCAGGTGGGGTTTTTTTAAACACAATGAAGGCTCAGTTTCCCAGCGAGTGATATCATTCTTCTGTCTCCAGGGAACGTGTGCACAAAACAAAAAGCACCCTGATTTCACTCTTTACAACTTCCACCTAGTTTATGGTGCCAGCCTTCCTCTTACCTCTGTGATGAGGCTCCTTCCTTCCTCGATGATTCCAGAATTCCTGCT
This sequence comes from Oreocharis arfaki, assembly GCA_013398015.1. Classification (NCBI taxonomy): domain Eukaryota; kingdom Metazoa; phylum Chordata; class Aves; order Passeriformes; family Paramythiidae; genus Oreocharis; species Oreocharis arfaki. The sequence continues at coordinate 145,770 of VZRR01013404.1, read as the reverse complement.
ACTTTTATGATGCCAGGCTCTTTTCCTCCTCTATGATGCCACACTCCCTTGAACATCCAGGATGCCAGAAACCCGCTTACCTCTGTGGGGACAGAATCCTTTCTCCCTTCCTCAGAGATGCCAGACTCTCTCCGTCCTCTTTGATTACCTCCACCCTCTGTGAAGCCAGACTCCATCTTTCCTCTGTGATGTGAGATTACCTCCAAGCTCTGTGATTCCAGACTCCTTCCTTGTGCTGTGGTGCCACACTCCGTCCATCCTTTGTGATGGCAGTCTCCCTCCTTCCTTTCTGTTACCAGACTACCTCCACCCTCTATGATATCAGACTCCATCTTTTTCCAAAACTATTAGAAAGCTAAATGTTGTTTATCCTCATTCAGAAGGATTGGATAAAGTCGAGGATTAATTTTAGCTAATATCCCATGGCTAAGTGCTTGTGGATGTGCAGAGAACCAGGAAAGAGTGATGTAGGAGCACTGTGTTGCTAGGGAAGGGACAAAATGACTTCAATAGTTGCTCTCCATTTGTAATTCCTGTAATTATCTCATAAGGAAAATAACCTCCAGGATGTCTGAGTCAATGACAGCCATGTTCAACCACAGCTTTCTCAGATCAGTTTTGTCACGTAACATATTTATTCGACACATTTTGTCCTATTCTTCCCCATCCTAACCCTTTGTCCTCTTCTTCCCCATCTGTCTGGTGACAAACAAGGTCACCAATGTGCAAGTTCAGTGCAGCTCTAGTGACACTTAGATCGGGGACTTTATTCAGAAACGAGTAGGACATTGGTGAGTACAAAAATTAATCTGCTGGGGATTTGAGCACTGGGTCTCAGGAAATTATTACACAGCTAAGCACCACTTCACAAGCTCTTCTGTCCTCCATAACCCCACTCAACAGCACCAGCCCCAGGACTGGAGGCTGAGTCTGAATATCTAAACAGAACTTAAAGGTGTCCCTGCAGAGCCCTTGGTACAGGGATCATCGGGAGCAAAGTGTGACAACACATTTTCCAGGGCAGGGAAGGAGCTGGGGACAGCACCTTCACAGCTTCAAAATGAGGACAGCCTGCAGGTATTGTCTGGTGGGCAACACCAAATGGTGGTTGGGGGTCCAAGAATTAACATCTTCAGCTTTGTTTCTTAAGCCTTCAGGTTCAACCATGCCTTGTGAACAGCAACAAAAGACTTTTGCCTTGCTTTCAACACTAGAACTTCCCTCTTGTATCGTCTGGATTTTATCACAGCACTACACCTTGCTACCTTGGATCCTACAGAAGGCATCAGCTCTTCAGACCTCACCCCTGGGCCAAGTGTTTCACTCAGGTGAAAGGGTGCCCTCTCAAATCATTTCTGTACTGAGCAGCAGAGGGTTTTTTTAGCATCTATCTAGTGAAACTGCAGAAAACCTTTTTCCTTCAGGATTACACAGCAATTCTGCGTGACGCAGCATTAGTCTGTTGCCCAATGTCAAAGCAACAAATGGCAGTGTCTCTCCTGAGGGCCACAGACAAGCTTAATCTATTTTGTCACTCCCCTAACCCTTCCCAAGCACTGTGGGTTTGTAATTTACCCTTTTAGCCTTCCTTTAGGTGTCCCAATAGAAAGTTGCTTTTCTTTCCTCATAGGGCTGTCTCTTCTCAGCAGCCTCAGCCTTTGTGTAAGTTCTGTTTACTGCAGAGAGCAGCTACTCCATTCCCTTTCCTTTCTCCTGTCTTGGCTCTCCAGGTGGTGACAGTTCCTGCACCTTATTTTGGCCACTAGACAAGTGTGTAAACTTTCCTGCAGAATTATTTCTTTTCCAGTGAAAGCAAGTACTCTTTCACTCAAATGTGCTGGATGTACTTAGTTTCTTTTCACAGATGCACTTTAGTGTGACCTTTGTAGAAGAAAGGGAAAGAGATCAATAAACAAGATGAATAAACCATAAAGGCATCTTTTCCAGAGTCACGGGGATGAAGGGGAAAGGGTACTAAGGAGGTCATGAGGTTATTTGCGCACTTCCAAAACATTCCTGAAACAGGCACCAATATTAGGGAACACTGTATTGTAGGATGCAGAGGTCAGGCATATTGCTCAAAGACTCAGCCCCTGGCATCATAGGAGTATATTGAAATTTTAATATCTTAGAATAAAGAAAGCTCAAACAAGCAAACCCCCATACGTTCCAGTTGCTGGGAAAACAGCACACATTAAAATACGCTCCAAGAAGACACAGAACATAACTGTTCAGGAGGTAAAAACCCCAGGGTTTTGCTCCTCAAATAAGGGTTTTTAGCCAGCTGGAGCACATCAGCATCATACAACTAATTATTGTTGTGAGAATAGCAGTGTAATGCAATTACCATTAATTCGGAAATGACTCAGCATGAGCATGCATAAAGGAAGAATGAATCACTCCTCTGGCTGTAAGGAGCCCAGTCTCAAGTGTGAGAAGCAGCACAGTATGGCTAACAGTGAGATACAAATTTAAGCTATATTTTAAGTTAGCTGACGAAGTCAGTGTCAGTCTGAAGAGGCAAAAGCATTTAGGAATGCCCAATCAAGTTGACTGAACGTGACAGAAGATCACTTGGATGAAATTACTTCGTTCACAGGGGAATTAGAAAGCAGGGAGCAAGGCCATGTAGGCAGAGGTGCTGTCAAGGACTGGGGTTCAGCCAGGCACAGGCAGAAAATAGAAGCTCTCCCAATGAAGAGGTACTGGCTGTGATCTGGAAAACAAATAGGTCCACTATTTACCTAAGCAAGAGGACCAATGTGAGGGAAAGCATGACTCTCAGAGTCGTATTTTAGTGTTTTTCCAAAATCCCTTTGAATCTGATGAACAAGTCTTCAGAGCAAGAACCAGACCTTTCCAACACCTACCAAAGGAAGAGAAGTGGATTTTGAAGTTGAGTAATAGACCCTTTCCCTATGTAGCTTTTGCAAAGCTTACTGCAAAGACACCAGAGAACCTGATTTCCTTCTATGACAGATCATCACCTGGTTGGTCTAGAAAAACCAGGAGATGGAATCTTTTTGGTCTTCAGCAAAGCTTTCTGTACTGCCTCTCCCAGGATCCTTCTGGACAAACTGTCCAGCCACAGCTGGATAAACACATCCTGTGATGGGTGAGCAACCGGCTCAGGGGTCGGGCACAAAGTGTGACAGTGACTGGGGTGACACCAGGCTGGCCCTCGTCACTGGTGGGGTTCCACGGGGCTCCATTCTTGGGCCTGTGCTCTTCAACATCCTCATTAGTGGCCTGGATGCAGGATTTGAAGGAATATTCAGTTATTTTCCCAATGACACTAAACTGGGAGGAGCTGTTGACTCCCTGGAGGGCAGAGAGGCCCTGCAGAGAGCCCTGCACAAATGGCGGGGCTGGGCAGTCCCCAGCCTGGGAGGTTCCACAGGGCAAAGTGCTGGGATGGGGCACCTGGGAATGAGGGGCTGGGGAGCAGCTGCAGGAAGGGACCTGGGGGTTCTAGGCTGTGGCCAGCTGGACATGAGGCAGCAGTGGCCTGGAGCCGGGAGGGACATCCCTGTCCTGGGGGCACCAGGCCCGGAATCGCCGGCCAGGCCAGGGAGGGATTGTCCCGCTCTGCTCTGGGCTGGGGTGGCCTCAGCTCCAGTCCTGGGGACAGTTTTGGGGTGTCACAACATAAAAAACACATTAAGCTGTTGGAAGGTGTCCAAAAGAGGCCACGAGGATGGGGAAGGGTCTGGAGGGGAAGCCACACAAGGAGTGGCTGAGGACACTTGGTCTGTTCAGCTGGAGAAGAGGAGGCTGAGGCCTCACAGTGCTCTTCAACACCCTTGTGAGGAGAAGTTTTGATGTCTTCGCTCTCCTGACCAGGAACAGGACCCAGGGAACTGCTGGAGCTGTGTCAGGGAGGTTTAGGCTGGATATCAGGGAAAGTTTCTTCCCCCAGAGGGTGCTGGGGCACTGAACAGGCTCCCCAGGGAATGGGCATAGCCCCAAGGCTGCCAGAGCTCCAGGAGTGTTTGGACAACGCTCTCAGGGATGCACAGGGTGGGATTGTTGGGGTGTCTGTGCAGGGTCAAGAGTTGGACTCGATGATCCTGGCAGGTGCCTTCCAACTCAGCATATTCTATGATTCTATGAAATTTGGCCCATGATGCTGGATTATGAACATTTTTGTCTTTTACACACATGTAAGTGACCTTGGAAATCTGTTCATGCTCACCCCAGTTTTTTTTCCCTTGTATGTTCTGTGTTTGGACAAATGACTCCTCTCAGTATCTCACACAGTGTGTTTTCCAGCAACACAGGCCATCAAATGCTTTGACCGTGTCCAATCACAGAAACCAGGCAGAGGTGGAACAGAACTCCTTGGATTGCACAGCTGCAGCACACCCCAGGTTACTACAAAAATAGAGATGGTTACGAATAAGGAACTGGCCTCCTTCCCCCAAGCAGGATTCAATCACAGAGTGGTTAAATTTAACCAGAGTTAGTTCACGTCATTCTGGCTCCTTGCCATGGGCAGGGACACCTTCCACTAGGCCAAGTTGCTCCAAGCCTTATCCAACCTGGCCTTGCACACTTCCACATAACATGACCATTGCCCCATAAACCAAAGTTACCAGAAAAATAGCGCTGTAATCTTAACTGGTCCAGATTCTGGGACTCACTGTATTTGGTTCAGTTCAAGGTCAAAATTAGCATATTCATCTTAAAAACAAGGCCACTTTAAATTCACTTTAAATTCCTAATATCTGAAAAAAACTCAGATCTATTAAAAAGCAAAGTTAAATTTAATCACCACTGTAAAATAAATAGCCAATTGTGTTCTAGTTGTAACATCCTAAAAAATATTAAGCCTTAAAATTTTATTCTGGTTGTGTTAGGCCTTTCTAAACACTCCGTTATGACAGTTTTAGGATTTAGGATTTCTTAAGTCTAGAAAATTAAGACTTTTTTCCTTTGAAAAATACAAGAAAAGCCAGCCCTCAGAAAAAAGCACACAGGGTTAAACTTTAACAGCAGGAGTCCATGAGAAACCAGATGCTGAAATCAGGTGGATGCAAGTATAAATAATGTGAAACTGCTCACATTCAACAGAGCCATATAGAGGTTTTCAGAAAGAGTCAGCATTTCTAAATCCTGGCCAGAGATTACTAAAGAAAAGCCCCAAAAACCCCTCTGGTGCACTCAGTGGTGATAGGGAATTGTTGTTTTGATCAAGACAGAAAAATCAAGACCCTGTCCTCATGTGGTAGTTCAGATCTCCTGGCAACCTTCTTAAAGCAGGGCTACCCAGCTTTCTGCTTTGCCTCTAATTTGACTGTTTCTTACCTCCACTGCCGCTTGGGAATCACTTTATATGATTTCAGTTTGGAAAGACACCTTTTCTCCCTCTCTTTAATTTCCTGTAACATTGAAGCGTATTGGTATATATCACATATCTTCAATTCCAGGTATTCAGGTGCCACACATACAGGTGGGCAAAATGCACTCAAAAAGCATCATGACACAAGGAAGCATAACCAGATCCAGGCTCTTTCTGACAACAACAAGAAAAGGATCTGTTTATCACATTGCTTTGACATTGAAAAACTCATTTTTCAAAGGGCATCTCTATTTTTGCCTCCTAATTATAAGCACCATTGTTGGGCACAAATGAGGCAGGTCAACAGCCAGCTAAATGGTCTGCACACAGAGTTGGCTTATAGATGCAGAGTTCACGTGGGGAAAATGCATTCACAATACTCATGATGCCTCCTTAAAAATGTCAGGGTACTGCCCTGAAGCTCTAGAGACAGAGCTCAGCCAGTGCACAGCGTCAGCTCCGAAAATGAGCCCCTGAGGACTTTTTGTTTCGACAACTCGCTGTCCGCATCAGCTACTCCCAGCTTAAAACCTCAAGTCACAAAATAAAGACAAGGTTTTACAACGCAATGCTTTCAGTTCAGAACATCCTAATACGTGAGTAAGGAGGTCCCCCTTCTCAGACATGCCTTTGTTTTCTAAAATTCAGTATAAAATGCTTGAAAAGTTCAAAAAACCGTAGTATCTTTACCCTATGGAGCATAATTTTCTCCATAATTATTTATCATTCTGCTCCTGAATTGTATGGGATAGTTTCTTCATGAGAATTTGCAGTATTCCATTGTCTTCCCCAAAGTTCTGGCAATTTATAACAGCAGAAAATGTAGCCATTCATATAGGAAGAATCAGAAAAAGAGTTATTGAAAATCCCTCCAAGTTCAAAGCCTAGGAAACCATACTTGCATGACAAAACATTAGAAGAGGGTCATTCTCTTTCCTTGGCATCTCCTAAATTTCCCTGTCATCCTGGGAAATATTTCTACAACAGAATTAGTGAGTGAGCCAACAGCTGCAATGATGGAAATCTGATGGAATCTGGTCCTGCACAGAACCCCGACACCGTTTAGGTGTATGAAAAATACAGAACAGCCCAGTCAGATGCAGCTACCCTGGCTTTCTCTGGAAGGAACTCAATGCTGCGAGGTGGGGAAAACATCTTGAGTGCTAGCAGGGAGTCAGAAGGCACGAATTCTGTGCCTCCCTCGTGTGGCTGGGAGCTATACTTGGTGCTCAGCAGTGACAGCAGGACCAGTGCACGGCCCACGCTGCAGCACGGGCTGCCACAGCCCAGGCAGCCCCGGGTTTCTCACACAGGAGGAGTGCCAGCAGCAGTGGGCAAAGGTGTAGAGGAAGGGTTGAAGTGTTTGAGTAAGTCTGGGAGCTGTGAAGTGTAGTTACACAAAAGCAACATATCTACAGATCTTGGTAGTTCTGCAAAGGGCATTTGCCAATTGAAAACCTGAAAGATTTACTGGGGGCAACAGCACTGGCAAGAGATACCTCCTGCTAAGGAGAAAAAGTAATAAAATGGGTGCTAGGAATGTAAATGCCATTTAATTAAAACCAAGAGCTCTGGGCACTGTTTAGAATTAGCTGTAGAGGTTCTTTCAGACCGAATACCTGGCTTAACACAAGTGAGCTTGTGTGTATATTCAGTCCCTGACTAACAATTTCATAACGTTTTATAACAGAAGCCTGTTTGTACTTCTTTCCTTTTGAAGAATAAGTCAGATAATGAGAGTATTGAAAACCATTTCAAAGTTGAATAATATGAAACTCTAAGTGACCCCTCTAATGATCCATTGCCCCTCCGTGAGAGGCATCGTTGCTCATCAGCCTCATGCTGATCCACCTTTTGGATACCACCGCCTGCCCGAAGCTCACTAAAAGGTCATTCTTGGTCTCTAAGGATGCAATTTAAAAGTTAGCTCTGGAAATAACCTTTCATCTATAATGATGTGTTATAATCCCCCTGCAAAATACTAATAATTTGTAAGCCTTGTGGAGGTAATTGTGTTTACCCAAACCCAGAAGTCTGCAGTATTGAAGCGCTGGGGTTTAGATATCAGTGGCCAGGTCGCTATGCAAGCACATTCATTTTCATTTAACATTATGACTTCTTTCCTCTCCACACATCTTCCCCTGCTATTTAGAGCCAAGGAAAGTAAAAGCTATTTCTGCTGGCCTTCCTCCCCCTCCCAGCTTTATTTCTGTCTTCTTTCAGAAAAGGTCTCCTGTGAAGGACCACATCAAACTAGTGTGGCAGAAAACAGCAGATGAAGGCAAATCCAAAGGGTAGAAAGACTAAGTTTGCCATACCAATTACCTATATCCTTGCACACTGAAAATTAAGACACTCAGAATACTCCATTTCCATGAAAACAGGTGTAACTGTTGGCTGCTACGATGGTGGCCAGCACCTCAGAAGAAAAAGTGCAACGGAGCTGTGAGCAAAGGGGTTGGATCCCAAACATCTCTCATGTGATGGAGCAAACCTGCACCCTCATGTAGCTCTCTCAGTATATCTGATATCCTTCCTAAATGCCGTGTCTCAGACTCGTATTCTTTCAAGTGGGAAAAAAAGATGTATCTAATATTTCCCAAGAAGAAAAATTAGAATAATGCACATGCTCAAAAGCTCAGAGGAAGAATCAAGACTTCCTGATATCTATTTCTTAAACATCCAGTATTTTCTAGGTGCTCAGGGCTGAAAATCACATTTATTTCACTCCTTTCTGCCTCATGTTCAGACAAGCATCAGTTATCCAAAAACACACTGAACAGACCACCTGGTTGGGGGTTTTTTTATGTAAAGCAATAAATTACAGAAGGTTACATAGAGCAAGAAAAGAGTTTATTGGAGTCACATCACCAGGAACCAAAATAACATGGCATGAAAAAATTGAAATTAGTTACAGGTACTTGCTACTATTTCTACAGTGTTGTGCCAACATAGATGAGATTAAATAATGTCATGGTGGGGAAGGGGAGGGGAAAGAGCTTCCTCTAATATCTCCTGTCAAATGATGTCTAGATTAAGAAAGGAATTAAAAGATCTCCTTTTTCATTTCCAGGAAGAAAAAGGCAGCTAGATGACCCCACACTGGGGGCAGGGGGGCAAGATGGGATTCTGGTCTAACACCAACATCCTTCGACAGTTAATGCAGAGAAATCAGGGGGTAGAGTATGGAGTGTCCTGGCAGAATTTTGGATGCCCACAGGAGCAGGCAGAGATGCATTTCCTGCGGAAGGGTCCTTTCTGTCCTGGCCGGGTAGTTCAAGGCTGTGCATACTTGGGGTACCTAACCTAGCTGAGATCTCACCTGCGGAGCTTCCCAGGCTGTGGACACTGTTTGTCAGTACCTGGTAGATATTTCCACAAACTCTGTGTTTGGAAAGTGAAGCCAAATCTATTTGAAAAACTAGAATCCCCAATATATGGTCTAATCCATCAAAACATCATCCCCTTCACAGAAAATGAAGATTATGCAACCCAGATTTTTCCTGATGATTTGGGGTTTTTTCCTCCAAGCATCCCAGAACAGTCATTCATATACAGGAGAATCACCATTAGGATTTCCTTTGTCCAGAATCTGTTTTTTAAACAGTCTCTTGTAAACTGTGCTGCAAAAAGAAATCTAGGTCTTTAGATTTTGAGGACATAATTGCCAATCCTGGCCTTAATTGTCATGGATCACTTCACTTCTGGCAAGGGTATGACCACCCATATCTTCAAGCACATTTGTTCTTTTCTGCAAAACTTACCTGAACATTTTGCAAATACCAATTCAGAACTGAGGGCAGAAAAAAAAGGCCACCACTCAACTGCACCTCCAGGCACATGGTCTGTGCTGGATTTTCCACCTCTCTTCTTACCTTATTACATGAAATCTAATCACACTGAGTAGTCGCTTCAATATGCACAACACTCACCACTGAAATTTTCATTAGTTAAAATTCATTCTCATCAATAAAAACACAGATGGCTCCTAAAAGCAGCTTCTTCTGTACCAAGCTGCTCTGTCCATCTTCATCGCTCACTTTGCAGACACTTTAAACAGAATACTTGTAAAATTTGGGCTCTTCTGAGGTGCAGTGCTGAAGTAAATGCTGTCATTTGATTATCAGCAGGATTACAGTGAGTTTGATTCAAGGGGTGATGTCAGTGGGGCTTTCTGAGGTCTTTGACATGAGAGCAGCATATCTGAAAGCTCTTTGTAACCCCTGTAAATGAATTCACCAGCATCTACTCTGTCATGGTTTAATGAAGAGTCACTTGCTCCCTTAGGCTTCCAAACAGGAAATTTTACTATGTTTCATGAAATGTCTTTAAAAGTTGCAGTTGTGATGCAACAGGTTTGCCAGCTGGCAAAAAATCTCTACCGCAGTTGCTCTCTCTGCGGACGACATTGGAGAAGGTGATGGTGGCAGGTTTCCTTCCCTCCCTGCTGGGGTGGACAGGGGCTGGTGCAGGTGGTGTCACAGATGCTCAGTGATTTCTCTTTTCATGGCCTTTTCTGCACGTGCTCTGCTTTTCTGCAGATATCCAGCAATGAGGCAAGCCCTCTCAACAGCAGCACTGGTAGCAGAGTGACACAGCACTGATGAAACAGTTGGAATGGCCTTTATTCTCACAGAACTAAAGAGAGTTAGAGTGGAAAACCGAGACCGAGTCATTCACGCGCTGATATGTTTATACAAAATGAGATCTACCTATCTGCTATGCTTCCACCAGCTGCTTTTGGTAAAGCTGGATCAGAAGGAAGATTGTCTTTGGGTGAGAAATCATATGCAGAATAATAAATCCTTTTTTCCTTTACTTGTTTACAATGTATGTTCATACAAAAAAAGCCCTCTCTCCTTTTTCCTTATGTTCATACATGCGCTCATCCTTCTTTCCCCATGTAAAATATTAATTTACTCAACAGCTTGTAGCTATAAAACATTAGACTAATATCCATCAGATGTCATCAAAAAAGCTACTGATCAGCCAAAATTATCTCTGCTAGTATTCGAATTAGCATCAGAGTGATAAATGCGTGTTAGTCTGAGATGGCTGCTCCTGCAAAGCATGGATGGCTGGAAGGTCTTAACAGGCCACCACCCAAATTGCCTCTGTGCCTTGTAGCACCTCAGCAACAGCCAGAATGTCATCCACTCCCTAGGAGACGAAGTTTAATAGAATTTGAAGAGCAAAGGACTGGACTCCAGAAGAGAGTTTCCTCTTCCATCAAAACCCAAATATTATTCATCTTTACAATAAAGAACATGATAATGAAAAAAGCCATGCACATTCTAATATTTAATTAGGGGCAAAAGTGCTTCAGCAGAATTTCCTCATCACAAAGACAGGGATAGAGGAGAATTTAATTACAATACTTATTGAAAATGTGTTAGCTGTACAATTCTCTCTCCTTCTGTCACAGTTCTTCATTAGGCATAACAAAACAGCTCACAGACCAGGTACTCTGATTAGAACAGCAGCTTATGAATATAATAAAAGCTGTTGAGCATACTGCAAGCAGCAAACCTTTCAAAAAAATCTTTGTCTGCATGACAAATTACCTCCCCCCACAACTGCACTGATACACTGAGTCCTGGGCTGCTGAATGTAATAGGTGGCACGTAGGGCTCTGCTACTTTTCTTCGTGTCAGATATTTCCACACATGGACCCCTCACCCTCACCCACCACTGCTGTGCTGCATCACATTCTGTCAGCCATTCGCAGTTCACAGTACATCACTGGTCCTTTAAGTCGCTGGTTGATATTTCTCCTCCCAGAGACCTTTCAAAATGGCTGATTAGCGTTTTTAGAAGAATTTTGGGAAACACTCCATTGCCTGGTTATTTGACGGCAATTATTTTTCCCTGCAGACACAAACTCTACAAACTCTAGAAATGGAAAGAATTAAAAAGGTGAGAAAACAGTTTCCAATCTAGCAGGTCAGAATGTCATATTCATTTGATTTCAAGTAATATTGATAATCTACTAGCAACAACAGCAGATGTAAGAGTCATAGAAATTGATGTGGCAGTTGTGGCATGATTTGAACTAAATCAGGAGAGAGTACATTGTAACAGAAATCATTGCTTTAAGTAGAATTTGTTTCATGTATTGTCTTACACCTCTAGTGAACAAAAAAATACCACAAAACCCTGCTTTTCTTTACCACTTTGAATTAAAAAACCTTAGCTTATTATCTTGAATACTAATTTCAACCAAAGGGTTGCTGTGTTTTAACCAAAGATGGTAAAAAGTATTAAGCCAGGTTTTATGAAGTCAGAGACAAAAGCTCGTTAAAGATTAAATTCTGCTGGCAATCCATCACGCTGCCTTGAAGGCAATTTTGAATTGAGGTATTAGGCTTTGGGAATACATCTTCCTACCCAATTCACACACTGTCATTTTTCAGCTCCCATTAGAAGAGGTTACCAACATGTTCCCCTGATTACACAAGGAACCAGCTGCCTTGACACCTCTTGAAACACCTCTCAATCATACTGGGAATGAAATTGCTTTAGAATCCATGACTTGGGGAGCATCGGCGCTTCAGCTCTTTCACTGCGAAACAGGATTGACTGCACACTGTTTAAGACAGCACCTAAACAGATAAAAGAGAAAGCTGAGGAAAGATAAGATCAGAAACTCAACCAAAAAAAAGTCTCTAAAAAAAAAAAAAAGAAGCAGAATGTGTAATTTGCCTGAGTTCAGAAGGAATGGAAAGCAGAACTGGGAATTTAAAGCAGATCTTCTGGTCTTAATTTTGAAAATATCTGTGTCCAGCACTACCTTTCCCAAATGAGAATTGATAGAAAAGCAGCTCTTTGATTTACTCATCCTTCTAAGGAATATCTCACTGTAAACAAGATGATAAAGTGAGACAGGGTCTAATCAGGACTAAGAGAACGTCTGGCAGGACTATCAGTCTTGATGTTCCAAGAGATTTTCAAGGACTCAATGGGAGACATTTTCTCCCCAGTCCAAGAGTCTGTCTCAAAATTAGCTTTGCCCAGCAGTTGTGGTAATTGGATAAAATAAATCCCTAAGGGAGCTGTAAAAAGTGTTCAAGCAGGTGGCAGGGGAAAATTTAGCTTTAGATGTAGCTGGGCTTCAAAATCCATGCTAATCTTCACATCCATACCACCCCCCGCCCCCCCCCAAAAAAAAAAAGAGCAAAAAAGGGTTTATGATAGATCAAGTTTAGCTTAAAAACCAACCACCCAAAACCATGGAAAGAATGTCCACAATCAGTTTAAGGCAATCTGATTTTTGACGAGATTAGAGCCATTCAACATAACAGCAACGAGCTTCATGACAACAGAAGTCCTTAACTCCATTTGTGCTCCAGCAGAATTGCAAAATCAGTAACATTCTGACCTCACTACAACAAAACAACATCTGCCAATTTTTACGCAGCTGTGTCTGGAATAACCCAAGGTGCAGCCTGTCTCCGTGAGACCACTGCATAACTCAGAGCCCTTCCCAGCTGTAACCACCCCCTGCAGCTCCTGCAATCAGTCTGTGCACTCACACTGCTCTGGTGTCCACACACGACTTCAAATCCTCCTGTTCTTCCACCAGAGATTGTTTTTCTCAGGAGGGCCATACAGTCAGAACCTATTTTCATGACATCCTGTTCTTTTTTATTTTAATCACATAGAACACATTGCTGGTGTTTTTCTCCTACATATTTAGAATCATTTTCAAGAGTGACTGTAGTTGTTTCCCTTCCCCACATCACTATCTTTTGTGATATTTGCCAGACTAAACACGCCTCCTAATCTGCAAGCTGAGGAGATTCAGCAAGATAAGGGCTGCTGGTTCTCTGCAGATTTAGATACAAAAGATCTGAATTCTGTTACTGAGCTTCAAATTAACCACAGCAGGACAGAAGGACTTTGCCATGGGAAGGCAGACAACAAAGAGCACAGAGATTCACTGATGAGAAGATATTTCATGGTAATAGATTAATAGGCTCAGGTATTTACAGAAGACAGACAGGGTGCCCAGCTTCAAGAGACAGTTTCTTCCTTTGAAAAAAATCTCAGATCTACTACTAAATACAAGCAGCCAACAACAGCACTAGACTGCTGCCTTGTTTGATATTTATGTTTCCACTGCTATATGGGGGTAAATGAGTGTAGACCAACAGTGGTGGGCGGCCCTAGACCATGGCGAGTTTAGAAGAATTACAAAAATGAAGGGTAACCAAGAGCAAAGGAAAAAAAAAATTTAAAAGTGCCTTTGAAATGAGGCAGATGGAAGCATCCCCAGAAAAGCAGAGGGGAAAGCAGCACAGTTAAAACTGAAGCAGAGATTGAAGATTGCACTGCGACCATTGTTTCATTTCCTGATCACGTGAGGAAACGATGAACTGCTGTCAAGGAAACTGAATTTGAGTTTTTGTGAAGAGATAGTAGGAACTAGGACAAACCAGGCAGGTAACAAAAACACTGGGCCTCTACAGACTTCAGCTCAGTGGGAGAGAGCTAGTGTGAGACTTCACTTGGTACCCTGGGCTGGAGGTCAGAAATAGGTCCTGATCCCAGCTCAAATGTTCCTTGAAGGATGACACAGGTCAAACCTCAGCTCTGTTTCATTTTGGTTACTTTCAGGCAAACTCTTTGGGGGCCAGTGGTATTTGTCGCTCCACAGGCAGCACACCTCCAATACAGAGCCAGAACATAACAACGTTGTTGTCACATAGAAGTGATGACATCCAAAGACAATAGGGCGTAAAATAAAGCAGCAGATGGCTTGGTGACTAGAGGAAAATCCTAGAGACGCTTTTTGTTGAAGAGCAAGAAGAAGTGCTGCAGAAGAGCCATGGGAGAAAGCAACAAAAGCTGTAGGTGTTATCACATCCTGTCTCCACAGTGAGCTGTAGTACATGAACGGGACAGGGCAGAAGACAGACGGGAGTGGGAGGACTGTCAACACCAGCAGATACAATCTGCATAACATGCAGCCTGATGTACTTGAATATTCACCTCTCCCTGTCAGGGGAAATGCCAGACACGCTCTCAGAAGAAATTCTCGTGAGCCTTCTTGACCTGGGTAAGCATTTCGTGCAAACTTCCCACGCTGTTGTACGGTGGGTGCAAAATTCTTACGCTATTGCCTTTTATTCCAGACACGCAGGCATAGTCCTTAGCCAGGTTTCCTTTGCCAACAGGTGTTGCCCAGCTTTTCGTAATTTAAAAAAAAAAGAAAATTTCAATTGTTTTCCACCTACTAATTTTCTTACAAAAGCAAATGAACATGGCACAAGCAAACAAAGCAGAACAAATGCACTGTAAAACCTATGTAATTAGTAATCTTCAGTTAGGTAGGGGAAAAAAGGCAGGTAGATGACATATTCTATATATCTATGCTGTAAGCTGCAGCACCGTACAGAGCAATCCAAGCCCACTTCAAAGGAGTTGGGTCTTGCAAACCTCCACCAGCCTGGTGCAAAGGATGGGGTAATTCTCCTGCCAGCAGCAGAAGTGGAACCAGTTTGCTCTGAAATGCCCCTCACTTCATTCAGGCCATGAGGAGATAAACTGCCTTAGCTGCCAGTGGTCTGAGGTGACACCAGGTTAAACTCAGCGGTGGCAGGGTTTTCTCCTTTTGCTTCTGGTGTGAACAGATAAGCAGTTGTGTGTGGGGCGAGATAATCCACCGAGTTGGTGAGGTCAAGAGGTTGACAATCCCCATCAGAGTTGAGGAGTTGCATTGCTGCTCACAAGCAGAGGGGAAAGTTTTCTCCCAGCTCAGCATCAGCAGGAACCTTCTAACCTTGCTCTCCATGAAAATTTGTCATCTGTGGGTTCCACTGCATGGGACCAACAAACTCTGGGTATTTTCAAAAACAAGAGGTTGCTTACAGTGTTTCTGGAGCATTAATGTTACATAAAATAGTGTCTTTAATCCAAGGACTAGATCTTTTTCCTCTCAGGACTGTGCAAAGGCCCTGTGGGAGCGGAGGCTTTGTGCTCGCTCTGGTCTCCAGTGGGCTGGGTGGTTACCAGGATTTGTCCTTTCATGGTCTCAGTGACAACAGCCCAGAGGAGGCACCCAGCCCACGTGGGGGACGTGCAGGTCAGACCGTGCTTCACCCACACACTCACACAAATCCTCTGTTTCAGGCTGAACTACTGAGGGTTTCGTGTTTCCTACAGAAAATTTGTGAAATCACTTTCACAGTGGCTTTAAAACCTCTGTGTTCCTTAGGAGGTCTCAAGGCATATTCAGACATCCTTGTCATACTTTAAGCAGTACATCCATGTAAGAATAATGTCTTATTTAAACTAAAAAATGGCTATAACCTGCAGATACAGCTCAGAAAAAAAAAAAGATAAAAGTAGTGCTGAAACCATCGTTAAGAACAGCCTATTGGCTAATGTTGTAAAATGGTGGCATCACACTTAGGCTGTCCTATTAAGGATGAAAAAATACAGAAGTCAGATAATGTAATGAAAGTCACAGATTTAGAAAGCTTAGCTGTGCAGGAATTCCTGATAGCTGTAGTGCTTATATCATCCCCTTGTGAAGGAGGAAAAATTGACCTCGTAGTGACACTCTGCATTCAGAAAAAGAGCAAAAAAGTCCTAACAGACAAGCATTTATGTCACAGATTAAAGAAAAAATATAGAGAGGGTCAGGCTGTCAAGGAAGTTCAGTAAAACATCCTTTTGTGGAGACCACATGGTCTCCTGTGCTAGTGAATTTGGAAAGGCTGATTGGTGCACCACTACCAAGCTGAAAACCAGAGGCCTCAGCAAATATTTGAATGTCTTCTACCTTTTCTAGTTGTTATTTTAGAGTTCACGTCTCTAGCTCAGAGAAGCCAAGGGCTGTCCTTTTTTTTTTTCCTCTTCTTCCCCTTCTCCCCCCAGCTTTGCAATATTTTCTTTCTAACTAGATGCAACTAGTTTTAATGCCATGATCAGATGTTAACTCCTTCCAGAGGAGGCTCCTGTCTCAAAGTATTCAAATGCTGAAATGAATTGACACAGAGAACCAGTCTGTGGGGCCCTCCCACATATGGGAGACTTGGTGGATTGCACTTTTGGTTATTAAATCTACCTGACTGTTGAACAAGATGGTTTTGTTTAAAAAATGAGCACACAGCCTTCAGCATCTTGCACATTTCAATGTCTTTTTTTCTTTTTTCCAAAATCAGTTTCCTTTCCATACTGATCATGTGGGAATTCCTCCTCATCACTCCCATAATTCTCTGCAATTCTTACAGTACTGGAATACAATGGCATGTTGAAATCACAGCTTCAATCAGGGCCTCATTGTAGCAATCACAGCAACCCGCAAAGTTAAAAATATTCCTTGTTATAGTCTATATTTAGGAAAGCAGGAAAGCCTAAATAAATCATCTAATTTTGTAGGCAAGGAAGCAAAGCTCCAGGACATTCAGAACCAGCCCCCTGGAGCTAGTTAACAATTTCAACAGTCTTCAAACAAGACTCAGTGCTACGTGACAAAATATCCAAAAAGTGCAGTTCAGTTTTCAGACATTTCTGCCCCACCTGAAGCAAAGTCATTCAAAGAGTCCCTGAGCTGAGCACCACATTATGCACCTTTTCTCTTCCTCAGGCCTGTCCACTACAGCAATTTCAGAGTGGTTTCCCCAATATTTGGCACATAGCTGCTCTCATTGCAAAGAGGAATAGATCCCATCTTCTGCAAAGGCCCCCAGTGGGCCACAAGAAATTAGGAGACAAAATAACAAAATCAAACTAATCTTACCTTAAATCTTTCTCCTTCTCCTTTTCCCTTTTCCTTTTTGACAAGTCAACTCATCCAGGTTGGTTTGTCAGTGCTTTGATCTGCAAACCAGCAAACCATCTGTGTTTATTTCTATTTCCATCCCTATTCAACCAAGCAGAGAGACAGATATTTGACCTTAATGTTTTGCTTAAGTCCTGTAGGTCTCAGTACCTTTGGAAGGTGTTAGATGAGCAATAGAGGCTCAACTTTCTTCCTTGTTCATGGCACAGAGTTGATAAAAGATGATGAGTGGTAAATAAACACATGACAAAAAAATCCTCCTCCTTTTATCAGTAGTAGTGATGATGCCAGACTCTCCTTATAAAAAGGCTTTCCCTGATGGACAAATTCATTTAACGCAGAGCACTAAAGAGGGAACTTCTGGACTGCTTTAGGAATGCAACAAGAACAACAATGCTCTTTAGCACAGTCAGGGTGGGAGGACAGACACAACATTGCTTCACTATTTAAAACTTTAAAAAACTGTTTTACTGAGAAATCACTGAGATTCCATGATATCACACATTCTTTGAAGGATGATTTTATGAATTTTCAGAGATTACTTCTGTATTTGGCCATGCCTTTGCCCCTCTGAAAAAACATGATACTAACGTGGCTAATAACACATCTCAGAATACAATAACTCAGACATGTTTGAGTGAGAGACAGTTCAACAGCTACATTCCCTAAGTGTATTATTTACTCTTGGCTTGCTCTGTCACAGGCCTGCAAAGGAAAATGCAGATTTCCTACCTGCATTTCTTCTCCCAAGCGCAGTGTTCACACATGGAGCTGAGACATCGTGAAGATGCTGGGAATGTCTCCAAAATCATCAAGGTTGTCAGTACCAAGCAATGATATAAAAAATTCTGTAGCCCTGCAACCTCTGTCTCAAGAAAAGCTTTTCCTCCACTACCCTTATACAAAGTTTACTTCAAAAACTTATTTTTCTGGCAGCTGGATACCTTGGAATTTTCAGCTAGGCCACAAACACCTATTACTTTTTGTGTTACTGCTCTATCAGTGCAAAGAGCTCTTTTTCTTCCTGATGCCTGCTACTCTTCCATCCCCACACAGAGAAATGCTCCCAGCTTTGTGTCAGATAGAATTCCATTAATGCACTCTTACTTTTTCTGCCTATAAAGGAAATGCTAAATAATAATAGAATCAACAAATGAAGCCCAGCTGGCATGTTTTCTTTCAAAACCCCTTCTTGCCTCCCCACTCGTGCTCTTTACCCCAGGAACATACCCACATCACCTTCCCCCTTGCACCTAAGCACCAATATTTAATGTCTCTTTGCATCCTGGGGGCTCCTCCCCAGCAGTGAAGTTACACAACATTGCTCAGTGTTAATACAAGGGGTTTGAGCAGCCACTGGCTCCACTGAACAATTTTACTGATGAACTGTAATAGCTTTAGAAAAGAATGTACATCTTTTCTCAAGCCCAAACCATTCCTTAGAGATAAATAGTTATGTGAACCATGAAAATCACAGGATCAGATAATTTGTGCTGATCAGACACACAATCAGTTGATTAGCTCCAATTAGTTTGGAGTTTGAGTTCTTAATTTCTCAGCCACCTGTTCTCAGGGACCTTTCAACAATTCCCATAAGAAAGCTCTTCAAAAGAAATACCTTTTCAGTGCTATCACTGAATTTTGTGTAAATATCTTCTTTTCAGGAATTAAGATCTGTATCACTTTTTACAAATACAGGAGAAAGAGGAAAATGAGAAAATCCATGTGCAAGAGCCCTTGGAGACAGGAAACCTTGGAAGAACTGCAGTACCATGGACCCTGCAGCAGCACAGTTCCTGTGCACACTGAGTAGAAAATGTCCAACAAAATACTCTTTAATCAGCAATTTTTCATCCCCTGCACTTGAATGGTTATTTTAAAAGAAAGCAGTGTATTTAAAAATTTGCCCAGATGCTTTTTTGCCATGTTTTGCATTCAGAAACAAGCACTGGTTTCATTTTGTTTGGACTTTCCTTACCATTACCTGTCTCTCCAGTGAAAACAATACCTGATTTCTGCAGGCAAATTTTCAGAGCTAGAGCAGAGAAGTTAAAACATTCAAAGGCAGAGAAGCAGTAGAAGGTTGACATTCTTTACCCTCTTCTTCCAATACTTCAAATTAAGTGTCATTGATTCCAACACTGCATGGATCTGCCTTCCAGTTTGTCACCCAGTATGGCAGCACTGGACCCTTCAACTCATCACTCACTCCCAGAAAAGTTAAAAGGTGGCTTGAAAACCCTACAAGAATAAATCCAAAAAGAGGAGTGGGAAAAAGTAGACATGCCACTGTCAACATTACCCCCTGTTTTAAGAGGAGACAGCCCAAAGCTCCTGCTGTTTGCAACCAACAAAAGTAGTTTTTTAAAAGTTATATGGGGAAATGGATGGACATTTATTTCAGTCTCAGGGGCAGAAGAGCACGTGCATGGTGCTGTGTAATAGTCATGGGTATTAAGGGAATCTAGAGGCATAAAGACTGTACTCACACTGAATATAAACATTTAGGTGCCAATATAAAAATCACTCATTTATATGATTTTGCTTCAGGTCCTGGTAAATTCAGTTTGGCAGAGGCTGGGATCTGTACCTCACAGCTGTGAGATGCCACCAGTTTCCTGCCTGGCTACAACTTGCTTCACCCCTCTCACTTCATTCCCCAAAACAGCCCTCAGTCTTTTCCTTTTTTACCTGGAGCAATTAGGACTGTTCTGATGCTCACAGCAAGCCTCCATGGAGCACCCTATTTTCAGCTGTGCTTACATACAGACGGGGATAAAAATAAGTCAGGAGGGCAGGGTGATGAAGTGTTTCCTGAAAGAGGCTCCAATAATTTATTTTGTTTTCACCGAAATGACCCCATGGACAAGTTTACCACGCAGCTCAAGCGCCTGAGTCATAAAAACATGCGTGCACCAGAACCACCAGCTGTTAAGAGACCCCTGATATCATACACATCTGAAAACAGGGCAGCTCAGGGACAAAAAAAAGCCTTTGAGTATCAGTGAGAGCCCTGTCTCTGCTCACTGCTCAGGCAAACAAGTGCCAGAGAGCTGCCATGGAGCTGGCATCGTGTTACTCCCGTCACAGTGATTCCTCTGTGCTTGGAGATGTGGCAATGCTGCTGCCATACAGCATGTTCAGTTGTGCCAGGTCTAATAAGGCTTATGCACTGACTGTCCCCGGCAACAAGCGTTGTCCTAAATCATGCATAAAACCTGCAAGAATTTTAAATATTGTAATATGTTAATACATTAACCAAAACACATCCTCTCAAAATACTGACTCCTCCCAGTAAAAAATGGGCACACACAGAATAATCCACGTTTATGACACCTTCAGGACCTTGAAAGAGCTGCAATATTTGCACAGAAAAGAAACAAAAGCATACACAGTTTTAAAAGGGTCTGTGATTTGACCCGCAAGGAAAGGATGTACTCTGAGAAAAACGCTCTCTAAGAACTGCCAAGGGCTTCTGTATGAAAAAGTAATGAGGCCCATTTCTTTCTTTCAAAGCCCCATCAGGCTGCACAGCAGTGCAGTGGCAGGAGCTGTTTAGTCCCACGGTCCCAGGAGTGGGTGTGTGCAGTGCCAGGGGAAGGCAGAGAAACACCTCACACCCGACACTGCCATTTGAGCTCCTAACTGGGAGGAAAAAGCATCCATCTCCCCTCCAACAGCACATATACCCTCCAGACACAAACCAAACCCTGGAAAGGGGGCAGAGACCCTCTTTGGATCCCCCTCACCTTCAGCTCTCCAAGTCCTGGAACAAAGCTTTGAAAGAAGCAGACGGTTCCTAAGGCTGTGACAGCATAAAATGGAATATTACAATTCATGAATATTACAATTCTTTTAGGTGTCTGAGGGCATCATCCAGCCGATGCTGAGGTACCACCAGACATCCTCCTGCCTATTCAACCTTCCACTTGGAAGGAAAGTAGGAAAGGGGTGTAGAAATACAACTGTTTTCTGACTTCCTGCCAGCGAAATGCACGAGGGTGTTTCAAATGAGTTTTTTGGAAAAGATTTCCGTAGCAATGTTGTGGGAGGACTTGAAGGGAGATGAGTGATACCCTTGATTTCATTTCAGGAAAACCATATGCTAAATTGTAGGAATTAATTTTCCCAGCTAATATTTTGACATTTCTACAATATGGTCAAAATTAAAACGATAATAACTGTATTTGGCTTGTTTATCCTGCACGGTGTCTGAATGTATAGTGGTGGGGGGCGTGCAGATATATTCATTAGTGCAGATTTGCACAAGATTAAATCATCAGTCATGTAGGAGCCATGAGGTACAGCTTAGAGGCTTCTGACACTTCTGAGGAGGAACCACGGACACACCCCTCGGCAGCGCCCAGAGCTCCACAAAAGGGAGCAAGCCCTTAACGGGAGGCTCTGCTCCAAACCCGTGGCCATTTCGCCCTCTTCTGCAGAATAGCCCCGTTACTCCGCCAAAGGAGGAACACTCTGGTCAAAATCAAACCCTTCCCTGTGGCAAATTAGAGGCTTTCTTCATGTGTTTGTGCATCCATAAACCTCCAGCTCTGACCCAGGCAGGATGGTGCAAAGGCTCCAGGCCAGGTTTCAGGTTGGTGTTCTCTCTGATCTTTCATACAGCATTGTTTCCAATTATTGCTCTATTTTTCCCTCCTGGATTTCTTAATTCAGCAGGTATCATCTCTGCTAAGAGTATTCTCTGTCACCCTTACTCGTACAAATAACATGGGATTCCAGTGGTGAAGTAGAAATAAAATCATAGATTAGAAGTAAAAAAACCATAACTTGACAAAGCAACTGCCAAAAATACTTCCATAAGCACCGATCCTGTTCCTTCTGAAGCTGTCAGAAACACTGACATACATACCAAAGCTAATTCAAACATTACAGAAAAACATTATCTCAGTAATTTACCCTAATTTGAGGGAAGCTGCTTGGTGTCTCCGAAGGGCTGATGAAGTGGCAAGTTTAGGACTTTACATCCCACAAACCCGACTGGCAGCAGGTGCTGTCTGTTGTTTCCCCTCTCAGGAATCTGTACACTAAAAAAATTATCACTTTCTCTTAGGAAGCCCTCAGGTCTGGCTGCCCACGCTCACTCCGGATTTTTCTTTATTGGACACATTTAAAAAGTTATTTCAAAAATTACAACATACAGGACCAAGGCCCATCCCAGCATCTTCCAAAATAGCAACCTTGTCTCTGACCACTACGATCTGTTTTCTCTCTAGTCTGCCCCATAGTCCAGGTTTTGTGTAGCAGCACTGCTGGATAAAGGTTGTGATCTGATGCCTACTCAATGTCCTTTCAGAGATTGTACTACTCATAAAACTAAATCTACCCTAAATCCACTCATAATTAGGTTGCAAAAAAACCTCATAAATATATCACGTAACTCAATTTCTTCAATTGGTTTGGTCCCACAGGGCCCAAATAAACAAGTGGCAGTAATAACAAAAATGAGTTTCCATTATTGACACGAGAAGACACAACTCTGACAACACAACAACCATTGATGAAGGGAATGTCACATATCACCACACAGCCTGTAGGACTTTTAAACACGGTGCAGATGCCAGACTGAACTTAAAGAAGCAACATAAATTAAATTCTACAAGTACTGAATTGTATCTCCCAACTGGCAGCCAGCTGCTGCTTACCTCAGATTAATAGGCAGTACGCCAACGCTCATATCCAGCCCCAGGTGAAAACCAGAGGAAAAAAAGTTTGTCCAGCAGGTGACTAAAGGAAATGTGCATGTTGTGAGCTTTAATCCTTTGTTTTTTTGCAAGAAACTTCAATAAGTTGTTACTAAAGATATTACACTCTTTACTCTTGAATTCAGAGGTTACACATTCTCAGCCATCAGCCCACACCCTTCCCTACCATACAAACAGCTGCAGCAAACCATTCTTTAAGTAAAACATACAGTGAGAAACAAAGGGTAGTTCAGATCATCACAACACTTCGTAAACTAGATTCTAAGTTGGCAACTATAACCAAAATGCCCCCATGAGGGCATAAACATTGGTGGATGCATATTTCTAAAATTTCTGGCAGCAGTATGTCTTATAAATGGAAAATATTTCCTTTTTAGCAGATCATTTAACAAAATCCTAGTACAGAACTTACTATAGCCAGGGCAATAAAATATATTTTTTTGCATTCCATAAAATTAAAATCCAGGTCATTTAAAAAAAAAAAAGGTATTAAGTTCACTATCACTTCTGATTCAGTGCTTCAGGTAGATTCTTCTCAATTGCTCACAGCCTAAAACCATGTTCATTAAAAAATTGCCTTAAATACATTGGATATTTCCCTGAGCTAATAATTTCCTGCCTTAATGATAGTCTTCTGTCTAATGCATGAAAGTACCAGGAGATACTATTCTTCTCCTTCGCTGCCCCTAAGAAGTGTGACTTTTAGATAAGTCAGAGCTGTTTTAAAAGCTGCACTACCCACAGAGAGCTGGGTTGAAGGAGGCCTTTAAACTTGGTCAGAGCCTTTTAAAAGTCATTACCTCCAGGTACAGAAGAGCTGGCACGTTTCAGCCCAGCATCTCAATGCTTTGAGTCCTGCCAGAATTCCTGAGCTCTGCTGTGTGCACACTCTGATCTGTGCTGCAACTCTGACGTTTCAAACCCCACCAAACCAGTGCAATGTCCCAGTGCAAGAGTGGGCTGAGGGGCAGAGCACCCACGTTGTTCCCTGTCCTTGTGCTCCTGGGGGTGTCATTTATTCTGGGCAAGTGCAGCCCCATCCCCGAGCCCAGCAGCTGCTGACACCAAGGGAGGGCAGGCAGGGACGAGGAGTGAAGGCACAAACCCAGCCAGGGGCTGAGCGGCTGCGCACAGGTTTTGCGTGGGAGATGCTGGATCAGAGGGAGCAGAGGCAAAGGAAATCTAAAGATCCATCATGGAATCCTGTCCAGCTCCAGAGGTGAGGAGAGATGCTGTGCAGCAGGCGTGCAGCATCCAAAGCAAGCTGGTGCTAAGACGGGCTCACCCACTGCCAGCACCTGTGTAATTCTGGCTGCAGGGTAGAAAAATGCTCAGGACAAAATATCAGAGCTGAGGAAAACACACACTGACATCTAAAGCATTCTTTTCTCTTATAAGATGCAGGACATGCATCAGCTAACTCTTTTTATTTGTTTTGAAACTGACAGCATAAGGAAGCAGATGCTGCTAACCTCGACTGTGTTGAGTTGTCCTTATGGCTATGCAGTCCCTCTGAAATTAATTATTCTTTTCAAAGAGCAAGAAACTTCTTTACAAAGAAAAGTTAGAATCAAAAACTACGGAATTTTCAAACATTGTATACATGGACTCACATTATCTGCCATGATATTAAAAGAAAAAAAAATGGTTTAATGGTGAGATTAGTGAGAAAATGTGTTTGCCACAGACAACGAAACCCAAGAGTGAAGGAAGCAGCTGCTGACACTTCTTAGCTGCATTTCAGGGTAGAAAGTGCCTTGTCGAAGAATACTGGATTGTGACAATCAAAGCAGTAAATCTCTTTAACAATCCCCCAGGAAAAAATCCCTTTGCCATAAGGAATGCAGCAAACAGAAAATGGTGATATGATAATTATATGGTGAGAATTACCAAGAAGGCAGAGCAACCTGCAGACTGAGTTAATACTTTGCCTCTAATTGAAAAGCTAAAGAATAATAGATAGTCCCAAAGCTCTGCAATTTAAAGCAAGCTACACGTTGTGAATGTTTTCTGATAGCAATAGTTGACAAAGGGGCAGCAGAGGTTCACAGAAGCAAAAACTTTCCCTGTATTCAATGCCTTTCAGCAGGGAAAATTAGATGAGTCGATATATAATTTGGTATTTAATATACCATTTGTACACCGTAAATGTAAGGCAATGTTGGCATCGGGGGATGATAGTGGCTAATGAAAGCAAAAATTACTCGTGGTAGAATGAAGGTAATTTGCACATCATTAATCCTCCTGTCCCATAATTCAAATGCATAATAACAGCAGTCTCTCCCCCATGTCTCAGCAGCAGCTGAATAGCAGTGCTGTTCTGTAATCTTACAGTATGTATTCAGTGCTTTTGGAGGCAGGGCTGATAATACCAACAATTATTGAAATTCCTCAGTATTGCCTGCACAGAGCCCTGCTTGCGGTTGCTTTCAGAACCAGGCCTCACTTCAGCCATGTAGATGGATGCTAGATGTCTTCCTTGCAGGAGATTAGGTTTTTTCAGATTAAAACTTTCAGACAGGATAATTTACTTGCTTCGGAAAACGTGGGCTTGTGAACGGGAAATGTGTTTTTCTCTGCTGATCTTTTGGAAAAGCTGCTACTTTCTGTGTGAGGGTGGCAGCTTGAAGAGGGCAGTAGGTGCTTCTTCATGATCCCATATTGTTTTTGCCATCAGCAGAAGAGTTACGACATGAGAACTGAAAAATCACCAAAGCCTCTGCCTCATTTTGTCTCGCGGAGTTGCCGGGGCTGAACTGCCAACACACTCACCATCTGCTTGGTGCCACCAAGCGTGTTCCCACCTTGGGAAGGCTTCACGCCTCTTGGCGGAGGACAGCCAGGCTGTGTACGTGCCGAATCTGAAGTTTGGGATCTGGAGACTGGGTTGGGCTGGATAAGAAGGAGACAGGCAGTGGGAAGGTGATTGTCCCGTTCTGCTCTGTGCTGGGGCAGCCTCACCTCGAGTGCTGGGGGCAGCTTTGGGCACCAGGATGTGAAAAAGACGTTAAAGAGCATCCAAACAAAGCCACGGAAGTGGAAGGGCCTGGAGGGGAGGAGTGTGGCTGAGTGGATGTGAGGAGTGGCTGAGGGCTCTTGGTCTCTTCAGCTGGGGAAGAGGAAACTGAGGTCAGAGCTCATTGTGCTCTTCAACATCCTCATGAGGGAAGCTGAGGGGCAGCTCTGGTCTCTGCCCTGTGTGACCAGGGACAGGACCCAGGGAATGGCTGGAGGTGTATCATGGAAGGGTTAGGCTGGATATCAGGAAAAGGTTCTTCCCCCAGAGGGTGCTGGGGCACTGATCAGGCTCCCCAGGGAATGGGCACAGCCCCAAGGCTGCCAGAGCTCCAGGGGTGTTTGGGCAACGCTCTCAGACACAGGGTGGGATTGTTGGGGTGTCTGTGCAGGGCCAGGAGTTGGACTCAGTGTTCCTGTTGAGTCCCTTCCATCTCAGCTCATTCTGTGATTCTGTGAAGATAGAGAAGGACCAAAACAAGGATGAGCAGGAGGCAGAGGAGTCCAACAGCTGGGGAAGACTGAGGCACACTGGGCCAGGATTCCCCCCAGCACAGGGGCTGGGAGTGTCAGTCCCAGGCTCGCTGCTTCCCAGTGAGCACCCCTCACATCTCTCTGGGTTTGCACCCCAGAGAGCACAACTACCCTTCATCACCACGGTGTCACCAGGCCCAGGGCTCTCTGTGGTGGCCCTGAGGCTGGTCCCAGTCAGCATCACATGAAGGCTGCACCGAGGAAGGAGTTTCATCTTCCCCACAACTTCAGGTAACACACACAAACATACTAAAAGTCAGAGCATATCAAAGTCAGAGCAGCAGGCAGGCAGCAGCTGGGATGTGTAAAATTGAAGGCATAGAGGGGGATCTGAATTCCTTTCCCTTACACACACACATGAAGACACACTTTTCAAACATCTGATCACAGGCAGGTTTTCCAAAGGGTGCCTCTGAAGGCCTCTGCACACAGGACACCCCTCATGGACAGCCCTCCTCCATCTGCTGCCTTTGCCCCTATCTCTGTCTGCTGCCTGCTGCTCACATTTCTTCTGAAATCAGAGCAATTAGCTTTTCACATAGGGCCTCTATGATATTACTGCTGATGGTACTGTACCTATTTTTAAATAAATAGCCTCTGCCCAGTGAACAAATCCAGAAATTAATATACACACAGATTAGCTTGATTCCAGTTGTGCTCAGTGCATCTGCAAATCCAGATACCAGAGCCTCAGGTGAGGATGTAATTAGTGATCACCACTGAAAAGCTGGTTTTACATGAGCAGGGATCAGATAGGAACACACATGGGCAAGGAAAGCTGCTTGTGTATTTCTATTATTGTTGTTATTGCAACTTAGTGGCCAGAGCTAGGTTTCCTATACAAAGGGTTTCTTGGTTTCACCAAAAATGCTGCATAAAATTTTCCACCAATAACAAATCAATTTCCAGTCAGCTTGCACCATTTCTTTCAGACAGAAAAAAAAAAAACTGTTTAATTTTTTAGCAGGATTACTAATTTAGAGGCCTTTTAAATGCCATTAAGAATAGCTCATTTTAAAAATAAAAATACAATTACCCACTAAGAAGTCAGCATGTTTAATTTCAAAACTCATGAAAAACAAGCTCTTTCAGAGTTTTGCCATGGAAGACGCCAGAGTCCATACATTCTACAGAAAGTGGAAAAAAGCTTATTTGATGGTGACAGCTTTCTGTAGTTTCTATGCAAAAGACAGAGTGTTAACTGTGCAAGCTTTCTAAACAATAGCACTCCCTGACCTTGAAGGTTTAGGAGTTTTTGATTTTAAACCTACTTTGCTGCATACATTGTTCTCTCCAATAATTTGCAGCTTTCTGATGAACTCTGCTATTTATAATAAAGGGTCTTGGCTAGTTTGATTTTGAAGTAATCGGTGATTTTTATGGGGAAAAGTTAAATGAGAAACTCTCAGGATGTAAAAAAAAAACCCCTAAAATATCAATTTTCAACAAAATCACAAAAGAAGAAGGCATTCTATCTTGATAGCTCCATCAAAGGATCCTCCTCATCCTGCAGCACAGGTTTCTGATACTCAGGCTTTCTTCTGTGCCTCAGGCAACCACAGACTCAGTGCGAAGGCAGGCAGGGAAAAGAACAGCTAGATACAGCTCTAAAAGCTGAAGTTAAAAAAACCCTTGCTTTCCTACCAAGTTGAATATCATTGCCTCTCTTTGAACCTCTATAGCTCAACACACTCCACCTGTTCCAAAATTTCATTGCTTTCACAATTATTATTCAGGAAAAAAAACCCCTGACCTTGATTTTAAATATAAAATAGCAGCCTGAAGTATTCACACACACATATGTATGTGTATGGTAAAACACAAGCATAAATAAATTAGTAATTTTTTTTAAATCCGTGTTTGGTTGCACACAAATTGCCCAAAGGGCATGCCATGGATTCAGGGTCCTGCTCACCCCAATTTCTAGTTTAGGAATGGGGCCATCTGGATGGCTGTCAGGATTCACAGAACGACTGCCACGCTGACCACAAGTGCCTGAGATTTCTACCAGTCATTACAGCAGCGGGGAGATCCTGAGAATTTAGGGGGATAAAAGCCTGGGGCTCCCAGGTTGGAGCTTCTTAGATTGCAATGATATTTGTCAGCATGCAAACATTTCATTCCCCCTTCCCAGCCATTTCTAAGCAGAAGTGAGTCAGGAAAGAGAGCCAAACCGAGACATTATTTCCGTGGCACATTTATAAATACTCAGCTCCATAAGACAGCAGATTCAGAGAGCACTCCAAAGAATTGTCCTCATTCAGGCATAAGACATCATTGTGGAAATATGCCTTTGGCTGTGGCAGTGATTTCCCTGGATTACAACTGAGTGTACGCCAACAAGCTGGAAGGGTTCCATAGCATGGGAGTGAAGTGTTTGAGGCATCCAAAGCTGTGCTTTAGCACTTGTTCCTGCCTAAATCTACACAAAATCGAGTCCTTTTGGAGATGGAGAGGTAGTCCTGCAGTGAGAGGAAGCAAACATCATTTGCTGAATGCCAGCAATGCCTCTTACTGTTTTTCAAGGTATGTGGAAATTAGGAACCTACAAACCAACAAGAAGTGAACTGAGTGCAAACAGCTTCTGGAAAATCTCAAAAAATTCAGAAGTAGCAACTCCAATTGCTAACACCTTTTGGAAGGCCTTTAAGTTCATCTGTTTACAAGCTAAGGAAACACATGTACTTGGATTTTTTTTCACTGTTTTACTGAAAATTAGGAAAGGAACTGGACAGAACTCAGTGCCTAAGCCCTCGAGGGTGAACAGGTTTTGAAAAAGGCCTTTTATTATACCTTGTTCATTTTAGAGGCTGAGCACCAGAGAAAACAAGATCAAGCAGGCAGAATTGGCTTTGGCTATGTCTGTATCCCTTTTACCTTTGCCTCTGCTAATGCTGTAGTCAGTCAGCATAGAAGCCTGTTTTAAACAGGTATTGGAGAAAATACCTGTTTGCATGAGAAATTTGACAAAGCACCAAGATTAGCTCAGCTATAGTACAAGATTGTGATTCCAGGCACATTTCAGCCTCACTGTCAGGGTGATTTCTCTCTACAGAAGAGGTTTATTTTTCTCTCGCACTAACAAAACCCAAGAAATCCAGAATAGAAATGAGTAAAAGATGAATCCGCTGTAAAGCGTTGTCTTACAGCAATTCAAGATCCCATTTCCAGCTAAATTAGTTTTAATTTCCTGATTAAATAGTCAATCACAGAATTTCATTACAAAGAAACGTGCCCCTAAAATATTTTTTTTCCTTTCTTTTTAAGACTCCCAGTCACTCCGTCTCCATTGGTTGGCAGGAGACAGCAAAGCATTAAGGATTTGAACTTCTTGGCCTCATCTGTGTGCAGATCCCACCCTCCCCACCAGCTCATGCCTCAAGCTGTGGACAAACAACCACACACCCACCCCTGCCATGGGTACACAAATATTCAGCACGGTGCTCCTTCCCTGGGGTCTGTGTTGCAACATGTCATTAATGACTCTTTTGTCACATGTCCAGAGCAGTTCTTGCTCCATGATGTAATTTAATATTTCCACTTTGTCCCCACTATTCTGAGAGCACGTGTGTTATAGCTGCTCACCTCTTATGCCTCAGCTGAAGTATGAAGCTGCCCATGAGGCATCAATGAAATCACAGCAACACGGTTTTGGAGAAAGTGGCTGGTTGATTAAGAAGAGTTAGGCTGGCTAAATGTGTTGGGCTTGGCCCAAGGAAAACTAAAAAGCATGCAAAAGTAACATTAAACTGGAGAACTGCAAAACAGGAGTACCACTGGAGCAAATGGAATGGAACCGAGCAGAAGAAAATGTCGATAAATTATCCAATAAAAATGGAGCAATGGTGCAGTTTGTCCCGTGGAATGGCTCTGCTGCAAACCTCTAGCACAGAGGAACTCAACAGGCTGTGTCAGGAAAAAATTCTGGCATAGTAGGGCATAATATAAATATATATATGTATGGGGAATGTGTGCTGTATAATTTTATTCTGTGGTGAAATCCTCTAAGAAGGTTCAGAGGTGGAAAGCCCTGGAACAACTCAGTGAGTAGAAGGCAGGTGTTCTCAGCGGGGTATCTTACAAAATTCAGTGTAACTTGGATAAAAGGTCAAAGGAGAAGAAGGTACAACAACCTTTCTTCTTCAATGAGTTGCCAAAACCTAACATGGATACAACATGCATGAGCTACTGTGAGACAACTACCTCAGCCCAGACCGGGACACACCCACCTGACAGGAAATCTGTGCAGATCAGCTAACTGGCATTTCTGAAGCACTTCAGGGACCTCAGGAAAAAAAAAAAAAAAAGGATTAGTTATGTAAAGTGCTTGTTCTTGGGAATCACCAAACAAATATAAATGACAATGGGGAGCTTGGCAGTGGTTAAACACTCCCGGGGAGTCCTCCATCCTTGCCATTTGGATCCTGAAAACAAAGCCTGTAAATAGGAGAGCAAATGAGCACACTTGCAATAGAAGAGGGGAGCAATGATGTGAGGTTCTGTGGCTGCCACAGCACGGCTCGAAAATTGGCCTCATACCTTGCCAGGAGCTGCTGCGTGCCCCAGAAAAAGGAGAATATTGCTCAGTAATTAAGAGCTGGCTCTCATTCCACGTGTAGGATTTGGGCTGGTGGGGGAAGCTCTTGGAGTCCTTCTGGCAGTAAAGGGGCCCAAAAGAGATTCTGCAATCCCTTGTGGGAGGTAAATTCTCTTTGGGATTTTTGCCTCTGTCCAACAAGGTGTTCAGCCCCATTCTACACCTTTTGTCATCCAACAACTGCGTGTTTACTGAGATCAACTCAACTGTGTGTTTGCTGCCTGTCTGCCTCCCTCCTTCCAAGAGCAGCAGCCTCCCAGCCCCTTCCTCAGACATCACTGATGTTTCTGCTCCCCCTCAATAGCTGTCATCTGCCAAATCCATCCAGAGATGCTGAGAAATCAAATGTGTCCCCTCCAAACTGCCCTTTCACTGCTGAAACTGTCCCAGAAGTTTCTATTTTCCCCACAAAAAAAAAAAAAAAAAAAAAAAAAAAAAAACCACACCAAAAAAAAAAAAAACCTTTGGAAAGATTTTTGACTGGGCATTTAACTGCCTCTAAAAAATAAGTATTTTATTCTCCTCAGTACTTCTCCTTTCATGGGGGAGAGGGGCTGAGAATGAAAAACTTTAGTTCCCTTTTTTAAATACCTGGATCATGAAGGGAGCAGACAATAACGAAGGGTTTTTTCTCTGCAGGGAAGGGAAGTGGAGGAGCAGAGGAAAAAAAAGCAGAGGAAGCAGACAAGTGAGTAAAGATAAAAATAAAGCTATTTTGCATGATTTTACATTAATTTTCCTATAATAGCCAAACACTGCATTTCAGAGTAAGTTTTCCTTCAGAAGCCTTTCATTAAGAACAGTCCCATTTCTGTTTCTAATAGACTACATGTAAATAGGTTTTTTTTCTTTTCCAATGGTTTATAGCTAGTTTATTTATTTGTAATATAGCAGTTTAGTTTGCTATGCTCAATTAAACTGGCTTATGGCTTCATTCTTTTGTGCTTGATAGCTCTGGCATTAACTGATCTAAAAAGCAAATTGTGACATGAGAGCAAAAGGAGCAAGTTATGCTAAAAAAAACCAAAATAAACCATTTGATATGCACCCATAAATACAGGACTATCAAAAAACCCCTGCTATAAAATGGTAATACTACCTACTACCAGCTATAAAAGGTGCACTTTGGTTTCAGGCTTCCTGCCTTTCTGAAGGATGAGCATGACAGCATCCTCTTGCTTCCCCACATCCATTTGTGTACCAGGCCTCTGGGACAGTGCTCATTTTTCTGCTCCAGAAAGACTTTCCCAGCATAATTACAAGATGTTCTGCATCAGAAAGACGTATTTTGTGTGACCAGTTGCAGATATATTGGTCTGTCTTTTTGTGCAGACCCAGGCACAGCTACACGGACTGCAGTGATGGATCTCCTTCCTCATCGCTGCTTTCTAAGAGTCACAGGCAGAGGTTTCAGGCTATGACCAGCTCAAAAATAAATGAAGGCACATGGGGTGAGGGCTGCTAGGTCAATGTGTGCTGGGCTGCTAGGTCAATGTGTGCTGGGCTGCTTCTGTTGTGGTTGACTTCTGGGTACATTTGACTGGCACTTTCCTAGAGGGAATCATTAATCTCATGCTGAACTCTCTCTTTCTGGGTTTTTGTTACTCACAGTTGCCATCCAGCTGCCTCCCAGGAAAACATCAGCAGCAAGGCCTGTCTCTAGGGCCATCCATGAAGTGCTGGGCACTGTCCTCTTCTCTGGGCATGGTCAGGATGGGGCGAAGAAAGTAACCTTAATCTACATTTCCCTCTCGAAAAGATGGCTTTGTTGTAAGATGTCTTTGCCTAATTTTAACTGACTATAGTTCGGCAGAAGAAAGGAATATCAGCCCTGACATCATTTTAATCTCATGGCAAAGAGGTCAAGAAATACAGTCAGACATCCCTGTATTAAGTGCAGTGGAAATATTCCTATAGGATATGAACTGCAACAACAAAAATAAACTACCCTGCTGTGGCAACACCTGGCTAACATGGTTAAATAACTTTTTAATTGCATAGTTGATTCCTGGAAAAAAACTGCTGAAAACAGGGCCCAGCTCAAGGCAGTCAGTACCTTTAGGAGTCTTTAAATAGGCAGGAACTCGATTAAATTACAAGTGTCCTTCCTGGGTAACAAAGTGCCAAACTCTTGCAGCTGAATCTTCTCTCTTCTTCAGCTCTAGGGAGGCAAAGTGGCAGAGCACCTTCCAGCAGTCTAATGAGAGAAGATATTTGTGGGAAAGCAATAACAACACACACTCCTGCCCTGTGACTAGAGACAGGTCTAAAGAAAGCCAATTCTCGTCAAGCCACCTTTTGCTGACACAAAGCACAAGCTGATGGCAAAATCTTAGGGCAGGTAACAGCATCCTAGGAGTTTTACAGATTTGGAATGAACAAAGAACCAGCCAGTGTGGGACAGCCCTGTCCTGCACTTGTGCTGACACACTCACCTGACGCCGTGGGCTGTCCCCTCCCTCGTGCCACAGGCCAGGGTTCACCCACCTGGAAGATGAACACCAGACAGGAACAACTCGGGTTTCTGTGCTCTCACAAAGACCCTTCCATGCACAGCTCCAGAGCTCAACTCCAGCCCCTGAGGTTTGCCCTATGCCCAGTAAGGAGAGCAACACAACTGAGTCCTTCCACCAAATTATTCTGCATAATATTACACAAGGATTGTCACTTAAAAATAAAGGCAGAAATTCTGAGGTAGTGCTTTCATGTCTTCTCACCATGTTCTAGCACCCATATTGGCATGTTATCATCAGCCAGGATGAGAGCAGAGGGGCAGAACCCCTTGTTCCAGTGACACCACAGCACCTGGGGTTAAAGCACTTGGAGGGAGAGATGATTCCTCCTTTAAAACACTGACAGAGGCATGAAGAAGGCACCTGCCTCTCTTCAGCCCCACAAAAGCTCTGGGAGAAGTTCACAGCGGCAGCAATGTCAGAGATGCCTCTTTTCACATCCACACTTTTATTTCTTTCCCTGCCCCTGCCTCCCCAGAGCACCAGAGAGGGAAGGACAAGGCAAAGCCAGGCAAAATGTAAAGATCTGCAGCCAGATTCTGCATCTTAGTGGATTTACTGGCATGGTGTAAGATTACATGCAAAGCTTAAAGGGAGGGGGAAAAACAAAGCCCAGAAGAAAGGAGAAAAATTGCATATAAATAACTGATAATGGCATCAGAATATGAGTGGGAAAGAAGGGTTAGCAGCTCCACACCTCTTCTTTTTTTGTTTGTTTGGCTGGGTTTTTTGGTTTTGTTCATTTATTTGGGTTTTTTTTTTTGTTTTGCTTGTTTGTTTGTTTAAATAGCAAGGCAATGGAGTATTTGAAAGCAGATAAGCCTGGATATTTCTCTTAGGAATTATAGAGAGCACACCCTTAATGGTATTATTTTTCTAGACCCATTATCTGAGATTTTCTCTCACCTACTTGAGGCAATCATTGAAGAATTAAAAATACAACTCAGTCACCTCTTCAAAGGCTTTTTTCTTGGGCTTTTGTGGGTTTTTCTCGCCAAGGGAATACAAAGGAACCACTATCACCACGGCTCTTCCCATGGTAATTATCAGGAATATACTTCAGACACTGGAATCTGGAAAACAGACAAAAAAGGCTGGAAGTGTGACCTTGAAAAAAATAATCTTCATAAGGTGGCTGTCTCAGTTGTCTTGCTTAGACTTCACAGGATTTCCAGCCTTATGATTTTCCCAGGTTTGAAAACATTTAAAGCAGGATGCAAAGGTTTCTGCTTCTGCCTGCATTGCATATAGTTGGACTGCCTTAATTTCCTGTTTTCAGGGGGTTGTTTTCATAGCTGACCTCTATTGGACTTGACAGATTCACGGTCTCATGTCCCAGTGCACAGCCACCTCACCAATGCCAGGCAGGAGAATCTACCCAAGCAGAGCCATCCTCCAAGTGTCTAGCACAGAGCAGCTCTGTTAGAGGTGCTGGTTTACATCAGCACTTTTTTCTTTCCCTTTGCAAATTAGAGGCTATCTCTGCCTTGATTTGTAATCACAGAGAAATGCAGATTTGCCACTAACTACAGCCTTTCTGGCAAACCCCCACCCTCACGGAAAGTTCTGTAATTTAGCATGTGTTTGTTCAGATTTTCACTTCTCAGATCATAAAATGATTCCTGAAATGTCTCATTTAGTGGATTATTCACCATTTAGTCATTATGTTCATTTGGGCATTTCGAAAAGGGATTTTATACAGATTTTCTCATGCAGGAAGGCAGATGAGTGCACACACACACATCCTCCATGCACGCTGTCAGAAACTACAGAGAGCTGAGAAACAGCATTATAAAATGAAAAGTAACAGGGCCTAAAGCCACTTGAAAAACAGGTTATGCAGCAGCATCTCCCCAGAGTCCCCTTCCCTCGGCAGGAGCAGTGCCTGCCCCTGCCGTGGGGCTGTGGTGGGATGTTTTCCTTTGGAGACCACCCTTGGCCACCCCTGCTCACAGCACATGGCACAAGGAGCACCTCGCCCTGGCTTTCCTTGCCATGAAATCAATCTCGTTTGCAAAGCACCTTCATTTTTTTTTAAATAAAAAATCTTCATTAAAAGGCAGCAAGCTAAAACAAGCATTAAAACACATCCTCACAGAAAGATAAATATGAAATTAAACTCACAGCAATTGGATTACTAGAGCTGACAAATCACAGATAGAATAATTTCAGAGAGGAGCATACCTCCAGCTATTAGTTAATTTTCCAGTACACTAATTCAGGGGATTTGCTGATGGGTTTTGCCATGTCTGATTACCAATCAGTTAAAAAACAAACCCCTTGCTTGGAAACTACTGGTTGTCCACAGCCATTTCCCCAAAGATAATGGCAGCAGGATTTCCATAATCGGCTTGCTTCAGCTCCCCAATAGACAATTAATTTTTAAACCACTCATGCTGGATTTGCTTCTGTGCTTGGATGAGAGGGAATCAGAGATATGAGAAAGTAATAAGGAAATATCCTCATTCGCAGTCCTACACTCTTTGCTACATGCAAATATGGCTAAGTATGCGAAGAGGCCACCACTGAACAGTCAGCACAATTATCTGCAGCTAATCAAAATAAGCTTATGAGCAAAACTGGAGTGAGCTTTTCATGCTGCTACGAGGATTGCAAAGGAGCGTTTCTTGATTGGACTGGCTTCAAGCCAGCAACAAATGGATTTTCTGGAGTCACCAAGTTTATGATGGATTTTGTTCCAGAGGGAAGTTGTGAGGAGGAGGAGGAGGTGGGATCACCTCCCAGATGCGTGTCCGTGGCTCTCCCCACAAGGGGTCAGCACCCAGGTGCCCACACTCCTCCCACCGTTCCTCCCATTTGTGTCCCACGGGTGGAGTCTGTCACTCTCCCAAGCACTCTGTGGCGATCCTGCTTGGTCTAGGAGCTGCTCTGGAAGACATCCATGCAGCATCCCCACGATGGTAGACTATGTATTTTGAAAAGGATTTTCCAGCTTGCTCTAATTTGGTTTAACTCCCACTGGATTCACAGCTAAGTCAGTGGTGGGAGTCTTGAAAAAAGAATGCCCACGGGCCACAGAAAGCACCAGTTTTGGACAGTGTCAATGCCTCCTCTGGGCAGAGGAGGCAGGAGGGAAGGCATTGCCTGCCTGGCACACGCTCCACCTCTCCTCGCACGCAGTCACCTCTGAGAGACCTTTATTCCTGCCCTCAGTGGTGAGTGGTCACTTCCTCCTGTGTGTTACCACCAGCGCTGTCAGCATTTCATACCCAGTTTCATAGGAACAGCCTCACAAGGAACAAGGCAGTGAGAAGTCAGAGAATTTTCCAGCATGCTCAGAGAGGTTGTTTGCTGATGAATTTTGATACACTTGGTTGCCAAGCCGTTAAAAAATCTCTTTGGAAGTACTGTCTGCCCGCCAGCATTTCCCCCGTGGGTATTGTCCTGAGCATTTTTGTGACAGCTTGTTTGCAGTTGGGCTCCAGCAAAGACCCAGGCCACCTGTCTCAGGCTCTGCACCAGCAGAGGCAGCACAAGCTGGGACCTCAGAGCTGGCATTAAAGCACACCACGCTCAGCCTGCTGGTCACTGAGCCCTTTCCTCCTATGGAGACAGACCTGAAGGTTCCCAACCATCCATGA
Source organism: Oreocharis arfaki (assembly GCA_013398015.1). Classification (NCBI taxonomy): domain Eukaryota; kingdom Metazoa; phylum Chordata; class Aves; order Passeriformes; family Paramythiidae; genus Oreocharis; species Oreocharis arfaki. The sequence continues at coordinate 108,654 of VZRR01013404.1, read as the reverse complement.
GAGTCATGTTTCCTCGCCTGCATTACTGCGTCCTTCTGCTGTCAGTGTCTTCTTGGAAGGTAAGACAAGAAGAACTGTGAGACTCTTGAGAAAATACAAACCTCCCCTGTGCATCCTCCAGCTGTCCTCTCAGTACCAGCCAAGTTTCTTCCTCCTCCACGTTACCTGTGCCTGCTTGCTCTCTTCCTCCAGGTAAAACTCAAGTCCACTTCCCTCCTTGTCCTGCCACGACTCACAGCTGTCATGGGGTCTTTACTGCTCTTCCTCACAGGGCACTTCCTCAGAGATGCTGCCACCTCCCCTCACCCACGGGCTAGAAGCTCTGGGCAGGTTTTACTCTCCCCAGATGGCAAATGACTGTGGAAAAAGAGGTACAGAAAATGATAGCCACCTCACCCCACTGGGGGCTCTCCACTGCTGAGAACAAGACAGGCTGAGCAATAGGAAACTGACAAGCCCTGATTAATAATAAAGTCATAATAAAACCATGCCAGCTGGCAACAGCATCGTCTGTCAGCAGGGCTGGATTTGCATGGAGGGAGCCTGCTGTCGTCTGGGCCCGGAAAAACACAGAGTCCCGCAGGAATTGTGGAGAGTGAGGATGTTCCCCCACCCTCACCCTTGTCCACAAAAGTCCCTACCTACAGACACCTACAGACCAGCCCCAGCACCTGACACTGCTGGCTATGCTGGCCACCCGTTTGGGCAAGGCAGGCACCGGACCAATGGTCTGCAGAAGGAAAAAGACTGGATTTTAGGGCTCACACTGAAGAGCTCAGTGATCTTACTGACTGCCACCCTCTGAGCTGGGCACAGAGGGGTTCACAGAAAACACACCTTGGCAAATGGATTTCACGTGCAAGATGTGCAACAAGGGACTGGCGTGTGAAGCATGCACAGTGATCCACAGCTACAGAGATGATATTTATTAGAGAAAAAAGGCCGTTTTAAAGACACGGCCATGCCTTGGGATCACACACAAGTGCAGTCTGCAGGACTTTGTGCTCCTCAGGTATCACCTGTCAACACTGTCTCAGGCCAGGTCTTTGGGATGCTCAATGCATCAGCACGGCTAAATAGCAAGGAGGTAGCTGGGCAGCAGTTTCACATTGCCACACATCTGATAAAGCTAAAAGAGCATTGCAGGAGCAAGTCACTTGGGTGCAAAGCCTTGCCCCGCCTGCTGAGCATGCCAGACCTGTCCAAGTGTGACAGAACAATGGGATACTTTTGCCTGGATTACACTACAATGTTTTCAATAAACTGCTTCAAAGAAAAGAAAAATATGCAATGACTTACCTACAGAGACCTGAAGAATCCAGTTCTTCCAAGGATCCCTTTTCAAGATGATCATCCTTACTATGATCAAGCTGGTAGCTTTATCAGTACTGTAACATCCATGCTTGTGTATGCTCACTTCTTATCAAACACTACTTGGGTTTATTGAACCCAGTGATAGCTGGTACCACACCTAATAGCTTACTCCGTGTAGATGATAGAAGTTTGCAGAATCTATTTTTGGTTCTTTTGCAATAAAGCCTGAGATTTTTATGTTTTCCTAATTCTAAAATAAAGGGAGGAATTATTTCAGAGGGCATATTAAAAGAGAATGAAAAAAAAGTTGTACCAGCTGGAAGGAGATTGTGGCTTTGGAATATGAATCAATTTTCTGGATTTCATATTGCTTTTTCTACTCACACACTGGAGCTGCCTTTTCCCACCTCCACTCAGGAGAACAAGTAGGGACATAACTTCTACTCTATTTTTTTTTTTATTATTTAAAAAACTTTTAGTATAGCAGATGACACAAAATGTGTTAGCTGCCCACTTCTGCAGAGATGCACAGCGAACTTCGGTAACACGCTATGAGCTGAATTAAATTGTCTGCCAAAAGCAAGCAAACTTTTCTAGACAATCTGTTATTTGACACACTGCAACCAGTAAAGCCTGTTGGACCATCTGCTCTGCATAAAGTGCAGGGTACGTGTTTTACATGGTTCTAAACTTAGCAGCCAGCCAGAGTCAACATTTCCACAGTGGGGATCCCCTACAAGAAATTCTATCAACAGCTCTTGCCCTCTTGGCTTCGTGTCCGAGAGCCAGGAAAATCCCTTTCCCCAGCCCATTTCTACGTGTGCACTGCCAACCTGACACACCCAGGAGCAGCTACACTGCTGCACACACACTTCCTTACCACTGGGCATCCAGAAATCCCCTGTACAACCACAAAAAATTCCCAGGATACAACTGCACCAGAGGAAGCTGACCTGCTCGAGTTCCCAAACACTCAGAAAATTTCAACACCCCTCCCCCCTATTCAACATTTTCCTGCCAAAAAGGGAACACAGCCAGGAAAACTACACATGGACAGACACACATATCCCAGCTGCCTTGCATCAAAAGGTAAAAGGGGGAAGGAAAATTAGCTCATTACTGGATCGGGCTGTACTTCTGCATCCCTAACACACTGGCTCAGTCAAAATGTTATCTGCTGTCTTTGATATTTTTTTAATGTTGGAGGAAGGATAAAGAAATTCTTCTTGCACCACTGAGAAACATTTTAAATTCTTTTACACAGCAGCCAGCTGGTGTTTCCAGGGTTTTCACACAGCTTTTTTGCATTTCAAATAGGGCTTCTCTACCAGATGCCTTCCCAGTGACACCCTGGCAGCTCTGAGCACAGAGAGGGGAAGGAGCTGTTGGACCACCTGTGTCAGCAGCACAAGGGGGATGCAAAAGAGAGAGAAATTGGGGTGGACAAGGAGTCAGAATGCCAAAATACTGAAATATGTGGGGGGAAGCACACATAGAAAAATGGGATGCTAGAATAAAGCTGTAAATTGAGGTTTATTCCATAATTTTAGTCGATATGTCTGCAAAATACCTGACAAAATACAAATATCTGACTGCGCTAGGAGTCTTTATCTTACTATGACACTATCATAACTTTATGTGACCCAAAATACCGAGACTTTTTCCTATTTTATAACAGAATTGTGTTCTTTGAATGTGTTTAGGGTCAGATCACACGCCTGCAATAGTATTTCTAGTAAAAACATCCACGACAACAACTACTTTGGTACTTGTGGATTTTTCACACTGTGCATTTCATTTTTCCTGGCTTTTGATCCTTGAAAGCCTGACCAGTGCTGCATTTACAGAGTTTAAAATATTAACTATGCTGTCTTTAGGCTGGTGAATGGATTATGTGACAGGTGGTCTTGAAAGACACCTAACCCCAGCGACAAAACCAGACCTCATCACCCCCCTGGACTTTCCACCAGGAAAAAAATTTAAAAAAAAAAAAAAGAGAGAAAAAGAACGTATTTTCATTACACCACTGGCACTTCAGATCATATATTTCAACTTTCCATTTACCAGCAGGGGCACAACTCTGTAGCTGGGCTCCATTCCCCAAAGGAAATTGAAGCACCCCAGTGCCACGGGATGCGTGCTCCCTGCAGCACGAGGATGAGCTCGGCGCAGACTGCAGCTCTCTGGAGCAAGTAAATCCCAATGGCACCTGGAACAGAGTGCAGGGAACAGCATGAAGCACCCTGAATGCCCTTCCCCAGCACTTCATGGCAGCAGATTTAGGGAGCTCCCATCTAAGCGTCCAGTTATAGTTCTACAGATAAAACTGAGCAGTTTCTGACCAAGCTACTCCATTCTCCTCTAATATTTAGCTGCTGTTTTGTATTATTTTATTGGCTCCTTGCTGAGGTGTGTGAAATGCATTACAGGCAGCCTGAGAAAGGGCATCAATGGAAAAAATCCTTAGTAACTTTAATTTTAGCCCGTGGCTGGAGTAGAATGACTTAGGGGATTCTGGTCGTAAAGGACTGACATGGGAGAAAAGGCTTAGAAAACTAAGGGGAGAAGTGAATGGCAAAGGTCCCCTGATGCACTTCATTCAAATCAAAACGCAAAAAACCCAGAGGTGGTTTGTTGTGTTTGGGGTTTTTTTCCCCATTTTTAAGTTCTAGAAAGTACAGTTGGTTGAAGGAGAAGATGGGACAGCAGGGGTGTGCCAGTGCCCAGTACTGCTGTCTTGATTTCAATATCGCTGGTCTCAAAACTCATCTCTCCTATACCTCAGTCTTTACGCCCTGTTCACAATCTCACCATCCTAGAAAATTTTGAATGGCAGAGGAAACCCATCCATCTCCACAGCAAGCAGAAAGGCTCATACACACTAATTTGTTTCCTCCAAAGTAACATTTTCATCTAGTCTTTATTAAAATATTAATTGACTAGGAAAAAAAAAAAACCACTTGTGGAAAACCCGACAACGGCTTTTATTCTTTGGGGAAATTTTAGCAGCCTGTAAGAGAACAGCAAGGTCCCTTCATACAGACACAAACAGCTCATGGAGAGCTCATGGAGAGGAAGAATCTGAATGAGCTTCTTTCATGGTTTGAAAGCCTAATTGCTAAAGAGACTTACAGAAGCCACTGTGGGGATGGCTCCCTGCAAGAAGCAACACAATAGAAACCCTTGAAAAAGAATAAGGGAACAGGGAAAAGGAGAAGGAGGGAAAGGATAAGCACTAAGAATAGGCACTCCCACCCACCAAGCAGGTGGATGCTGCCAGCATTTTCCATCTGAAGTTCCCCTGCCCCATCACACAGCAGCAAGGGCCTGGCTCCAGGGCTGCAGCCACATGAGGGGGGTGACAAAAATGTCAGTGTAAGCCTGACAGGACTAGCTCTCAAGGAGGAGAAGGGGGTTTGACAGCAGGGACAGCTCCAATTCCCTTCCTCAGCCTTTACAGGCAGTACCAATCTCGGTCGGTGGGCTGATGCTGTAAATGAAAACTTCTGTGCATCCGCATTCCCCTGCAGTCACCCTGGGAACTCTGCCCCTCCCACCTGCACTTCTCTGCACACAGCCCTGCCACTCCACCTCCAGAAACAGGTCTTCTTATGGATGACTCTGGGTATTTTGGAAAGACTGGATGATGGAAATATGACAGCAAGCAGCAGCTGGGAACCCGTCAGATCCGTTCCCCTGCCCACCTACTGCCATGACCCAAAGCCACCGTGCCACTTACCTGTGGGACAGGGAAAGCAGCAGAAGCTCCTGCAGGGCTTTGGAAGGGACCTTAAAGATCATCCAGTTCCCACACCCCTGCTGTAGGCAGGGACACCTTCCACTAAACCAGGTGTTGGAATATTCTTTTTATCTCCGTCCCTTTCTATTTATTATTAAAACTGTGCCAAGTCTGTGGCTACGTCTCAAATGTAAATAGTGCACTTGTATACTACACCAATTTATGGAGTGGGTGTCTGTGTGATGCATTAGTAAAAATCCACAGCATGTCTTAGGAATCAAACACAGACTCTTCATCAAAGTGTTCAGACACCTCCAGTGTATTATAAATTGGCTGTCAGCATGAAAAGCAGATTAAAACATTAATTTTTGGTCTCACCCTGTTTTTGATTCAAGCACACTAACCATCTTTTTTTCCCGGTGTGTTTTCAAAATAATGACTTGTTTATAACAGGTTTAGGCAAGCTGGTGTTGGAAAGGGAATATGACCCTTTCTTTTATTAAATATCAAGATCTAGACTTCCCCTGCTGGAAGAACAAGCACTGGATTTATTTTTGCCAGAGGAGTGAAACACGAAACTCGGAGTACACAGAGAAAAATTCAGCAGTTTCCTTGAGCAATAATAGCCATCTAACCAGGGCAGCACCTGCTAATCCTCCCAGCACTGGAGGCTTTTTCCTAGCCCAGGTCATACGCCTGGAGTCACACACTGGAACTGACTTCTGACCACCAGCACAGGGCAGGAGGTTCAGGATAGCTTCGCAGGAGGAAAAGGCCACTCTGCTACCAAATCACTGCCCAGCCCCTCCTGCCCCCTCACCCCTGCTCTCCACAAGCAACGTCCTGGGTTTATCTGCTCAATAACAATTCAGCCAGCAACGAATTCATGTTCTACGTGCAGTGTTACAGCAACCTGAAATTCTGTGAAGCAAGAACAAACTTCTCAGGTCTCCCAGTTGATTCTTGGAAGCTCATTAGCGAATCAAGCAAGGTGCCTATAGGGACTTGCAAATGAAAGAACCAAGCATTCCTTACTTAAATTGCCCAGAACAGCACACACAACTAACATTTGCTGGGGAATCAAGTGATTTTGGTAGCTTGTTGGCACCACACATTGTATTTTTCTCTGTAAAAACATCCTGAGCTAATTCTTGGTGCAAAAGGGATTGGTCTCAGGGCAATTTGCACAGCTCCGTCCCCCAGCAGCTGTGCAGTATTACCATTTTCAAAAGACTTATCAGGATTGCTATCTAAGGATCTTCCCTGGGCTGTGTGATCCAGAGGTAGACACAACAAATTCTCCTCTGTAAATGTCAGCACTCGCACTTGGCGAGCTCTGGTTTCCCGTTAACACACACACAGAGGATCAGACCAGAGATCAAATGTCAGAGTTACCCACGGCAGGAAATTAAATCAGTGGAGATGGAAGCAAAAAAAAAAATACTGAAACTTTTTTTCCTAATTATATCTCTAGTTTTATGCAACATGACTTAAGTTTAAGGTCAAGGGAGTAGATGGAGGTTTTGAAAGTAGTTCTGATTTAAATCTCCCAAGAAAGACTGAGCCAATTGTGGCTACCTTGATGCATCCAGAGGAATCTATTGGGAGGCTGGGGATGGAGGCTGGGCAAATTCAGCTGGGAGAGCCTGAGGAGTTTGAGATGACTCAGCTGTTGGAGGTGGTGGGAAGCTGAATGGACTGCTCCCACCCCTGGTGGCCTCTGCCTCCATCAGCTGCAGAGCCCAGCCAGCATCTGCCCACTTCTTACTGCAGACCAAGTGCAGACATGTGACTCCCTCTCACAATGTGTTTGACATGGGGATCGGCATCCTTGCTAGCCAAAATTTGTGTCAGGGCTGCACCTGGAGCTGGACACACTTTGGCACTGGTTTAGCAAGGAAATAAGGGCATCTTTTCCACCCAGCATGTTGTGCTGAGTGCCTTTTCCATATTCAAGCAAATGAGCACTGAAATGTTTATCGAACACTTGGTGAGCTCAGATTTCATTTTTGCTACCTATTCATTTGGTGTCCAATTCATATCCTCTTGTCTGACAGCCACTGGCCACCTCTCTAAAGAGGGTTTTGAGCTTCAAGTGTGTCTCAGCCTTCCCACTCTGGGAAGGGTCTTTCTCCTCTTGTTTATAACAGGAGGAGGGTCTTTCTCCTCTCTAGTTTCCCAAATGCCTTCTCGAAGCAGGAGAATGGGGAGGATGCAACAACTTCTAAATTCACCTTCAGGAGCAGAGAACAGAGTCCAGAATAAACACACATTTAATTTCTTTGCAGCATTAGGGGGTGCTCAGAGAAAACAGAAGGCAGGGTCTGGAACAGGAGCTACAGCCCCTGAACAACACAGCGCACTGGCCACGGACACACATTTACAGTCGCTCAGGCTGTGCATGTGAAACCTTGCATGAACAACACATTTGCTGTACAGTGTTAACACAGCGAGTGTCCAACACCAGTGCATGCCCAGAAACAGTGGCAAACAGAGCTGGGAGACCAAAAATCACACTAAAGCCTGCTAAGGAAAAAACAACAACAACAAAAAAAGCAGCTCGAGCTCTTGGCCCTGTTCTTCATGCTTCTTTGGTGCCGTATTTGGAATACAAGCAATACAGAACCCGCATTACAGCCTTCGTGTCTCCGCTCACAATATCTGTGGATACACAAACCAGAGACAACAGAACCAGATGGGAAGTATTAGTAATCCCTGGAGCAGGATGAGACTGCACCTGCCAAAGACAATCTCCCACCTTCCCCCAATTATAATGGGAACTTGGACAATTGAACTGAGACATGAAGCAAAATAGGAACTACAGATGTAGAAACTAATAATTTATTAAATTAACTTAAGGAAAAGGGACTTTTGCTGCACTCTCTTGCTGGAAGACAAGAGCAGATAATGCAGAGTAAGAAATAATCATTCACTAGAAAAGAACAGAGTAGATAATTTAATAGGGCTTTATCTTGAGGGTTTTTATGATTATTCTATGTCAGGAATTATGTTGGAATTACCTGACACCTAATTTTTTTCTTGTAATATTTCCATCATGTTTTCCTGTCATTGGCTGGGTTGATTTTTGGTTTTTTGCTTTTTTCACTTAGTTTTCAGCTTCTTTCTTCTTGGCTATATAAACTGCTCTTGTATTTAAAAATTGCAATGGGAGTGGGTAATGGATTCAGGGGGTTTACTGTTCTCAAGGTGCTGTAAATCACTGGGAGAAAGCCTAACAAAGAAACGCCAGTAAAATGAGATCCTTGAAGAATCCAGATAGTGTAGCTGTAGCAAGGACCCCTAAATCATATTAAATTCACTCCCTAGCTGAGGATTTCCCCAGTGAAGCTAAAGGACTCGCAGATGCTGGCACCAGTATTTCTTACACTGATCAGCTCCGTGTTTGAGGCGGTGCAGGACAGCCAGAGGGGAGGAAGGAAAGCACAGATTTATCTCTTTTCACACAGAAGGTGGATCTCGGCATGGAGACCTGAGCCCACACCGGTTACCCTGTTAATGTTAACATAAATAAAAGCTCTTCAGCTTTCCAGGCTCCTAGCTCTGTGCAGCACAGCAAAAAGCCCACAGTTCATGAATGCCCAGCATGAAAACTGCCAACATCACCAAAGCATTGGTGGGGAAAGAGAACAAGAGGAAAAACAAAGGAAGCCCTAAATCCTCTCTTTCCTTCTCCATGATGCCATGGGCTATATAACCAACATATGCACCCACTCACTATTAACTAACAGGGAGCTAGAACTGGAATATTCTATTTTTAATACAGATTTGAATTCCTTATTCAGCAACAAGCTTGTGGAAGAATGCTGGGGTTATGTGCCCTCCAAGAGGTCAGACTATGCAATCACAACATCGCCCATTAATTAACCACATCCCTTGTCCCACCAGGAGCTGGCACCAAATTTTTCTGTGGAGTATTTTAATTGGAAAATTGGACATGTCCAAATGGAACTTTGTTTGTTTGGTGGTTTTTGTGGTGGAAAAAGAAAGAGGAGCATGCATGTTCATTGATTCAGTGATGGAAGCATTCACTCGGATGAAGGAGACCAAGATTCAGCTCCCAGGTCTGAACCAGGCATTAAAGCGACTAAATACCTGTGACTTTTGTATTCAGGAGACTGACCCATCACTCTTCTGGCTCTGAATAGAGTGATCAGTGTTTCTGATTTTCCAGACATATTCTTCAAGGTACCTTCCCACAGAAACAAGCTTGCTTTTAATGCACTGAAAGATTTTATGAGACAGGAAAACAGCTTTGCCTCCAGCTCAACTGCTGTAATTTCCCCAGGAGCTGTCACTGGTTTAAATCTTTAACAAATACTGAATTACTAAACAGTTTAAGTTTAGTGTAAAGTTACTAAACTTATAACAATCCAACTTTTTTAGTATAGAAATAATGATTTTTCCAAAAAAATTGTTGTTAGCTCTACTATTCATTCTGCATGAGGAGCTGTAGGGCAGCCATACAATGAAATGTGTCACATTCCCAGAACCTGCTTCCTGCAATTACCTAAACTTTTGCTAAGCTGGGATATTAGCAATTCTATTCCAGGTAAGTTCGCATGTCATGACTCACCTTCAGAGTTCACAGGAAAATTCAGAAGACCTCCCTCTGCTAGCAAGTCCAACGCCAGGTTAACGTTATGGAGCTGTTGGAGAGAGGGAGAGAGAGATATTAATATAGCTGACAATATTTTCTAACCAACAGAAGGTTTTAAAAAGTATTTCCCTAGTAGCAGAAGATACTTATTCATAAATATGTACTCATATTCCTCTCCTTAGTTTTGATGGAGTGCTCTTCAGAATTTCTACCAATTATCATATATAATACGATGTAAAATCCATCTCCAGAAAAACATATCCCATGAGGTGGGCAGAAGAATCCATTTATTTAAAAATAGACCTTGCATGTGAAAGACTTGTGTTAATGGATGTTTCCATGGGGAAAGCAGGCTGGATTCCTAACTGGATCTAATGGATGCATGGAGTTTATTTCTGGGTATTTTTTAACAATGCCTATAATGCTTACCACACTTGGAACAAACCAAAAGGCAAAAGTTCTCTGTATTTCATTCAGAATTGCAAAGATCCAGTCTGCTTGTGAGCTAGAAGTTTCTGCTGTACTTCCAAAGGCATCTCTTCATATTAACAGTAGTGATGATATCCTTAATAACACTCATCAGAAATTAAGCACATGTCTATGAATGAAGGCTGAGGGGTTTTTCTCATTTTTCCTCACTGCTTTTTCTTTCCCTTCCCCACATAAAAGCAGCATCACACACATAAGCAGCAGCTGTACTCGATTTTTTAAAAGCAATATCCCCTTCTAACAGCTTAAGGGCAGTTGTTTACTTGGCTGAAATTTAGCAAGTCCCCTTCCTCTAAAGGAGTAACAAGACCTGAATGAACTTCAGATTGTCTCTTCTTGCTTTCCCTGAGCTGCTGGCCAATTTACCCTTTGGGACGCTGCTGTTCCCTGTTATGTTGTGACAACAAGCACAGGAGTCCCCCATGCATGAGCCAAGCAAAACCTCTGTGCTCTGAAGTGAAGCAACAGATCTATGTTTCACCTGATTCTCTGGTTTACAAGCAACTGAGACTGCCTGTTTGGGTTCAGGTTTGTTTTCTTCCTCTGATAGTCAGCAGCCAGGAGAGCTTAAGACCATGCAGTTCTACACAATTTGCTGATTGGAATGAGTAAATCAAATGTTTCCTTAGTGAAACCAGCACAGGCAAAAAGGGCACGTTTCCCTCTCTGTAATGCAGATTGGAGATTTTCAAGGAATGACAACATGCACATTTCAAAGAGCATCTTCAGCCAGAAATACCAATAATTACCCGAGAAAGGGAAGCCTTGAAAAATAAGGTGCTTTGTCCAGCTGTGCTTCCAGACTCAAAAGAGCTGGACAGTTTTCTAGGATTTACAACTGGACAGCAGCCAAGACATTCAGGGTGTCTCAGCTCTGGGCCTGCTTTGGCAAAAGTACCGCGTTCACACAGTTTTGATAAGCACACAAGCCCTCCTTCACCATCATCTTCATCTCCTGACTGCACAGATTTCACCCCTAATTTCAGCCTGAACTATTTTGTGATCGTATCCTTTGTCACAGAATACGCATGCTTTTCTACACTCACGAGCACCCAGAGCTGCACTTCTTTATAGTTACTTGTAAGCACCTTTTTTTGGCAATAAACACCCCAAAATAACCTGCAGCAAACCCACCCACATGCAGTGTTGTCTTCTTGCACCTCAAAACTGATCACCTCCTGAATTTCAGTCCTGGAATGGCTTTGGTTAGGCGGGGCTGTGAGGTGGATGCACTGCACTGATCCCAACAATGCGTGTGGTTGTCACCGTTCTAACAACAAATGAGATCTTTTAAATCTCAGCCAAGGTTACATCTTTGTACTTTACTGCACCAATTAATGTCTAAAATGACAGGGAGTTAGAAAGCACAGGGGAATTGAAAGACATGTTTTGCGTACAAATGACAGCTGAACTATGGTCCATCGATGTTTTTAGTTGTGGTGTCACCCCAATTTTCATCTTTTAATGAGCACCAGAGGAGAAATAAATGGTAAATACCACTTTGGCAAACTGCTCAACAGTAAGTCTAGTCCTTGGGAATAACTTTGCTAAATGAAATTACTACAGTGTAAAGAATTGTACTGAAGCAGTACCAAACCCCATTGTATTCTTCTCTGATGCCAGGGACAGGCAGGGTAAGAACTAGGAAGTCTGAGATTTGATTTGTACCAGAATTTTAGGGCTGTCTCATTTCCAGAAAGAAATCTGTGAGACTAGAATAGAGCTGAAACAAAAAGAAAATGGTTATTTATGAAATTTTAAATAAGAAAATATTCAGTGACTTCCTCTGTATAAAGATAATTGAAATGTTAAAAATTTCTGTCCAACTCAATGGGAACAAACCAAACGATTTTGAAAACTGAATGGAAGAGAAAGGGAAGAAAAACAACTCTAGGGAAATGCTTTGATTATGTCTGATTCAACCCTTCAAAATGTATCTTCCCTGTTCTTAGATTAAAAAAAATCTGTTTTTTTCCTAGCACATTAAACAGTTACCAACTGACAGCAATGAGATTTTGACAACATTTGAACCTAGGTCTCAAACAATTGTGCTTTTAAACTTTCTGATGAAAAGCTCCATGGGAATATTTATTTGTTAATATAGGACCTCTGAGAATTTTCATTACAAATAAATATTGCCCAGGGGCATTAACTGTGCTAAGGCTGGGAATAAGATGAAAGCTTCATCTGTGCATGGAAGTTGTAATGCAAACCATGCCAGAGGAGAGATTTTCTTCTCTGGCAGCTCTCAAGCAAAAAAGATCTGACACATTTCACTTCCAGAGATTTGAGCATAAACCGGGAAAAATAGCTACAGTTTCAAGATTTTCAGAGCTATTCAGTGACCCAAATGAAAAAAGCCTACCCACACCAGAGACAATCTGAAAATACCTCAAATATCTCAAAAAACATCAACATTCCAGACCTGTGGAGGAGGCAGCCCAGCACACACTTCCTTCTGGCTGGTGACAGCTTTTACTTTTAAAGTACAGATGAAATCTGCCTGATAGAGGTGGAAAAAGGTGCCAAGCAGGTCTGGCTGACTATGTTACAGCCCCCAGCCTCGGGGGAGGAAAGGATGTAAACTCTCAAGAGCTTCCCAAACACAGAAGGGGCCTTCAAAGTGTTCTGGCCATGTCTTCATTAAGGTATATTTTTAGGGCAGCATAAAGAAACCCACCGGGATCCAGCTCTGCTGTGCAAGAGGTGTCATCCTCTTCAAACCCTTGCTTGCAGGACAGACTGGTAGAACACACCCATTCCCCACCACACAGAGCGCTGGGTTTCACCAGAAGGCTGCAGAAGCGTGGCCATGCCAAACAAATCCAAGTAACAGGTGTTTGCCTCCCATGAGATGCTAATTTTGAAGAGGACACCGACCTGTTCCGAGGTATTTTGACAGCACCGAGCGCCTGTGCTGGCACTGTCCCAAACCCCAATCCTGCACACACTGTGGGCATGGGACTTCACACACAGCAGTGGAAGCAAGAGGCAGAACACACAGTTAGATGGCTCAAGCTCTAAATAATTCCATAACCAACTTACCATCTCCGTGGTGCTGGCCGGAGTCAGGAAGAAATTCTTTAAATTCAGAAAGAAACCCTCAAGTTGTCCAATTAAGAGAAGTAAGATAACCCCATCTGAAAACTAGACAAGAATTACCTGAAAATTATTTGGCTTTAATAAACTATTCCAGTAAATGCCATTCTAGCAATAAAGGAATTTAAATGTTACTCGGGCAAGCAGACAGCCTAATGACTCAGCTCCCTCAACCTCTTCCACAGTTAACTCCATATTTAGTTAGATGAGGCTCCCAAATTCTTACTTGAGAAAATACAACCTTGTAAAAAGACAGCTAGTAAAACAAACTATTCCAGATGTGAAAAGATTTCAGACAAGCACAAATGAGTAGCTATAAATAAAAGAAAATTGTGCTTAGGGATGTATGACAAAACACTCGAAAACCTTCTTTTCTTACAGTTGCCCACTGGGAAAACCCAGGAGAGCACCCTGTTCACCAGAGTCCAGGCAGGTGATCCTGAGGTACCTCATTGAGCACTTCTCTTGCAATTTCATGGTCTAAAGAAGCTCTACGTTCAGAGGATGGGACTTTGAAATGTGATGAAAATAAGGCTTTCATACCATGAAGCAAATGCAGCATTAACGACTACTAAGTGCAACAATCAGCTTTGCTTCCATTTTAATGTTCAGGACACCTTCATTTCCATCCTGACAAACAGAGCACCCTTAGGAGCTGGGCAGACTCTGAAAATTACTCCCTGTAGCATTACAATGGCAGCACTCAATACAAAGGCTGTATTTTTGCATTAATTATTAGCCTCAGAAACTTCAGAGACTGAAACTTGCTATCTTAACCCAAACCTGGAAATCATTATGTTGCCAAATTTCAAATTACTGTAATAAAAAGGAGAATTCCTAATGGTGAGAGGAAACACCCAAATGGCTGACAAAACATGCAGCTCGGAGCACACTACCTGAGATTCGATGTCTTTCACATTTAATCCTAATTTTCCAATATGCTTGTTGACAAATTGCAGAAGTGCCTAAAGAAAAAAGTAAGGGAAGAAAAGAGGAAACAAAAAAAAAGATTTTCAGTATTTAAGTTTGGCCTAACAGATTTTGATGTCTACTAGAAAAGTAAATTACCTTTTTAACAGCATCCAGTTTATCTGGAGCACAGCTAAATAATTCATCAAAGGCATCATCTTCTGTATCAAAACAACATTAATTGGTTTTATTTTGAATAACTGACAGATCAGAGATTTAATGTGGCTCCAGAAGGAGAAAGGTATTTGCAACTTACAAGCCAAGGAGGAAAATAGTAGCAGGGAGGCAGAGAAGGATGCTGCTTTTATATTTATCAGAGGACAGGATGACAGGCTTCATTCAGCTCTGTAATTGTCACCTGAAGAGGTTCTCCGTTTGTACTGCCACCAGTCTGAGCACTGGCCAAGTTTCACACCACTGTGGTTCACCTCTGTTCACTTACGGGTTTTTTTAGCCCTGAACCTCTGGGATAAAATACAGGGAGCTGGGAAGAGCTGTATGTTGTACTGCTCTCCCCAAACAGAAGTGTCAGTTACACCAAATATGCAGGAAAAAAACCCTCCTCCTTCCTTCAGAAAACCACAAGCAAGATATGGAGACACTGCCCTTCCTCTGAAAATTTAGAGACCCCAGAAGCGGCCTGTTCTGCCACCCAGTTTAAAGTAGGCAACAAGCTGGTGCCAGCAGAGCTGTGCCAGAGACCTAGCAGGAGCCTAAAGGTTTCCAAGGAAATGAGATCCATCCTAGTCCCACCCTCACCTCCCCTTTCTGCCCAGGTGCAGCAAAAGCAGCATCCATGTCCTCACCTGGCCACAACACAGCTCTGGCTCAAGCATGAGCAAAGTGTTTGAAACACCCTGAGCAACCAAAGGCACCCTGGCAGCACAGTTAAACAGAGAACCAGTTTCTACAGCACAGGAAAGCAAAGGGAGCTTTGCTTAAGGGAAATTCCTCCCAAAAGACAGTGACAGAGAAGCCTCCTTTGTGAAAGGGTTTCCTCAGGTTTCTCTGTTCTGCCTGTTTGGGGGTTGCTGCAGGAGCAGTGTCAGGGAATAGGTGAATCCATCAAACAAATCACGGAGAGCCCTCTTCTGGAGCTACGCTTTGGGATTTCTCTCTTTGCTAAGAAAGCTGTGTCAAAAATAGAAAAAGAGCATCTTGAAGAGTGAATTGCAGATTTCTCTTCCCAGTAGAATCAGCCCACTGAAAGAAACACCTAATTATGGATTGGGGTTTTTTCTATTTTTCTTTTCCTTTTTTTTTATTTTCTTTTTTTTTTTGTTTGGGGCAGGGGGTGAGTGTTGGAGTTTTTTTCACAACTTCAGCCCACACTAGAGAACACTCAGTGGAATAAGTGATAACTATATATTAAATTATATCGTTTGCACCTCTGCAAAGGATGAAAATGCCAAAATAAAGGGCACAGCAGAGAATTCAAATGGTTGCCTTGGTTCTCTAGGGATGCAATGTGCTCCTTTGCAGCAGGGAAGAGCAGCTCACACCAAAGCCTGAGCAGTGCCCAGACCTTCTGCAGGCTTTGCACACGTGGACATTTTTCACCTCGAGTGTTTCCCAGCCCCCAAAAGCCCTAAGGGTAAAAGCTCTGGGGACGTTGGTTTGACTGAGCTGCCGTCCACAGCCGAGTACGAGTGGATTTCAAAATCTCATTTGCAAACTTGTGGGAAGGAAAGTACATTAAACCGGCAGCAACGAGCGCCACAATTCTGAAGCCTTTATAAATAGTTCCAACAGTGAACATGGTCCATGCACAAATCCAAGCTGCATTTTGCCCCCAGCCAGGTTTCTTTCTTGGGTCATCAAGACACCTTCACTGTCTCCCCTCCCATCTGCTGCCTGTAGTCCACAGGCAAAGTGACCACCCAATTTCCAAGCTGTACCGTGTTGCTGTGAACAGGCATTAACAGAAGACATTTGGAGAAATACACCAGGAAAAAAAATCCATGAATCTCCATTAACTTTAGTGGGAGCATACTGATTTTATCATGAGGTAAAAATGGATCAGGACATGGCGTATAAAAGCACATAATGAAACACTGAACTTGGCAATGCCAGTACTTACTTGACTGTGCTTCCATATTCTCTCTAGAAGTGCAATAAAAAGCAAGAATTAGAAAAATGATTCAGCAGACCTGATCTTATTCATAAGCTTTGCTTATCTGCTATCTTGTAAAGCAGGAGACAGAGTTCAAAGTGGCATTAACTTTATGTCAGAGTGACTTTCCAGCAGACGTTTTTAAGCACACTCCAAATCTGTGTAGGGTCTTGGAAGCATATGAGATTTTAGCTGGCCCACACACCAATGAGCATTTATTTTACAAGCACAATCCTCAATATCCTCTTCCAATAAGCTGCTCATGATATTAGAGCTTGAAGATGTTCTGGAATATAAAAAAATGATAGTAGGAAAATCTCTTTCTAGGTCTTAGCATGATGTCCATATTTTTTTGGTATATAAATGGTATCCTACTACTTAACTCCTTTAATAATGCCAGTACCTCACACAGTCAGCAAGCTAAAACATTTCTTTCACAGTAAAATAAGAAAAGAACTTCCTCCTTTCTCTTTATTTAAAGACACAACAGCAACAAATTAAAAGTATATTTAAACCTTTGTGGCTTTAGAAAATCTCCAATTTAGTCTGGCACAGGTAAATTTACAGTACTGGAATTTTATTACTTTCTTTGCTGTGAAATTTCATGGCAATGACAAATGCTAAGCTTCAGAAATAATCATAAATATTGCTTTAGAGAAGTTTTTATATAGAATAAATAAAGGTATTGCACCATAGTGCCAAATGTGAAGAGGGGAAAAAAAAAAAAGGAAAGAAAGCAGAGAAACAACTCACATGCATATGCATGCCTGGGCTTACACCTGTTCCACCATCATGATCCCAGCTACTTTTTGTAAGGGGGAACACACCCACAATGTTTCTTTTCTGATTGACAGTGTAAAAACCAGATACATCCCCTCTTACTTGTTTTCTGTGATACATTCCACCGCATTTGATGTCTTTAATCCTCTGGAGGTGGTCTGTTGAAAGGACAATAAACAATGTTGGGTTTGTCACACACAAAAAAAAATTCATAAACAATAATGAGACTTTCATGACCTGTTTGCTGCTTTAAGTGATTATCAGAGGGCATTTACTCAATAACTCCAGTACAATTAGGAGAGGTACTCCGAGAGGTTTCTGCTTCCTTCTGCTCTCTCCAGTCTCCAACAGGAAATCTCTTACTTCCCCAACAGAGGAAGTCCTTGGTGCTTGCTGCTCCTCCCTTTCAGGCAGTGAAAAACATTCCATGTTCACACACTGGTGGTGCTCATTTTTGCAATTATATCCCAAATTGTGGGATATTCGCTATTACCCTACAATCTCAGAATTGACTTAAACGAAATAGATGAAGAAAGCATGCACATATCTGCCTGTAGAGAAAGATACCAAAACGTGACCCCAATGGAAGGGGAGTAAAAACTCCCGTCACCTAAAGAAAGAAATCTTCAGCATTAAAAATAATTTATGATTTATGAATACAAGCTTCTATTTTAAAACATTTTGAGATAGTAACAGCAGACTTTCTTCATTTTTTTCTTTACAGAGATCAACAGCTGCTTTCAGTTTGGGCCATTCCTTTGTTTGACTGAGGAAGAAAAACAGCATAGTGCTTGTCCCCTTTTAAAGGCAGAGTATCCTGACTGAAAACTAAATCTAATCCAACACACTCAGAAAATGAAAGGCGTGGTTCACAGAAAACACGAGTATCTCTTTCACAGCTGCACGCACATTTCTCTAAATTCCAAGCAGGTTAGCCCTGTGAAAGGACTCTGGGACCTACCGTAACAAATACTGAAACTACAAATACCTCGATGGTGATTGTTTCCACTTGAACGTTTGGAGGCAGAGCCAGGCTGGGTTCGAAGTGCTTTGCTATTGCAACCAGGAGGTGCAGTGTGCTCAGTAAGTCCTTTGACAGGATAGCTATTGAGTGGAAAGGAAGAAAACAACGCTCAGTGTGCAAAACAAGTGAACTTCCCTCCAGCATCCTGAATTCTCTCTGTGCAAAGGACCCCCAAGTCATGGAGGGCCATAACACAGGTGGGACATCAGGCTGGGGTTTATGTAATATCAAAATCTAGCACTAGCACAGCTTAAAAGTGAGACATACAGGGATGCTGAGGGCTCTGAAGTGATCCACAAGCCACGCACTTAGAGGAGGCAGACCCAGGCAGGGTCAGATATTTCTGTCTCACTTTTGATTCAACTAGTAATCGAAAACAGGTTGTTTAATTACTGCTCTGGCAGCACATTGCCTCACAGCAGCCTTATAGCACAGGAAGCCTGTGATGGATAATTTTCTTCAATTTCACTTCTGCACCTACATTCCACACTCCATTTCAGCTGACTTTCTTCCAGTTGCAAACACTTGGCCACAGCTTCCATAATCACTGCGAGTTTCTGCCGCTGTTTTTTTTCTGTTAATGCAATCTTGTCAACATCCAGCTTGAGAGATCCTAAGTTTTCTTTTGCAGAGGGTCCATAGGAAGTAGAAGGATGTATTTTAACATCATTGTAGGGAAAAAGAAAGTAATTAGAAACATAAAATGACAGTGAAGCACACCAAGTCTTCTTTTAAATGTTCAATACCATTTCATAGCTCTGCAAAAGGGAGAGGACTCAAGTCAGTCCTTGTAGCATCATCCCCCCAGCCCTAGCACTTTACATTCCTTTTACAGAAATCCAAGGAGTGAATCCTTCCTGTCGATAGTGTACAAAGTCAATATCAACTCATATATAGAAGAAATCCCAGCTCATTGCTCGGGCAAGTAAATCATGAAAATCAGCCAATCCTGCTCATGCTGCTGCTCTCAGTCTTGGTGGAAAGGAGATAGATTTGAAAGATGTCCCCAAAGAGAGTGAAAAGAGAAAGAAAAACGTAGTATGGACAGGAGAGATAGAGAAATAGAAATAGATAATAGAAATAGATGACAGGCCACATCTTTATACAAGCACCACATAGTGCCAAAAGCCTCTTAGATTTTTACCAGCTCTAGTACCAGAGCAGTTCTTTAGACCCAGAGCTTTTAAATTATTTTTTTTTAAAAGGCAGGAAAACATATATTACAGTGCTGATTCCATCCAATGTTTCTGGTAGCACCACAAGCTACCTTTGTGCTCCTGGCTTACAAAACCTTCCTTCCTTGCAGAAGCACTGAATTTCACACTTCATAGTTAACCTTCTGATTATGTCAACTAGCAGGTAATAAGAATTTCAAAGAAGTAAAATAACCATGTGAAACAATAGTGGAAACTTGTCCAGAATTGTGATTATCACAGCTGGCCTCCACTGCAGTGAGAAATGTTGGCAGGTCCCTGCTACTGCAGTTCCTGAGGTTTTTTCTCTGATTGGAAAGTTCCTCCATGAGACGTCTGCAAGAACTAAACTCAAAGGAGCAGCTCACCCAGGAGATGATGAAGTACCAGCCCATCATACAGGTCTTCTTCCAGACTTTTAACAACTATGTGTTCCTCTTTCAGAGTTCTGTTAATCCACTCAGTCAAGAACTACAGGGGAAAACAAAGCAATTATACTCCTGTTGTTTAGACAGTACAGCACTCGGTCCTATATTCTGTTTCACCTCTCTCTTCAGTCCCTTATCTCACATCTCGGTTTTCTTTCAGTCTCCACTTCCTTTGTGCTTTTTGGTTGTTTTTCAAAGGGTTAGTTCTTCCTAATTTTCAAGTGAGATAGACATCTCACTAGTTATATTCCAATGAATGCTCTTATACTGCTGGAGAGAGAGACCCTCTTCCCACCTCCACCAGGGAAAAGGCTGCACAGTACACTTCCCATCCCCTGCCTTCATCACACATCACAAAATTCACACAAATTCAACTGCCAGGCAAAAGTTTGTAAGAAAAGAGGCTTTGCTCATTCTGTGGGTAGTTTCTTGTACTCATCCACGCTACTAGCACTCCTCCCTCTCATCTCCTGTTTTTGTTTTCTTTTTCTTTCTGCAATACTGTACCACTCAGTCCCCAAATACCTTCTTGGAACTTTCTTACACAGCAGTCTTCCCGCTGGCCTTCCAATATCCTTCCTGCCTTTGCAAGGGGAAGCTGCTCAGGAAGCCAAAGTCTGGCTACAAAGGGAGAGGAACCACATATGCTCCTATACAGGAGAACAAAGCAGCTCCTCAGAACCTCTCCAAGCATGTGTTTTATATTCACACATGTTGAGAGAAAGGGAAGATGACCTGGTGAAGCAGAACAGAAAAGCAGTAGCCCCAGCTGGCTGCCAACATGAACATCCCTCCTGTAAGAGGGAAGAGTATTGCTTGTATTGCTGGGATTGCTATGAGTGAGTGTCTGGAGTGGATAATATCCTTCTCTCTTGCTGTAAACAGAGGAGAAAATTCGTAGCAGATTCCTGTAAGCTCGCCAACATTAACAAAAATCTTAGAAGGGTTTGAAAAAGAAAAGTCTCTGAGATGCTTGAAACTGCACAAGAAATAAAAAGGCCTGAACTGAGAAGCTGTCAAACTGTAATACACGTCCTCTGCTGAGAAGTAACAAGAGCAGAAAGCTGTGCTGTGCAGCTGATGCTTGCTGACACTTTGGATGTGCGAGGGGTAGAGCAGTAGCCCAAACACAAGAGTACAACCGGAGGGAAGTCAGAAAAGCAGCAAGGACTGCCAGGTACAGACCTATGACACCCCTCCTTTGCTCTCCCAGCTCCACACAGCCACATCCCCAGCCTGCAGCTCACGCAGTTCTCCTTTCTGTCCAGTTGTGGGGGCCCCGCTCAGCTGCAAAGCAGAGCCTCTAATGTCTAAAAATGAATAAACAGGGAAAGTAGAAAGGGAATACTTCGAGAAGTTTGCTGCTGGCTTCCAAATGTAACCATCCTCTATTTCACATGTAGCTGGATATTTATAGCAACTACGGGGAGCCATTTTGTATTTCTCAGTTCTCCAAAGCCACCTCAAAATGAAAATGCAGTGAAACAGTCTCTCTCCCAAGAGAGTTTTTTCACTTCCCTTGTTCTTCCCTTGAAGATTCCTCCCTGTCCCTGTCTCCATCCAAACTGCTTCTCTGGAGAAGCCATCAAATCTTTAGATTAAGAAGGCAATCAAGGGGCACTGATGGGCACCCAGAGGACTTTGCCTCCCTCAAGACACAATTTCCATCTCCTCATCACCCAGCGAAAAGAAATTAGACAGTGATGACCATTGTTTCAGGAATCTCTGACAGGAAATGGATTAAGTTCTGAAGCTCAAAGAAATCTTCATAACTGAGGAAAACTCTTCATTTCTGGCTGTCTTGAAATAAGAAATCCATTCTTTCTGTAGACAACATAATTGCATTTTGCAGCACCACCTTTCAGACTTTCCCTTTTGTATAACAACATTGTGAAAGCCTGACACAAAATCAAATCTTTTTGATCAAATGTGCACAAATATCTAATATAGAAAGACACCTACCTACATGTTTATAAATACTACAAAATACAAACAAGCACATATCTTAAGCTGGTTTTCATAATAGTTGTAACAATTGCAGCACCTTCATAATGCAAGGAGTGCTGGTCTCGTAAGACACGTAGCACTTCTCTTCCGGGAAATTACAGTATATGGACTGTGCCATTAGAGAAACACAGTGATTGAACACACTGAGGAGACTTCCAAAATTTGATGGAAACAAAGCACTTGCCTGTGGAATAAGATTCATCCTTCACAGTTACCTCAAGCAGGCAATGTACCATACAATGGCCTGAAAGCTTTCATCCTGAATTCCTGGTGACTTTCATATTCTTCATCCCATTCCCCTCTGCTCTCTGCTAACCTTGCCAGCTGAGCCAGCTGCTGATGAAGGCTGTTGCAATTCAGTAGAGCAATCCTAAAAGTTACCATGGGATCAGTGCAGCAAACCTGCACCTGTCTGCACATCTCTCTTTAGTCACAGCAAACACTGACATGGGTCTGCTTGTGGTCCCAGCCCGGTGTTTCAGCTGGATTCTCATCTCTGTTACATTATCATCACAACAAAAAAGCAACTGGGTACTTCTGGTGTGGCTCACCCACACAGCTCCAGCTAGGAGAGGTGTCACATCAGAAGCCACTCAGATTTGTGTCTGCACTCCACACCCAGCAGTGGTGACTGCACTGGAAGCTTGATCCTCTGTGGCCCAGCCACCTTGACGCTGTGCTGAACCAAAAGCTCAGCTTCACTTGTGCGGAGCCCAAATGCCAAAAGCAGAGCTCATCCCCACCTGTAGAGAGTGGGGGACTGGGGTCAGAGAGCTGGGCAATTTAGAGGGCTGAAAGAGGTTCAAGAACCTCTTTGTTTCCTTCAACACAACAGGTTAAAACAACTCGAGGTGAGGGTTAAACTATACAGTAAAAGAAGTGGTACCAGTTTCAGTTCCTCCAATTTGGGGTTGTTGCTTGAGGTCGGTTTTATGAGTTTCCTCTTCTCACCTAAGGAAAGAAGCAAACAAGTTCCATCACAATTATCAGATATGACTAAAGCAAGTTTGTAGCTAAAGCTGCTATCAGTTTGAAATTCCCAATATGGCTAATTGCAATACGTAGAAACATTCACTTTTTTTATTTTAACTAATCACTTATGAGCAAGAAAATGGTATAGCAGACAATTAAGGCTGCTGTTGGAAGTTATGCTTCAGCGTAATTCAAATCAGTAAGATCTAGACGGACAATTCTGGAAAGAGGAAAACAAATTTGGTCAGATCCACATGTGTGAAACTTAAATTTCAGTAAAAGAACCAGCTGGACTTTGTGTTGCTTCTTCATGATCTGCTCCCAAAGAGTCAGCAGACTAATTAACACACACAGAGCTTACTCATTTCTGATACAACCATGGGATCACTGCTGAAAAATACACAATTCTTTTGTACAGCACATTTTCTCTTTGGCCCTTCAGGTGGTTCTGTGGACTTTTTTCTGTCCTGGTTCATAAAGCACAAACCTTTAGCAATGGCATCCTCAGTCAGGAATCGATCAAGTGCAGAAGGCTGTGTAAATGCATTTAAAAAGTCTGGATCCATTGTCTTTAATCACTCCTGGTGAACTGGTAAAAAACATAGGGGGAAAGGGAACATGAGTAAAGGCATGGAAAGATCAAAATTAGTGCTGAGAAGAAAACAAACAAACTGAAGGGGGTTTTTTATCAGTTACTATTTCATCACTAGTTGTTTAAAAAAATCTGAAAATATATTTAAATGTGTACAAAGAAAAAGAAGTTAAAAACAGTTTTAATTTTTTTTCCTGTTAATCATCAAAATATAAGAAAAAATACCTGAAGTACTAAAACTTGCTTTAATTACATCTCATTCCATTTTCCCTTTATTGGATATTATTAGTATTAGATAAGTAAAATCCTATTTCAACTGAAGTGAAAAAGCAGCTTTCAGTCCCTAGGTATTAATGGATATGTGCTAGAAAATATAAAAATTACCAATACTCAAGGAGTATTAAATCAAGAACCCAGTAGTTAAATTACTGAGATGAGTTTATAAATATAAGCAGCTTCCTTTTTTAAACCAGCTGGTACAGCTGTGGGGAAACGAGGACAGATATCGGAATCTGAACAGTCTCTTTCACAAACTCCAGTATAGAGTCATAGAATCATTTAGATTGGAAAATGTTGTCTTGGTTCTTCACTGCATGCTTTGTTCGCGTTAGCAGTGAAAAACTTTCTCGTAAGTTGTAAGATAAACAATGCCCATGTTTTTGTAACGAATCTTTTCTAGGCTGTACTTTTAGAATTGTTTTACGTTCCTTCTCCGGAGGTGGAGGAAGGTGATGGACTGAATTTATATCCTATCAATTTGGAGAGGCTTAACCTCTTCATCCAATTGTTGATTGTCTGTACATATGTATATAAGTGTGAGAACAAACGGAGGGCCAGGCTTTTGCCCGTTGGCCCGAGACCTTGGCGTGTGAATGAAACCTGCATCCATGCCTGATTGTTAGTGTCGATCTGCGACAGGAAAAGACCTCTAAGGTCATTGAGTCCCAGATGTCCACCCTTCACTAAACCATGTCCCAAGCGCCACATCTGCACTGCTTTTGAACACCTCCAGGGAGGGTGACTCCAACACTTCCCTGGGCAGTCAATGCTTGACCACCCTTTCAGTGCAAAGTTTCCCTCCTGATGTCCAGCCTGAACCTCCCCTGGCACAGCTTGAGGCGGCTTCCTCTTGTCCTGTCCCTGTTCCCTGGGAGCAGAGCCTGACTCCCCCCCCAGCTGCCCCCTCCTGTCAGGGAGTTGTGCAGAGCCAGAAGGTCCCCCCTGAGCCTCCTTTTCTCCAGGCTGAGCCCCCTCAGCTCCCTCAGCCCCTCCTGGTGCTCCAGCCCCTTCCCCAGCTCCGTTCCCTTCTCTGGACACGCTCCAGCCCCTCAATGTCTTCCTTGTCCTGAGGGGCCCAGAAGTGCCCCAGGATCTGAGGTGTGGCCCCAGCAGTGCCCAGCACAGGGGACAGTCACTGCCCTGGCCCTGCTGCCACACCATGGCTGGCACAGCCCAGCTGCCACCGGCCTCTTGCCCCCCTGGGCACACCTGGGCTCATGTCCAGCCGCTGTCCCCAGCAGCCCCAGGGCCTTTCCCAGCTTTCCAGCCCCTCTGCCCCAGCCTGGAGCTGCAGGGG
The DNA here is from genome assembly GCA_013398015.1 of Oreocharis arfaki. Classification (NCBI taxonomy): domain Eukaryota; kingdom Metazoa; phylum Chordata; class Aves; order Passeriformes; family Paramythiidae; genus Oreocharis; species Oreocharis arfaki. Next base: position 83,741 of record VZRR01013404.1, on the reverse strand, counting down.
GTTGGTGTGACCCAAGGCAGGACCGGGCCCTTGGCCTTGTGGAAACTCAGACCACTGGCCTGGGCCCATGGATCCAGCCAGTCCGGATCCCTCTGCACAGCCTTCCTGCCTTCCAGCAGATCCACACTCTGTGTTGGGAAGGTCCAAAAATCTCTAGAAGTCAGAGCAGAGCAGATGCAATCACTGGGAGGACTTTTACACTCCTCTGAGTCCTCAAGTACCTGCTGCTGGGCAGAGAGGACCTGGGGCTCGGCTCTCTGGCTGGGAGTGTTGCTGTTTGTGAAGGGGAAATGCTCTCTCTCAGTTCAGAGCTGCTGGGCCACAGTAGGAGAAGGGATGCTGACTGGTTTTGTGCTTTTTTTTACAGAAAAACGAGATGTTCCATATTAGAGGTTCCCACAGGAGAGGACTCCCACTCTCTGCCCAGGGTGCCCACACTGGCTGCCCTGTCTCCGAAGGCTTCCTGTGAAATGAGTAGGAATAACACCTTTAAAGAGCAATCCAGAACATTTAAATGAGTGGCTAATCCTAGTTTAGGATGGAGTTCCCTCCATTCTGTTACCAGAGACAGCTCAGGCTGCTGCTGCAGGTGCCTGAAGTGAGATGCTCCCACGACCCACAGCAAGGCACCTGCTGAAAATGCTACTGCCACAGAGCATCTCCAAAGTGACACTCCTCTGCTTGATAGCTTTGTACACAAACAGCACGGTGCTGCTCTGAAGGCACGCAGGTATTTCTTACAGGCTGCAGCCAAAGTGCATTATAAACATGTATTTTTAACACAGATTTTGCCAAAGCTGAGAATACTGGTAGGAAATAGCAACTGGATGCTTTTGCACATCAATCTGGCAAAACAAAATGGTAAAAAATTGCCAGCAAGGCACTAGGAGGAAGGGTCACAAGAGAATTAACTTCATTATGGTAGTGGCAAAACTGAATGCTATCTCTAAAAAGGTGCTTGATAAAGAAGGATAGGAGAAATTGAGTGATGTAGTGCCTGAGGAACAACTGAACTATCAGAGATAAGACTGCCCAGATGAAATTAACTGAGAAAAGTTAATTAATAGAGAGCAACCCGAGGACAACTTACTTTTAAATTAGGTTTCTGATAGCTGTGACGCCTTGGGGAAGTCCTGCTCATAACAGAAATGGTATGTGTAAACCACAACTCACACAAGCTGAATATTGCAAAGCTGAGTGAGAGTATCTTACTTCCTTTGACTATCAAAGTGGTGTGTGCTGCCTGCCACACCCTTGGGCTCTTTTAGGCCAAGGAACCCAAACATCAGAAGCCACTCTGAAAGTTGGAAACTGGTAAGGAAAGGCCTGAAACCCAGAATTTGCAATAATGTAGCATAATATCCTCTAGGGCCTCAGTCCTGTGTTAAAATTGCTACCCTGGGTAAGACTAACTTGCCTGGTATCCAGCCTCTTTCAGTACTTTAGGGGGAAAAAAAGGAACCCCAAAAACTATAAGCAGTGCAAGGCTACAGGGAAACTTCCCCAAAGCAGTCTGCAGCTCAGCCTTCCCAAAGCAAAGCTGGGGGCCTGGTCACTAGAAGATGTCAACACATTTACTCCCCAGGAACATCCCACTCACCCCTTGAACATACGCCTGTGTCTGTCTCACCACTCAGCAGCGAGGAGGTGAAGAGCGTGGCCCTGCATCACGTGGAGCTCCACCTCCTGTTCCTTGCTCTGACCCACCAGCTTCTCCTGAAGGCCCCAGGCAAAGACCAGCTGATCCCCGTTCCTCACACCACCGTGTTAATGCTCCATGTTACTGCTGCCCTACCACCCCAAAGCCTCCCTGTCCATCACTTTCCAAAACCGAGAAAAGACAGCCTACAGTTATCCTTCCCTGGGAAACCAGCTGGTAGCACCTTTGCTCATCCTCAGTGCTCTTTTCTGAGATTTCTCCAGCACGATTACAGCCTTTTGGAAGCCCTAGGAATCAGACCTGCCCAGATTTAGGGAGGTGCACTGCAGCATTCACAGTGGTCTCTGTTCCTCTCCTCCTAAGTCCTGTTTGCTTTTTTCATCACTGCTGACACTTTATTTGGAATTATGTATTAGATCTCCAAGATCTTATTTCTAAGTAGGAACACACCATTCAGAGCCCATCATTTATTGTGTTTCAGATCACATTTATCAATATCGATTTCCCACATGCATTTCAGAGCCTGAGAACTGCAGTTCTTCAGCATTTAATGGACTCATTGCTTATTACCCATAATTAGCATTCACAAGCAGTCCTTCATGTGGCATTGCAGCATATTGGTGAGGTTTGGTCCCAGGCAACAGCCTTTCAAAGAATAACATCTTGCAGGAACAACATAAAATGGAACATGCCAGGGTTGGGACACCTCCTTGCATGAGCTGTTTAATGAGAAACTGGAAAGGTCGGAAGAGTTGGTTCTCACACACAAGTTTCCATATTTGCTGCAACCAGCCCCTGCCGCCCATCAGTTAAAATTTGTGGCTCAGAGCTGTGACTGAGATCCTGTTTTTTCCAGCCCCCATCCTCCTGCACAAGTTCTTTATCAGTACTTGGAGAGGAGAACATTGTAAGAGACAACTGCTTGAATACTGACTGTACAGGCATTTCACTATGGCATCTTTAAATAAAATAGATGATTAATTATGGGCTATTCAAAGGAAATGGCATTCTCTGAATGAAATGCTCGTTCTCTGAGAATGCCATGGATGTACAGACTTTGCTTTAAAGCCAAGGGGAGTTTGATTTCTTGTGTGCCACCTGCAGCAGCTGCCAAAAAGCGAGCTGTTCTTGGGTCAGGAGCTGGGCTATTGCACAACATTGCAATGTCACAACTACTGATAAACAACTAATTCTCAAGCTGGGTCAGAGCAGCTCACTTTTCCTTCATGAGTCTTCACAGAGTCTGGCTCCCAGACATCCCCAAGGTACCACACAAAGCACTAATAAGCAGTGGTTCCTCGCTTACAGCTGTAGAAGGTACGCAAGGCACTTACCAATGCTACCAAACTATTTTATTTCCTGTTTGAAAAGGCAAAAGCCCTACTCTGCCTCAGCTCAAACACGTTTCCCAGGAATGGTTGCCCAAGGAGATCACACAAAGGAGGGGCAAAAAAACCCCAAGTGAGAACGTTAATAGTACTATTTCTGACTTCGGAAAACCAGAATTAAAAAATAAGACAAAGAGAGAATGTGCATTGTGCTCCCAGTTTAAAATTTCCTTTCACTTCCCTGTATAGTGCCAGACTTTTCAGGACCCGTCTTTGCTCATCAGCACCAGAAGAGATGTTATCTTTGTAAGAACAATCCACACAAACACAGAAAATCTTCCAGTTAATAATTATGAAACAAAGCACCCAAAGCAGTCCCATTTTCCAAACTTACTATTCTCTCCTTCAGTAACTCTCCAGAAGCTCTTCCAAGACCTTGTCCCAGCAGTCAGGATGAAATTTCCAGGGGAGAGGGCTGAGCCCAGGCTCGGAGGTCTCCCGTGTAGGGCAGCACAGAGCACGCAAGGGGAAGTTGTGCCGTGGTGCTCTGCGGCCTCATCCGGAACTTAATTGTCTGTGTGCTGGTCCCTGCTGCAGAGACTGAAATAAACAGGAATGCAAGTGCAGGAAACATGCAGCCCTGCAACTCCTGAAACACCAGAAACTATTAAAAAGGTATGATTGTTCTTGGATGGCACTGCCCAGCACTCTGCCTCTGGGGCGACTCAGAGTACTTTTGCTTTGTATATAATAATAAACTAGCCGAGAGTGGACAAGATCATGCTCCAATACACCTTTTCCTCATGCTCCTTCAAGCATTTTATGAAGCAGATCAGGACTACTCTACCTGCCTGGCAGAAGGAGAAACCTAGGCAGAAAATTAATTCATTTGTCCTTAGGGACGTAGTTAGCCACGCCAGGGCCCAAAACCCTCACGTGAGACAAGAGTTCTCTCCAGCAGGCAGTGCTGCTGCTCTTCCTCCCCTTTCACATCATTGATTAAAGAGCTTCCTACAGAAACCTCCTTCTCTGGCCATTTCCTTCAGGTACGAGTAGCATTTACTAACTCTCCCCACAAGCAAAAGCAACTCTGCAGCCCCTCATGAACCCCATTAATAAGAGCAGCCAGCCACACTAATTAGGCTGGTCTAGTTCAACAAGGGAGTGACTCCTGTGTTTAGCTGCATGCTGAAGACAAGACTGGACAGTTTGGCATGAGCTAAATGGGATAAAAGGAAGTGGGTTGAAAACAGATTTCTAGCTGCCAGGAACTCATAGTAACCAAGAACTTAACACAAAATCCTGAATCAAAGGGCAAACCTAACTATTTTCTCAGCAAATAACAAGCAAAACAACATGGCAATTTAGAAAAGAGACCGAGCACCTTCTTACCTACTCAGAAGTGCATGCTGCAGTCTACACATGTAGTAAATCAAAACCAAAACCAAGGTACCATTGGAGATGTTATTGGGAACTTTGGACATTTCCCGTTCCATATCAGCAGGCAGAGGGAGCAGGAAGAAGTCAATGTTGGGAAATCTTTCTGTAATTACTAGGTCTCTCCCTGCTTCAACTGGCAGCACAAAGGACTTCGAAGTCTCATTCACAGCTACAGCACATCAGTGCTAAAAGAAAATGTCTGAAACACACACGATGGACAAGCACCTGTTTTCCCCCAAAAACTGATGTAGTAACCAGTGCATGGAGCATCCAGACTTCTGTAGAACAGCAGCAGTCAATCCTGTGTGAGCTGCATTTTATTTCACGCCTATGATGCCTACAGATTTTTGCTTTTTATACATTTTTCATGTATTTGTAGCTTTGCAGACTGTTAATACATGGTTATACAGCTCCTAGTATTTTTCCTACCCTTCCTCTTAGATTTTAGCGTAATAAGCTAACCCTTCTAACACTCCTGAAATTCTGTTGAGTCTTATTCTCAAGAAGAGAACCTCTAACAAGGACATTTTGTTTTGCAACCAGAATCTGAGGAGACATGACAAGAAAATAGGGCAAAGAAGCCCCTGGACCAGCTCCAAGGGGCTGACTCAGGGGTGGGTGTTTCTGTACGTTCTCAAAGCACACCTCATGCACACACCCTCACCACACACACCTGGTCCCCACGTGAAAATAGCCACTGAAGAACAATTCAAGGATTCAACAGCAACAACAAGTTCTGATAATGCATTTTCCTGCTTCTCCACATGGCCCTGCTGTATTGGAGGGCCACTCTACACTCTCTCCACACCAGAGCAAAGGGAAGCTTACCATTCAAAAGTTCTTCCCACAGATTTTTCCATTGAGGGGAAAAAAAAAAAAAAAAAGAAATAGAAACCATAGTGGTCATTATTTGTTTATTTGAATAAATAGTACAACTGTCAAAAACCATGCATAAACATTCCTGCTGTGAATTTTAGCAAACATAGCATTGCATTGTAACTTGCTTACAGTACACAACTCTTATCACTAAGATGGATGTCTCCAACATATGACAAGTCCAGAATTTTATCTGCAAGGCTGGTTTTTAGTAGTTAGAAATCCAGAGTAAACACTGTTAAAAACAGTAGAAAAGACTCTTAAAAAGTACATTAATACTGAAAGCACCGAGGTGTGGGGAAGAGGAGTAAGAAATCCTATAAGGCTTAAAATTATTTTTAAAAATCTGCCACTGTCGGTTTTTTCATCTTGAAAAACAGAATGCAGCTGAGGACTATCTGAGCTTCTTCTGATGCATCTAGAAGTCAAGTTGCATGGACTGGAAAGACAGACAATCATTAAGTACTTACAAACACGGGAGCTTTAATGCTGCAGAGCATTCAGCATTCCAGATGAACTCAACAGGATTCAGACTGGTACCCATATGTAAAACCTCAGTAACACAAAGACATCATGAATAATATTTTTAACACTGACTCAGCTTTCTGAGAGGCAAAGAATTTTCGTGCACATGTCACAGAAAGGCATGACAAAAGCAGGCATCCAGAGGAGCTTTACCTACATGGCTCCTCCTGGAAACGGGGCTGACTGGGATGAAGCTACACTTCAGTTCAATCTGCCCTGCTCACAAATCTGGTTAACAATAAATACAGTGTCTGTAGAACAGTGAGCTGGCTAGACAGCCAGGAGCCAAGGAATGAAGAGAATTTTCCCTGTGCAACATCTACCACCAAACAAGACCACAACAGAACAGGCTGTGACACCTGCCCCCACCCTGACCCAGGCAGCAGCCCTGCTTGACAGGGGTATTAACAGAAGGAATGCTAAAGAAGACCCATGGTTGTAGCAAGGGGACCAGAAACACATAATTCAACAAAACAGACACTCTTTTATAACCTGTCATAACCTGCTCACCTCTGCTCATGTGCCCTGAAGATGCCAGCTGTATGATCCCAGCTCAGAAACAGCCTTTCCCTTTCCCCAAAGCCAAATCACCCTCACCAATCTCTTCTTTTTATTTTCTGTTTGCTTTTGATATTAATACTGCTTGCAGTTTCAAAAACTAGACTCTTAGGAGGTCTTTCCCAGATACCCAGAGAATATAAACAGTGCTGGCACTTCCACTTCCCCTGAAGGGAGGGGTGTGGAATGACAACTCTTTAACAGACTTGCTTCCCACAAATAACCCTGCCTTAAACTAAAAGTTTGAGAGACCTTTCAGTTCAATGACCTTCCAGTCTCATGATACCTTTATTTCTCAGCACAAAAGTCAGACCAGTTTCGTTCACCTGCCAGGAGAGCTGTCCCACCAGGCCTTAGCACCTGGGCAAGTCTCCTCTGTTGGTGCTGTGGTGGAGTTTAGTGGCCCCATCTGAACTGCACATCCACTTGTTCCAGGCTCAGTATAAACAGCAAGAGGTCAGCTCCTTCCTGAAGTACAGGCAAGCAAAGATTCCCCAGAGAGCCTTGCAGAGCAGAGGAGACCTGAATTTTTCAAGCAAAGAAAGGGCAACTTCCTTCCATCTTTTTTTTTCTTTTTTTTTTTAAGATGTGTGAGGGGAGGTGACCCAAGTAATCCAAATACTAGAACTCAGAAGCCAAAAATACAAAGCAAACAAGCAGAAGCTCATTCCTCTCTCTTTGAGATGAAACAGTATTTGAGAAGGGAAGGAGAAAATCCCAGTTGTAAAATTATACCATTCAAATAGCATGTTTCCTCTTGAACCTGCGCTCAAAGGCAAATAATGTTGGTGTGAGAAATCTATTTTTAGGGAAAGAAGATGCCAACTTACAATAGGACCCAAGTGAGCCCATGGAGCAGAGCAATTCTACCTGCTCTCCTTCAGGGCACTCTGCCTAGTGTTTCACCCAAAGGAACGGTGCCCATAAAACAGAAGTTGCTGCTGTGATACATAAAAGCAGCAATAAAATCTCTCCTCTATGTGCTCGAAGGAAAAGTGTGATATTGAACGCATGTTCCACAAATCATTTACTTTGCAAATGCCAGTCCCTTTTCCTCTACAAAGCTCTCCTCAAAAATCCACTCAGATGGCTCCTGTTCCAGCACAGCCCCCTGCATGCAGCGCTGCACCAGCCACGCCAGCAGGCAGGAGCAGTTCTACACATGAGACCAAGCTCATCGTTCCCCCGGTTGGTTTCAGGAAGGACTGGGGGAAATGCACTAACCCAGCCTGTGCCTGTGTGACCAGCTCCTGACCAACCTGACTGAAGCTGCCAGCTTAACAGGTGACAGTGGCCCTAGCAACCAAATTTCTCCTAGAAAAGAGATTAAATAAAAACTAGACATCAAAAGGTTAGTTGGTCATCCCATTGCAAGACTTGTTGTGTGTAAACACTGAATGGAAGTAACACTGAGTAGAACGAGGCGAACACAAAAAGTGAAGCTTTTGCCATTAGCTTCAGACAGTGCCTGTATTTCCCCTCAGCCCAGCCCACCCAACAGAACACACAAAGTCTTATTTGATAGAAAAGGCTCAGCTTCTAAATAAATTCCCATGCTGATTTTCTATTGTTAACACTTAAGGCTGGAAAATCAAAGGCCAGTCGCAACCAAGGAGTATGCAAAAAGAAAGTCTTCTGCAGAAGCAAAGAGTCTCGAGCCATGAGGAAGGTCTCATGTTTTCCCTGCTTATCAAAGTAGTTAGTGGTATATTTCCTTTCTCAAAAGAACATTTGTGGATTATAGGAAACAACAGATCCATCTGGTAAAAGTGTGAAATACCTACACATTTTCAAGTGACCTAGAGAATACACATGCACCATTCTTAGTGGGATTGTCTTACAAACAGCTACAGAGAGAACACATCGACTGTAGGAAGAATGCATGAAGTACATAGCATAAGGCACAATGGGAGCATGCATAGGGCGTGTTTGTTGTAACTTCTGCCTGAGGAGGTTGAAGGATGAAGAAACCTCAGCAGCTTCCAGCATCACTCAACGTTCTTGTACTTCGTGAACAGGTTGTACAGAACCCTGAGGGTAGACTTCAGGTCCAAGTTGACAACATCTGTGGAAGAAAAGGAGAAATCTTTAATTTGCATTTTGTTTTCCCTTGTTTGTCCTGACAGGAAGAGAAGCCCCCACATCTCTGAGCTGGTGGAATCAGGAATAAAAAAAAAATCCACATAGCTCTGATCTCCCCAGGACAAGCCTTTTAAATGTCCTGCATGATGCATTTCAAAACAGCTTTACTATCAGCCACAGCTAACTTCTCTCTGGGTAAAGAAATTCCCTTCCTCAGCTAAAGATGGCTACAGAGAAATTCTGCTTCCGTCAGAGACCTGGGACAAAGGCTTTCGGAAATACTCCTGATGACTTCCCTGGCCACAGAAGCAGTGAACAAGCAGTCACACACCTCATGAGGTACTGAGCCACAGCACTGCAATGATACAGTCCACGAATTAACAAAGCCTGAATCCTTAGCAGACTCCAAGCTTTTGATTATTTAATATCCCTTCTTATCATGCCAGGCCAGGGAACAGGTCTGGAACAGCTCTCAAGAAAAAGCTTTCCTGTTAGCACCTCTCCACCTATACTATAATAAAATGCCAAGAATGCGGGGATTCTGGCAGGAGGCACAGCACAGAGGAAGCTGAAGAGGTAGAAAGTCTAGATATAACATGTAAGAAATGAGGAGGAATAAGCAAAAGAATATTCAGTGAACCATATATACAGAAGCAGAAGTAAGGAAGAATATATAATTAAAAAGTCATCAGAATTCCTGGGAAGACACCAAACTGTTCACAGTCTGAGTACAATTAATGTGAGGTGCAAGGGAAACCCCCGTTGTCTGCTTTGAAGAATCATTGCCAGGACCTCTCCACCCTTCCCTCCCATCCCACACTGGATACCACTCTAACCCCCACATTTCATCTGGTACATTCAGTGATCTCTCAAACATTCTTTCTACCCTTTTTTCCTATATTATTTTACATATTTCATTTATGATTTTTTATTTTGTATTTGCGGAAGAATCTTCTCCTGTCCCAAAGAAAGATCCTAATTGCTGTGAAGTCATACACCCTGGAAAAAGAAACGTCCTATCTGGATAACCCAAATACAAAACAGGCTTCTGATTTTTCCAGGTATCATAGAAAGTTGCTTACTACCACAGCATTCTCAGTAAGTCAACAGCCAGAATCAGCATTGGTTCCTCTGTAACAAGACAGTTCCCTAAGAGATGGATTTAAAATGTAAAGTTACCCATGGGAAACCACACTTTGCAACAGCCATGCATTTCCAAAGCTGGGAAACCGAGGCAAATACCTGGAGAAGAGAAAACCACCAACAGATTTGTCCCACCAATGCTGGCAGTCACTTCTGTTTGCTAAACAATTAAACTCACAGTACTGGCACTATGAAAATGCCAAGAAAGCTGGCCCAGCCAGCTCTCTAGGGGTCAGAGATCCATAGCACGTATTTTCCCCACTCCTCCCAAGTGACTCTCTTTGTCCCATGCCATCCATTTCCAGTTTCTCACTGAAGGCAGGATGGGTCCCTTCCCTGGGTCACTGTAACCTCCCTCTCAGCTGACGTGGCCCAAAGTAGTCAAGTCTTGCAGGGTTCAGACCCTGACCCATCACAAAAATAAATAATGGACCCAGCTCCTTTATTCAGGGCTGTAGTGACAAGAAAATCTGGGGCCAGAAGAAACCACTGTGGCCACAAGGTCTGATCTGATGTACAACAGAACTTAACCTTGAAAAGCCTGCATTGAGCTTACAAATTAACACACAATCTTAACACTGCATGTTTTCTTAATTTTTTTGGTTTTCTTTTCCCATCCTCCAGTGGTGGAAATTCCATCTCCATTCCTTGACCATGCAGACCAGTGGTTAATAACCACTGTTGCAACAGTTACACTGTAATTCCAGTTTGCCATTTTCCTAAGTTCCAGACTTTGTTATGTCTTTGACTGCTGCATTAAAGAGTAGAGAGTGTGAAATGCATCCTCCCTGTGTGGGCGATTGCAGTGTTCCTTACTGATCAGTGCCTAACAGGTATTTCCAAGAATAAGCATATTCTCAGCCTCCTGTTTCTCATAATAAGATAAAACATGCACAGCCATACCATTACCAACAACAACTAATAAAATGTTAACTGAAAGTGGCCATACACTCTAAAAAATTTTAAAATATTCTATTAATTTAAAACTTTCACACCCCGAAACAACCTCATTAGAGGACACTAAATTAATCCACCACAATGCAGTTCTGCTGCAGTAACTCGGCACCAAGTTCTGCTGATGGCCCAATCTACTGAGCTTGGCTGGAAGAACAAGAGAAGAGGAGATGACCTGTATGGTCCTATTTTTGTTTACACCTGTACAGACACACTACAAGATTTAACAAGAGCTCTTTCTTACAAGCACTGCGGAAAGCATGGGCTATAGGGATAAAAATTATGTTTTGCTCTAGAAAACATTTTTCCTTAAATCCTGCAACTAATTAAACTGGTTGGACAGCCAGGCCCACCACCTCAAATCCTGGGGGCAGTTCTGGGAACCTCATGTCAGAAAAGACATTGAGGGGCTGGAGCGTGTCCAGAGAGGAGAACGGAGCTGGGAAAGGGTCTGGAGCACCAGGAGGGGCTGAGGAGCTGGGAAAGGGGCTCAGCCTGGAGAAAAGGAGGCTTGGGGGGACCTTCTGGCTCTCCACAGCTCCCTGAGGTGGCAGCCAGGTTGGTCTCTGCTCCCAGGGAACAAGGGACAAGACAAGAGGAAACGGCCTCAAGCTGTGCCAGGGGAGGTTTAGATGGGGTATTGGGAAAATTTCTTAATGGAAAGGGTGGTCAAGCACCAAAACAAGCTGCCCAGGGAAGCGTTGGAGTCCCCATCCCTGGAGGAATTTAGAAGCTGCGTAGATGTGGCACTTGGGAATGTGGCTTAGTGGTGAACACGATGGTGCTGGGTTAATGGCTGAACTCAATGATCTTAGAGGTCTTCTCCAACCTTAACAATTCTATGATTCTAATTCAAGAGGCATTTACTACCCAGTCCATGCTGTGGATTCACCTGACAGGTCTCCCAGCCTACTGATGAACAAACAAGGATCAGAGTATGGCATTCACGGAGCATAACCACACACAGAATTTTTCTGCAGAGCTTCAGATTCTCTGTCAAAACGAATTATTGTTCTGTGAAACACGTATTACACGACTTCCAAGATCTTGCAAACGACACTAGGGTGACAAGCCATTCCCAAGATGTGACTGTGCCCTCCAAGGGAGCAGTTTTTCAAGAGCCACAGTCAGTTTTGCAGGCAGTTCCAGCCACGCAGACACCACGCGAGCACAGTCACTCCAACAGCTGGGAACTGCTGCCAGGAATGGCCGCACACGGAGAAGAGGAAGGAAAACACACAAGAGATTGTACATCCTGCAGCACCAAAAAGCAAAAAAGGAATGTTGTAAGAGGTAACTTGGCGATCCAGCTTATATTAATAATTACATTTTCAATCATTAGAACACTTAAAAGCATATTTTGCTGTTTATTGAATCGACACAACCAAACAAAAAATCTGCTGTAGTGTTTTACCATTCATGATGGTGCAAGGATGTAAGAAAGCCTTATGGAAAGGCAACCTCTTCTTGTTTTCATCATCCTTTTCAGCATTTTCAGCATTCTTCAGGAGCACTTGTCATCCCCCAGTTTACAACAACAGCACTGACAGGATATATAAGCCACTTAATACTGTCTTTTGCCTTTTCCCCCCTCTATAACCAGCTCCACTGTTTGTTAATCTATTTACTATCACCGCTTTGTCTCACTTTAACTCAGATCAAACATTTCTTGGGGGCTCCTCATTTTCCTTTGTTCTGCGGAAGCTTCTAACACATACATAGTCTGTAACACCAGGAATAAAAAATGCTCATTTAGCAGTCATAAAGTTTTAATTCCTCTTTTTATCCCTAGTCCAAGGAACAATGCAGCCCTCATCAATAATTAATTTTAAAGTTCAGAGACCTTAAAGGGAAAACTTGGGTTTTTACACTTTTTAGTTCTGACTCCCACATCCACATAAATCAAGATCATTTGCTACTGGTTCTCCTAAAAAAAATCCCTAAAGCCTTCCAGTTATCTGTCACTGAAATCTGATCACAGGAGTCCAGACTAGCACCAGCTGTAAGAATTACAAGAATTAGACCATGAAAAGCTTTCTGCTTGGATTGTTATTGAAAACACCAGCTGAATTTATAATGTAGCACTGAAGAGCTCTTGAGGGACTCACTGAAGCTCCACTTGGACACCTCAGTGAATCTGCTCCAGACAAGAAGCACGGGTAGGATATACCCCAGGCACAGACAGTGAATCCTTTGGAAAACTGTCAAGAGGCCCATTCACAGCTTCACTTTGTGGTACTACTGCTACTTCAAATGGAATTGCACTGAAATACACCTGCTCTGATGACTTTATACACAGTTTAAAGCCATGTGGCACGTCCATACCTTCAGGGCGAGCTTTTGGCTTCTTCAGGCCTCCGTCTTGCATCAGCTCAAAAGCAAAAGAAACATTATGCACCTGAAAGAGGTAAAGTGTTTAGAATCTCAGAGTTGCATAGGGATCAAAAACCTTTAATCAATTTTTTTAGATGCTTTGTTTTCTCTGTACTTGATAATTCTACTTCAATCAATATTAAGTTTACGTGTTTAAACATGGCAGAAAGTAAATATGAGACACTAAGAGATGAAAACCTGTATCATTATAGGGCAAATACTTACTTTTTGATACAAAGTAATAAAAGACTTCCAGATATTCAAGTGTAAAAATGGGAGTGGGTCCCATGGGGACCAAGAACCCCCATTAAACCCAGGTCTCAGCCTCTACGGCAGAGGCCAGAGAGCTCTCAGTAACAATTAAAGCAGAGCTGCATTTTTTAACTCCTGCCTGTCCCCAAGATCAACCTCAAGACATCACTGCCATCCAGGCAACAAGGATTGTAACAGAAGCAAGCAGAAATTAAAAATACACCTGGACAAGTAAGAAAGAAGAAATGAGGACACCACACAGAATTATTTTCAAACAATATTGGTCTTTTCTGCGTCATCATCAGCTGCGCAACAAGCAACATCAGCATAATATCATGAAGGATCTAGGCTGCTTGCTTTGAGCTAATCCCTCATTCTCATGGTGCTCTGGCTTCCTCTACTTGAAAACAGACACAAAAATCAAACTGAGTTTGTCTAATGAAGTAAATGCTTTTTGAGGTGCTTGGTGGGGGCAGTTTTGGGCAGGCTGTGCAGAGAACCTGCAAAACAAGCTATGCACAACTGTACATCAAGAGCTTCTGAACAAGCCCCCACAGATCACACAGGAGCATAATTTCAGAGGAAAGAAAATAGACAAAAAGAAAAAGTTAAAGAAAGTAGGTGTCTTCATTTAATCTCTCCTTTGAGGAACAAAACTTATGATTTAAAGAGATCTGCATAGCCGATTTCTTGTCCACGCTCACTGAAATTTAGGCAAGATAATTAGCACTATGAATTCTGTGCAGCTTTCTTACTGCATATGACAGTTCTGGAGATACATAGCTTATTACTCAGGACTTTATTAATCTCTTACCTGCTGCAGTTCCTCCTCATTTATTGTGACAAAACCAATCACTTTCAATGTGGTATTTTTTCCCCCCCAAACACAGAGCTTCTCTCTCCTCCTTCAGTTTACAAATCCCCATTCCTCAAAGCAGAGTGCCCACACAAAACCACAACGTGACTTCAGGAATGCTCAGTAATCTTTATCAATTCCAATCATTAATGATACAATTGTAACCAAACAGATGCTGGCTGCAACTCAGCACCCTAAGAGGGCAAAAACTCAAGCTACTGGGAAAAAGAAGCAAGAGAAAGCTACAACAGATGTGTGAGATGTAATAGATAACCATCCCTCCTGGAGATGTACCTTTGCTGAGGGGCTGACACAACAATCTGTGTTAGAAACCATTATGAAAACCCCTTTCTAAACCTTACAAAGCATTCCATCTTCTAACTTTAGCCAGTGTTTCCACTCCTGATCTAAGCCCCTCTCCTGCTGCAGCTCAGCCACCACAAAACTTGTCCTCTGCACTGCAGAACCTGGCAGAATAAAAAGCAGGGAGCACATGCAGTACTGCAGCAGGACCAGGCTCAGGGTGTTCTGATAAAGACCACATACACAGAGATGCATGTGCAGGTCTGGGAACAACTGCAGACAGAGGCAAACTTTTGGTTATGATGTTAAAACACAGCCTAAACACTTTTCTCATCATTAACATGAGTAGGGACACAGGACAATGGAGCAAGTGTAGGGCTGAGAACTAGAGACCTACACACAAGAACACTTCAAGCAATACTACAATCTAAAAATTACTTTGATTATGCAAAGTACTATACAGCACAGAGCACTCATTATTGTATTTATTCATCCTGGATATTCTTGAGCTTTATGTGTTGTTTGATGCCAGTAACAGAATACCTTTCTTCCTCAACTATGGGGAATTTACCCATTCCTTTCACAAACAACTTTTAGGTTTTAACCATCAAGTGCCACAGCCAGTGCCTCTTTGCTACAGCTCCTGAAGAGAATACATCAGGTTCTGGTTCACCTGGTACAAGGAGAAAGGATGCAACAATTGGGAAAAAACGTGAAAATAATGCAGAAAAAGCATAACCTAGAGTTTCTACCCACCTTTTGATCAAAACTTTCAGGTGTTAAGTAGAAGTTGTGAAGTGGAACAAAATAGTCTTCAAGGAGACCCATGAGCAAAACCAAGTAAACACCATCTGCAAACTAAAGAGAAATACATCTTAAGGATGTATTTTAATACATCTTAATAAGGAGAAACATCTGTTTGTACATCAGCATTCATAAACAAGGAGAACAAAGAATGCTGGGCCCAAATGATGTATTTTTATTTATTTTCTTGCTAGCATGAAAGTGTGAGATGGTTCAGGAGTCTGTTCTTGCTTTCCTCATGTTCATTTAATTTGCTTGAGGAATCTTGCCAGCTTCACTACAGCAGCTAAAAAAAATCCCAGACTTCCTGGGAAACGTTTGCACATTGTATACCACCCCAGTCCTACTACTACAGTACCTGGACATTTCAATCAAAATCCCTCTTAAACTGTGTGTGTTAGACATTCGAAACTTTGCCCTTAATCAAAATTTGAAATTAGGTCTCCCCTGTCACACGTAGGGAGTTGAATTTCATAAAAGAATTCTTTTTCCCCAAGTCAAAATAGGTTGTTTACAGTTTCAGCAAATGCTAAATAAAATCCTGCATATTTTCAGCCACCCTATTCAGTGGTCCTACCAGAGCACATGGCTGCTGACTGGCTAAGGGGGATAATGTTATGCAGTTCTAAGACTTCCCACTCGTGATCCTGATATGGCACATGCGACATCCTCTAAAACATAAATCCTTGGGTATCTCTAAGGCATGAAGCAGTAATTTCTTGTGACAGATCAGATCCAGTCACCCATTTACTTCAGCAAAGCTGTAAAATAGCAGTGAATGAATGACTGGTATTATACCAAGCCAGGCTCAAATGAATTACCCGTACTCCGGGTATAATCCTCTGGATGCTGTGGTTATTTTTTTGCCGAGACAATAAGATAACCATCCCTCACAGCTCAGTAAACTCTGGAAAGATCTGCTTCTGCTTAGCCAAGCCCATGTCTGAAAATTTGCAACTTACACAGATTACATACGAGATGACAAAGCCTCCTACCTGGGTTTCCAACTCCGTTACCTCCAAATTCAGTTTATTCAAGTGTTTGTTCACAAAGGTGATCAGAGACTGTTAAAGAAAAAACAGCAGGAACAGCAATGTCAGATACCACACTCAGTGCCGATGTGAAAGGGTTAACATAACCCCTAAAGACATTTTTAAAAACATAATATGTATGTTTGCTGCCCACTTTTGCACAAATAAGTAGACAGAACTGACTTTTTTGTTGCATCAGATGCCAGAACTCAGCAGATGGTGCTGTTACATGAGCTTTCCTAGCACACTAAGCAAACTTTAGTGTCCTGGGAAAAAGCTGTGATGACATCAGTGCCTGAAAATGAGGCAAGCAGGAGGTGCATTCACTGTCCCCACCAATTTTTTCAGGTTCTTGAAGAAGGTGTCAACAGCACAGTGTTGTGCACACAGCTCTGCTCCTGGAGGGGTGTGTGTAGCCAGCACACAGATTACAAGTCAAGATGTAGACCAGGTCTGGGATTTCTGTTCCAGATGTAAATCCTGCCACTACAAACTGGATCTGTGCTAATGGATTGGAGCACAGAGATCTGTCAGCCCAGTTACACCACTGCCAGGAGGGACACAGAGCTGTGTGTCACCACTTTTATTGCGTGCAAAGAGTTAAGTCAGTTCTTGATCCACTTAAAAACCCCTTTTTGAAGATATTTCAGACTGGAAAGATAAAAATCTTCCCGAGACTTCAAAGCATTATTTTAAATGCACACATCCTCTATTTCCTACAAGGGGAAGGGACAATTTACAACACTGATCTTCACATACTACACTCCTAATAAGCAGCTTAACAGCCAGGCTGGAACTATCTGATGGAACTACATGGAGTCTCTTATATATTCCCCCAAAGCAGCAAGAGCTGGCAGAGAGAGATAAACAGCTACATTACCCCTCTGCTCCAACACAAAGCTGTGTCAAAAATATGTCTGGATGGACATGTTGTGCAATGATCCTCAGCCTTAAAGGACCAGGGGACCACAGGAAAAAGTGCTAAGCAGAAGAGCCCTGGACAAAAGCAGCTCTTCTGTAAAAGCTCTGTATCCAGCAAACTTCTTTATGGGTGAATCACATTTTAGGGTACTGCAGAAAACATCATCCGGCTTTGAAACAGTGATCTTTGGGGCCAAACACCCTTTTCACTACTTCAGACTCCTATTATTTGCTGGATGTTTCTGAATATCTTTCCAAGAGCACAGAAAAAAATGCAACGTGGAAAATAAAGCTAGGATTTTACTTCTTACCTTTTTGACTACGCTGAGCTTGTCTGGCGCGTGATCAAAGAGCGTGTCAAAGGCATCGCGCTCTGGTTTGGGGGAAAAACAGTTAAAATCAAAACACCTCCAACAGCCAAGTGTGGGAAGCAGGTTACCTGCCCAAAGCTTAAAGGTTTTTTTCCTCAGAAAGTCACGTAACAGAGACCCAAGCTAAAAGCCAGCACCTTATTTTGGTGTCTGGCTACATGCCAGAGCAAACTGCCCTGGGAATTTTAGAGGTAACTGAAAATAAAGATATTCACTGATATCACTTTTCTGCCATTCAAAATTGGTACACAAAATATGTGGGTGAAAGAAAAATTAAAATGAAACACAAATTCTGACTATACCCCATTCTAACTTAAGTAGCTATGGTTGCATCCACACTCAGCATTAAATTCAGATATTAATTTGCTTAATTTAGAATTACTGGTAGTACCCCTGATGTCAGTAAAGCTTAGAACTAACTCAAGTGAATTCTGATTCAGCACTTTATGAAGACCAAAACCTACAGACAGTATAAAGATTTAAATTATGTTTCTACCTTCAAAGCACTGTCTATCAATATCTAATTCAGTCTGTTTCCAACATAGTTTTTAACAGCTTTTCCATGATCAAATACTTTTTATTTACAGAACACATTTTAATAGTTTCCCACTGTTAAATAAACAAACATATTTATTATCTAAATTCTTTTGGTACCTTAAGATTTATTATTTAGCCCCTATAGCTCCCTGACATTACCTATTTTCCAAGTGCCTTATTAATATTTAATGTAGATATGCTGCAAGAGGAGAAATGATAGTGTTCACATATTATAATGGGCAAATAAAGAAAATAAATTACTTTTTTTTCATCCTTTACAGAAGCACACATCTTTAAAATGAGAAATTACTTAATGCCACTAAAAAAAAAAATGCAAAAAGGAAAATCTCTCGGCAGCAACACCAAAAGCAATCAGTTTTGTTTAGAAGACCAGACATGCATTTGGTAAGGCCTAAACTCTAAAGTCTAGCAAATACAGAGGAGATAAGATTCTCCATGCAAAGGAATTAGATAGGACTGACTGTTTGCTGAAGGTGGGCAGATAAACAGAGCTCTTGGACCTTGTGCTGCAGCCCTTTGCTTCAGGAGTTTTCATGTAAAAATTAAACAGTCGTAATACGAGGAAGGTTTAACTCCCATTGCTGGGGATTGCAAAGGATTTTTACTTGAAAGACACCAAGAACAGTCCTAGGAAACAGTCCTGGACATTGCCTGGTGCAGCACTTTAGCTCTGGAATCATAGAATTGTTCAGGTTGGAAAAGATCTCCAACCGTACCCCCAGCACTGCCAAGACCAGCACCAATCTGTGTCCCCAAGTGCCACATCCACATGGCTTTAAATCCCTCCAGGGATGGGGACTCCAACGCTGCCCTGATAACCTTCTCCCTAGTTTTCCCTAATATCCAGCCTGATCTCCCCTGCACAGTTTGAATCTGTTTCCTCTAGTTCCCTAGGAGCAGAACCCGACCTCCCCCTGGCTTCACCCTCCTGTCAGGGAGTTGTGCAGAGCCACAAGGTCCCCCCTGAGCTTCCTTTTCTCCAGGTTGAGCCTCCACAGCTCTCTCAGCCCCTCTTGGTGCTCCAGCCCCTTCCCCAGCTCCATTCTCTTCCCTGGACATGCTCCAGCCCCTCAACATCTTCCTTGTCCCGAAGGAGTTACTATTCATTACCTACAAGTTAACCAAACCAACACAGACCAGTCTAAAGAGCTCCAGAAGTTCACTGGATGATCTGGTCCTACCCATTATCTCCACATCTGCATGGAGTAACAAAACCTGCCCCCTGCAACACATTCCAGCCTCATGGAATTGCTCAACCCCATTGTCTTGTTCTGCTGAAAGAAAAAAGACCAGATTTCTGTGCCTGACACAAATAAAACAAAAAGAAAATAAATTCAGAGTCAAGCTTTTTACTTACCAAATCTTCCCATCATCATCCTGTAAATCAGAGCATTCAAAAACATTCAGTTAGTTCATGAATAATCAGTTTTGGAAGACAAGAGAATGGCCCTAAAAGGAGTTTTCCTGCAATATGTGGAGGGCCAACCACTTGTACAAACTCAGGGGGCTGAGCACACCACAGACCAGACCCAGCATGCTGCAAGAATGTCTCCAGCAGAGCACCAGTGATGTCAGGGAAATCCATTTGCAATTAATGGAAATGCTTAACTACATTTTACACAATTATGACTTCTTATCCATACTTTTTATGATGAAAGGTGCATGACTAAATGTGCTTGTGTGTGTATTTTTCACAAATATAACCAAAGCCACACAGCTTACAAGAAGCAAAGCCATCTATCTCACTTTAACCTGTTTTCTCTGAAGAAAACGTACATTGTATGTGAATCTTATGCAAGTAAAACTGCCACATAGGAAATACCTACACAGCCAGTGACATCAGCAGATGTATGCAGATGTTTATCAGCTGAGAATCAGGCCCTGATTTGCCAGAGGAATTTGAAAGCATTCAGTGAATGTTGGATTCTGCTTATCACTGCATTTTCCATAGGTGTACTCGTATCTGGATATGCAACTCGTTAAACAGCAAAACCTCTTAATACTGTGCAATATTAAACAGCTCTATAAAATACATGTGTAAACACACATGCAAATCTGCAAACATCTCTCCTGCAAAAAAATGTCCAGGCCCCAGCCTGCAGATTACATCTTGCAAACCACATCTGGAGGAGAGCACAAGCTCACTGCATTGTTCAAGGGCATAGGAGAGAGAGGAGGAATTTTGGCCCACAGACCTAAGCCAAAGCTCTGATCCTACAAAAACCACTACGGGATCTTTAATGTCCACACAGAGACGTTATGATCTCATTTCTGAGTGTTTCCATCTGAAAGATCTTCCCCACTAAGCACCACATGGTGCTTCATTTATCTTCAAAGCCACGGGAAGCTGAGCCAACTCTACAGGGAGCCAATACACTGATAAACTGAGGGAGGGCTCATGTAAGCCCCTCTCAGAAGAGCTGCCTTCAGGCCATGTGAAGGAAAACCTCAGCTTTCAGCTGAAGCCAAAATGCATGTCTAGCCTTCTCCTTATAAAAAGGACTGTAAAAACACAAAGCAAAGTAATCTGGTGCAAAAACTAGAGAGGGAAGAGGTTTATTTATTTATTTTTGCTGAGCTCCTCGCTCCTTACAGTTTTAACTGTATCACTTCAGTTTTGAGAGGTATGTCGAAGAATTGCCTTTTGTCAAACTAATTCTTCCCCAAAATATCTACATTAGCCCTTCACTTGATAGAGAAAATAGTACTAAGCAGAAAGCAGATAGATACATATATATATATAGCTATATCCAGTAGGCAGGGGGGGGAAAAAGGCTCACAAAAGTCACCTTCAGCTAAAAACTTCTAAGACACAAGAATTTCCAGAGGACACTTCTCCCTTGTAGCATATTTCCAGAGACTGAGTCATTTCCAGGTAGTTAAAAAAGCACTGAATGACGGGATTTCATTAATTTAGCAAGGATAGAGAAAGATTAAACTTCACTCTCTTCATTGGAAACAGTCTCACATCCTGCACCGAAGTGTTTTGTGCTTACTCTGTCGTGGTCGTCAGCTCCTCTGAAACATGAGTGGTCTGAAGGAGGCCTTCACGTTTCTGGAAAGGAAGATGGAATTAGCAAAGGAGAAGCTCATCAGGAGCTCATTCAGCATCTTTCCGAACACCAGAGGGCAGAACTGGATGGCTTCACTAAGTTTCACAGAGGCAAAACAGCTGACACAGGAGGATTCACCCCCGGAACAGGGGCATTGATCAGGCTGACAGCCAAAGGGATGTTAGGGAAATTTATATTTACACCTATATTTGCAGCCAACTACCTCACTAACAATTCTCCCCCTCAGACCACAGCCAACATCATGCCTGGAACACAATTTAGCGTTTGTCAGCCCCACCTTAGATCCCCGCAGGACAGCTGGTCACGTCACAGTGTCAACCAGCAGTTTGCCACATCTGGCAGCCTGACTCTTCTGGGACTGAAATGACACGGATGGCTGCTCCCAGGCCAGGGCTCCAGAGTGCTGGCACAGCTCTCCTAGAGCAGGCATGGCACTGGGGCCACTGCCACACACCTGACTGGGACACATCCTCCAAGGAAACACAGGGAGCATGAAAAGCTCAGCTAATGATTTCGCAGTGAATTGTATCTCCCTGATACTGTGTTGTCTCTCCTTGGCCTAATTTTCTGTATGAATAAGGAGTCTCTACCCAGGAGAAACAGCATGTGTTGAGACTCGGTTTCAAAATACCTCCAAGGCTGGGAGTGCTTTCACCTGAGTGAAAAACTTGCTTAGTATCTCCATGGGTTCCTTTCAAAACTATGCCTGAATGGAGGAATTTCTTCCCTCCCTTCTCTGTGCTCAAAAAGCTGACAGAAAGAGCTCAAATCTCAGCAGCCATCAAGGAACCAGGTCTGTCAGAAGGACTTGGGGCAGGGTTAATAAAGCTTCCTACTGGGAAACCACTCCCCCAGGCACAAGCTCTGTACACCTTTACGATCTCAGTAGTTTTCACCAGCTGAACCCCAAGCAAGAACTTATTAGGGAGATCAGCTTTGGGGAGAAACACATCCTTCCCCAGAAGCAGTTTAAGAAGTGAGAAATGAAATCTAAAATCCAGCAAGAGGAACTCCTGCCCCTCCACTCCCTACTGAAGAAACGAAGGCAGGCAGAGCTGCTGGGAGAGAGGCAGCCTGGCTGGAGGCACGGGGGGAGCTGTTACAGCTCTGTGCCCGATGGGGCCCTGGGCTGGGTGCTGCCAGCTGGCCACGTCTTCGCATCCCTCACTTCCCTATCACACTTCTATCTCATCCTGCTGCCCCGAGGGAGCCGTGGGAATGGTGCCAGGAGGTTTGGGGGAAAAGCCAGGATGACAGCATGGATGGGAAAATGAGGAAGCATCTGACAGGGCAGTATTTTCCTGCATACAAAACAATGCTGTCTTTATTTCATCCCACCACGTCTCTGCTTTATTAACACAGGGCTTGGGACCTTCCAGGCACCCTGTACCCCAGGGAGAAGATGCTGTAACCTGTGAACAAAACCTCCATAAGTGATGACTAGTGAGTAATGCCTCCAAGTGCCTGATAAGAAAGAGGAATGGATTCCAACTGGTTCCCCAGCTGGTGGAAAAGGAAGCACTGCTCCCCCTCCCAGGCAGCTGAGCATGCTGCTCTCACAGCAAGCCTAGGTCCCCTGACCTTGCAATCTAAAAGCAAATGTCATTCCCTGATAAAACTTTGATTCCTTACACCACTGGCACCAGACACATTTATTCTTCATCCTGCCTTGACTCTGACCTTTCAGTCTGCAACTCAGACTAAAAGGGAATTACTGTAAAAATACCCCAGATCTCTGAGCAGCACCACGGGGGGACATGCCGCAATCTTAAGAATGAGGCTGAGGCAAGCTAAGCATAAAAGATGACAATTTCTGAGCCTTGTAAAAATAACCAACACAGTGAGCGTTAAGGACAATTTCTACACTTAATTCTGAGAACTTTTTTCCTGAATTCGGGTATTTCTTCACCATGCAAGCTTACATTTTGAATAGCAGGCAGCGGAGTCAGCTGGAAAACCTCAGCATTTTCAGTTCTCAGTGGAAGCTCCACTGAAACCAAGAGAGTTTCTCTCCTCCCTGCCCTCACTGAGGAGGGTTGGAATGACAGGCATGTGATGAGTGACACCAGCATTAAAGCAGGTATCACCCTAGACTCTTAACTCAGCACTTAGAGTAGCTACGCACAGGATTTTAACTACAAGGCCCACCTAAACCCTTGCTCTGCTGGGACCCTTATTGAATAACTTGGGCATATATTGCCAGGATCACCCAATTTCCTATTTCACACAAAGAAACCAGCAAGAAAACTGATTCTGGAGGCCGATTTCAAAAAGGCTTTCAAGTTACTTCCAAGTAACTACATTTCAGGATCTCTGCTCTTGAGAGGGGCTACGTCATAGAGGCCATTATGAAATAATAAAAACAAAAGTGTTTTTCCACTGGGTTGGTCTTGTAATTGTTCCATAAAATACAGAAGGACAGATAGATAAAGGTTCTTCCTGCCAAGGAAGGTAAAACAGAAAGTTGTCTCCAAAATGGTTGTGGGTTTCTGAGCAAACTGAACAGCGCAGGACCAAAAAAGGATAGTGCATTGTTTGACAGATCCAGATTGAGCTACAGAGCTTTCTCAGACTCTAAATCAACTATTTTTAACTTAAAAAAAAAACAATACAGCACCTTAAAGTCTTGGTCTGTCACCTAAAAATGCTAAAGGACGAGAAGAATTTAAGGGAAGGGCAGAATCATCACCAAACTGTGGAGATCTGGATAAGTACTTTCCATGTAGCACAGTGCTGTCATATTATCTCACCTTATGGATCAAGACAGTGAAAGTAAGAGAAAAAAGAGCCCACAGCACCTACACAAGCTCATAAGGTGTCCTGCATTGCTCTGGGATGGGCTGTGGAAATGCACATGTCTTGGCTGAGCAGTAACTTGCTAAACCAGTTTATTTTCATGGTGTAAGCACAGTCCTTTCGGGGAAGAAGCACCTCAGGGATCTGCACAGTGTGAGGACAGCTAAACAAGTGGATAAAGATAACCAAAGTCAACCATGAAAATGAGGCTTAGCTAGTTTTGAAAATTTCAGTGTGGGTGTGTTCTTGCACCATTCTCCCACAGCATCTTGCACAGTTTTCTTGCTGCAGGGTCAGTTCTGAAAGACTTGCACAGAAGTCTCTTAACAAACTGTTTATTAACCCCCTCAAACATAGAGCCAAGCAAAAAGAGGCATTTAAATGAAAACCTCTCAGTTAACACCTTATGTTGACTGTGATCTAGCCTGACAGAACCCTATTCATTACTGGGATATGTAACAAGAGATCACTTAACAACAAATTAGTAATAACAGCAATAATCTTCTTAACAGTAGTTTTCTTACGTGGATTAGGAACAATATTAACCTCATTACCATTCTGTTTGTCATTAGTATAACGAAGCTAAACAAAACCCATTTCAAGAGATCTGTGTTACTGAACCAGCATGTATTTTTAGACTAGATCATCGATGCTGAACTACAAAAATTCAGTTTGCCAAACTATAAGGCAAAAGTTTTTGTCCCAGAACAAACATGCTCTGTTTCATACCACCCGTTGCTTTCCATTTAAATAAACAAAGCTGGAGAGTTGTAAGATTTTCCTAGCAGTGGGTTAGGGGCTGAGACAAGCCTCCTCTTGCTCAGGGCCAGCTGTGGCCACGACCATCTCCAGGAGTCCAGGCTTTAGATCCAAGAGCAAGAGCCTCTAGGATTTGACTTAACTCCCACTGTACCTGACACCTTCAGGCACTCCCTTGGGGACACAGGTGTTGCTCTCTCTCTCTCTTCCCTAGTTTCTTGTCAGCCTTTATGTCATCCTGCCATCCTAGTCTCAAGATAAAGGAACTCCGGGGAACCAGATGGTGTCTCCTCTTTATCCCTCCAACAGGAAAAGAAGCAAAAACCTCCACAGCACTCCCTTTGCTGCAGAGGTGGAGGGTTCTGAAGCTTGAACTAAGGACAAGGAAAGGGAGGCTTTACCTCTCTACCTAATGTTTTTTTCCTGACTTTGCAGTTACAGAAGGCACTTCTTGGGTAGTGAAGTAAAATGAGGTTTTACTCATCAAATACTGGGTAAAATGAGGTTTCTAGCATCAGGGTGCGAAAGAACTGCTGACCAGCTTATATTTACATATTCCTCCTCATCTTTCCAAGACAGTAAAAAGAAGGTTAAAAAGAAATCAGTCTCCTATTTACATTCATGTCACTTTATAACTAACTCACTGTTCTTAAGTTCTGACTTCAGTTCTGAAAGAATTAAAGCAGTTCAAAATCACCTCCTATAGATAATACACACATTTATTGTGAACCAGGGAGTATCCATCAATTTCTCATTTACATCACACCCTGCACCTCTAGAGCATCCAGGCAGGCAGCCTGGAAAACACCATTATTTAAATATAAAGCAAAGTGAGGCTCATCTAATCAACCACCCTACATCTTGTAGGGATCCAGGTTTGGATCCAGGGTGTGGGATCACTTTATCTTCTTTATTCTTGACAGGAAACTCACTGCAGCCTGACAGCTGTAACAGTACGTGGCACTTGCAGAGTGAGTGCCACAGCAAACAGGCACAGCAGGAACAGAGTGCCAGCTGGAACACATCTGCCTGGGGTCCAGCAGCTGGGAGAAAAACTGGCTTCCCATGTTACAGGCATGGGAAGCTTTCACCGGGCTAGGAGGCAATGAAAAAGCAGAAGTACAGATGCTTGAAAGTAAGATTCTCTGTAGAGGGAAAGGAAATGGTTGACACCAAGCAGAGAAAGGAATAGCTAGAGCAGTATCTAGGGCAGGGGGGAAGCAGTCAGGGTTCCTTAGGTCACATCTCTTCTCCATATCTAAGGAAAGCTAACAAAAACACAAGACTGTGAAAGAAATGATGAAAGTCTATCAGGCCCGCCAAGGAAAACAACATGTCTAAGTCTGCACATGAAGTCATTGGGGAAAAACAACACAGCTAACAGGCATTCCAGACTAGGGAGATTCTGTGTGCTCAAACTCCTTCCTGTGCTGTTGAGGTTTCAATGGCTTCTCTACAAAAAAAATGCATAGCAAAAAAAAAAATGTCCTGGAGTGACAAATGACAGGCCCAGTGCTCTCTTGCACAAAATCCCACTGCATACTTTCAGCTTGCTATTGCAGTAGCAAAGGGTGGCCCCAAACCTACTAAAGACATGCTGCTCTTGTGATGCCTTATATGGCTACCTAGAAACAGAGACTAGGCAGGAGTAAGGGAATAAAGCTGGATATTTATTTGAAGGGCCTTCAAAGGCACACCCTGGGGAGCCAGAGGCTACTGCCAAGATGGACCCCAAGATGGACCCCGAGTCACAAGTTCTGCATACTTTTATAGGTTTGGTTCATCTGCATATCAGGGTTAATTCTCCAATTAAAGCTTCAGTTAATGATCTAATTTCTCCAAGCTCACTCCCCTTCCCAAGATGTTGGTTTACACATTTCGGGCCTAGGACAGTCTGGGTGTCCTTGGAGAGCAGGCCTGGAGAGGCTTTGCTATGTCTAGCTAGCATGAGAGAGCAGAAGCGAACAGGCTCCAAGAAACTTCAGAGTTACTGAAGTTACTACCAGGCAGTACAGGGTTTGAAAAATATAAAACTTAAAGCCCAAGGCACCACTTGGGGTCACATGTAAGCACGTGCAATCCAAAAACGCATTCCCATGGGCATGGGACTCACTAAACAACCGGGACACGCAGTTTCTAAATGCCACGAGACGGGAGGGAACGGGTGCAAAGGGAGGCCCAGGACTGCACACCCCGCTCCGATCCTCCCAGGAGCTGGTACTCACCCGAACAACCACCACTTGCACTGACACGTGCTCAGGCAGCCGGATGGGAGCTCGGAAATGCATTGCCAAAGCCACCAGGAGGTGAAGGATGGAAATCAGATTCTTGCCGTGGATGGCTGCAGGGAACAAGGGAAATGGAACAAGTAAAAGGATACTGAGGCGTTATTTTAAACAAACAGCTCTGGGGGAAAAGGCAGTGAAAAATGCTTTTGGTCAACACAGTCTTTTTATCCTTTTTTCTGGATTAGTAAGGCCTACAATGTAACTTCACAGGTAGCAAAGCCTAGATTCAGCCCTTCCTTCAAGCCTAACTTACAACTCCAAACCCTGTCTGCTCAGCACAGACAGGCAAACCCAACCACTTGCTTTTCACTGCGCTGGAAGATCCTGGAGAAAAGTGCTCTTAGCAGACTGCCTAAGTGATAACACACTTTCTGAGGCAGAAAATATAATAGAGTCCTTACAGTCAACGTTCCACTTGATTGTCCAGCCATGGGGTCGGAGCAAATCATGGACAGCTTCCAAGACCGTCTGCAACTTCTGCTTCTGACCAATTTCAGATTGTGTCACCTCTGCCACATTCAGTTTACGGTCGGCCAATTTTTCTGCATTTGAAAAACAAACAAAATAAATAAACAAAAAGGACAGGCAAAACCAGATTCAACTGTGTGGAAATAACAAGCACAGACCACTGGAGTCCACCAGAACTTTTCTAAGAGACTTAGAGACTTTTCCTTGTAAGGAAAAATAGCTGAAAGTAAAACTTTCACTGAAGCGCGTCAGTTCCAATAAAAATGTGACAAAATTGGTAAAGTCTGGCTGAACATGCTCATCAATCAGGTGTCAAAGTATGTAACAACTTTCAGCTAGACATCAAGCTAGCAGCAGTATTAATTATACCTCCCAATTTCTTTCACTGCAGAAAAGCATTTGGCACAACACAACCTTCAATACACAAGGAATCTGCACAGGTGTAAGGGACTTTTAAAAAAAAGTTAGTTTCAGGACAAAAAACTGGAAATACTGTGTGTAAGCATTTACTTCAGCTTGATAAGCTTTATTTCAGGTTAGCTGAAGGTATAAATTTAAGCTAAAGCACATTTTGCATCCTCAAACCCTCAAGACTCATATGACCCAGGATTAGCTCAGTGGAACTAATTGAAAAAGTAAGTTGGTACAATCTTGTCATGTTGTTGACATTGCCACATCATGGTTGATTACTTCCAAAATGAAATCATGCAGGAAAACGTGTAAAATTCCATTACTAACATTTCAGTTCCATTTACATAATACAATTATTTGTGGCCAAAGTCGTAGACAGGTCATTCTTCTCTTCCTCTGCATTGTGGCCCTTGCAAGAGAGACAGGAGCTAAAGTTCTCCAAAACAAGAAAAAGCTGAGGAAAGTGGAGTAGAGCCCTCCAGCCATCAGAGCAATGGGAACAGCTGATCTCTGTTCTCTCTCCACACCCATGAAAAATGTGGCCAAACTCACTGTGCTGATCTGTCCAGGAAGTCAGGACCGAGGCCATATTCCAGTTATACACTATTCCACTCTTTAAAACATACTTCACCAAAACTGTTTTCACAAAATGAGATGCTAAAGAATCTAAAGATTCTTTCAGAAATGTTTCAGAGTTGTCAAAACCTATTATTCCAATAATGGATATATTTCTGCTCTCAAGTTCAAGAGTGTGCTTCTTCTGAATGTTTTATATAGCTGAAGATACATATTTGTTTATTTTAAGGTGGCAGCAATACAAAAGTAACCCAAACAGAACAGACTTGCAGGTTATCAATTAACAGATACTTTGAGTATCTTGACTGTTTCTAGCAGTCAAAAGTAGGAAATTTTTATCAATATTTGAATAACATTAATGAGAAAAACATTCTTCAGCAAAGATGTCTCTGAATCTTTTCTAAACAAGCAAATTAATTTTCTGGTCTATGTTAGGGCTCCTTCCTATTTTCAGCCCAGGTTAGCTGTCAGTCAGCAAACAAATTTATTTCCTTTCACACTGGATTCATATCTACCAAGCCATTCCAGTTTCTCTGAGTGGCACTGCTTGCACCTTGACAAAATTAACTTAACAAGGAGCTCCACCTCAATCAGCCATTTGCTGGTATCTTATTTCAAACTGCTTCAGCATAAGCCCAGTGACAAGCTGTTGTCTTTCACCCTTTTTTTGAGGAGACCTGGCTATCAAGACAAAACACCTTTCACTCCCAAGGAATGGTTAACTACTACTTGAAGTTTAACGACCACACCTTGTTAGTTTTTCCTGAAAGGTGAAGGAAGAAACAAAGACAGCACTGAAGAACAACACAAGACTGGGGCTGAGGTGTTTTAGCTCCAGGTTGGGGGAGATGCATCTGCTCTCCAGTCAGGGGTCCAAAATGAAGGGAATGAGTAAAAGCTGGTTCAGCTAAAGATCTGAGGCTGTAAGATGTCCAGGTTCATCTTTCCTCCTGTAAGATATGCTAAGTCTGACTGATCTACACAGAGAATCATAGAATCATTTGGAAGGCTGGAAAAAATCCTTGATCATCAAGTCCCAGCACTAAGCCAGCACTGCCAAGTCCATCACCAAACCATGTCCCCAAGGGCAAGATCTGCATGATTTCTGAACACCTCCAGGGATGGTGACTCCAACACTTCCCTGGGTAGCCTGTGCCAAGGCTTGACCACCCTTTCAGTGCAAGAAATTTCCCAATATCCAACCTGAACCTCCTCTGCCACAGCTTGAGACTGTTCCCTCTCATCCTGTCCCTGTTCCCTGGGAGCAGAGCCTGACCACCCCTGGCTGCCCCCTCCTGTCAGGGAGTTGTGCAGAGCCACAAGGTCCCCCCTGAGCCTCCTTTTCTCCAGGCTGAGCCCTCCCAGCTCCATCAGCTGCTCCTGGTGCTCCAGACCCTTCCGTGGACACGCTCCAGCCCCTCAATGTCTTACATACACATGTATGTAGGTACAACTAAGCACCTTCTGAATGCCTGCAGGCTCGAGGCTGGAGCCATGGCTCCACAGGGATCGTGAGGAAGCAGTGACACCTGAGACTGCTACAGTGAAACCCACTGCCAGCTGCAGAAACAGAGTTATGAAGTACAACTGGATTCAAGCAAATATTCCCCAGTTAAAACTAACTGTACAGTGCTGATCTGCACCACATTTGGAGGCTCCCGGCTGCAGGCTCAACCCAGGAGCGCTCAAAGCACTCTTGTTTCATTCCTCAAGTTATCATTTTCGAGGGGTTTCAGGTGCACACAAAGCTAAGTGCCATTAACCAGTTTTAAAAGCTTGTGGATGTTCATCCAGACACCTGTGATTTAAGGGGCAGAAAACCCAGCAAGCAGCACCCATCAGCAGCAGGTCCGCCTGCCCCACTGTGACACACACACCCCACAGCCCAGCCCACTGTTGAAAACACGTCAGAAGTGAGCTGAGGGCAGGCTGGCTAAGAAACTGTGGATTTACAGGGTACTGGAAGCCTCACAACTCTTCGTTGGCTAAAAGCATCCCCATAAATCACTGCATTATCACAGGTCTTCTCCGCTGTGCTTCCTGCATCAGCACACACATTGCAAAGACAGAAGGGGGCTGCAAAATCCCAAATTCTCAACCATGTGCATCCCCTCATGTGTCATTCACACACAGAAGTGCACACTTTGAGCAGATGCCTGCTGCCATGCATTCTCTTCTTCTCTTTTCCCCCAAAAAAGTAATACTATCAGGACTCTCCAAACCAGCTCTCAGCCCAAAAGCTTCCAAAAGCAAACCACAGTGACAAAATTTTGCACCGCACGGCTTCTGCTTGGCGTCATAAACACGAACCTCTTCACTCCTTTTCCACCCTACATTTCAGCTGCCTGGACTACAGTTTGTCCATGAAACAGATACCTAGGAATCACCTGGATCTGCTCCCCTCTCAGCAGACAGCCTGAGGAGAACAGATGGAGGAGCTGAGGCTGCAGCCTTCAGTGAAATCAAGCATCTCCCCGAGATGTTGAGCTACTGCCCAGACCTGCTGCTGTCTGCAGCTTTGGAAGAGGTTAATTTTGGGCCTTTCCACTCTTTGGGGTCGCCTTCTCTTGTGTGTACTCACCCAGCAGCTTCTGCAGCACCTGCCCATCATAAAGGTCCTCTTCAAGTTGTTTGACAATGATTCTCTCCTCCACCAGCACATCATTAATCCAGTCAATCAGAACCTGTAAGCACAGGAAAACGAGGCAAATATCTAAAACCAGTTGAAGTATGGTCCCTTCATTCAAGGCATTAATCAGGAACATAAAACAGATGAAATGCAAGCATATTTATGTATTTCCAAGTTGCAGAGAGAACACCTGAATTTAAAAAAAATTAGAATAAGAGCATCTCATTGTCCCCTGTTGTTTTTAATTCAGGTCTTGACAAGAAGACAAGCCATTTTATCCTTGGCTACTGCAGAACACAAAAGTCCAAAATTAAGATCTTGGTCAAATGGGTCTGATAATCATTTTACAATTTTAACAGTTCCCATATGCTGACTACCATAAAATCATTCAGTCACCAGTGAAACAGGAATGAACATAAAGAACCTTTAAAAAGAAAAGGAACTGAGCTAAGTTTCCCAGGTGCCAAAGAGAATTATTTCCAAACAGTTACAGGAAAACAAGCCTCATCTGAGGCTCGTAGTAGTGCTGTCCTCCAGTTTATTACTTGGAAAATTAAATTGTTCTTACAAAAATAACACAGCTCTGTGGGAAGAGACACAATGTTAATTCCTGCTACTTCCTTGGTTCTATAAGAGAAGAGTATTGCCAATCACAGACATGAAAAATCCATTAACTAGAGCCACCTAAAAACAATAAGCTTCATTTAAAGATTCTGCAATCTTTACCTTGCATCATATAAAATTGTGGATTCTTTAAATTCACTTTCTGATTAGACCCCGTATTTCTGCCTCTTCTTGGCAGTTGTGATGGCTAAGAAAGTTCTGGGGTTTTAATATGCAAGAGGTTGTGAAACAAAAGCAAATAAACAAAATATATGCAGGCTTGCAGTGGAAAACACCCACCTTGGGAATCCTAGGGAACACAAGCATTTGAATATGTTGGTCATGAGGATATTCAAGTTTTTCAGCCCGGCTACTGATGTTCATACAACCTAAAAACCTCAAATAAATTTGGCTAGGCTTAGTGACCATGAAAAAAGTTTACAATCCAAACATGGAATACTAATGCTTCATGTACCTCTAATCCATATCTTTAGCACTTCCAAAGTGTGCTGAAAGTACGCAGGGCTGAAAGTTAGCTCTAAAAATAGGGACAGCATATAAGTGGCAAATTTTAGCTGAGTGATTTGGCAATTGCTCAAATCCATGGAAAGCAAGGAGCAGCATCCATGCTCACCTATGTAAATCACCTTTGCCCTCTAAGCTGTCCAGAGGGATTAAAACCTCAATAATAAAAATGACTCCTCCAAAGACCTGTGTTTGAAAATAAAGGTTTCCTGACAAGTTATTCACTGTTCAGTATCAGCAGGTTGTGTCAGAAGTGGCCTTCTCTCACACAGGAACAGGAAGAGGGGAGGTGACTGAGAACACGTGGATGCACAAGGATGAGCTCTGCAGCAGCAGCAGCAGCATCACCCCACTGCTCCCCTGTGAGGAGTCAGCAAAGGATTACCACAGCTGGAAGCCAATGAGAAGCACAATACTATCTTTCACCTCAAAAACTTCACCAGTAATACAGAAAAATCAGTCCTAGATAACAAGATATCATCCAGAAAGAGATTTTCAAAAGTGACTGCCCAGTTCCATGACTACACAAGCTTGACACACTTAGACATCCATAGAAAATCAACTATGAAGAAACCAAAATCATAAAAGGTTTAGGTCTTCCATGAAATTTACAGAATAGACTTTCAAAAATTATCTGAAGCTCAGCTGAAAATATCATTTAATAATCAGATCCCATTACAGTCGCTATAAAAAGAGGTTGGACTTCAAGAAGTCCTCAAAAGCTTTGTTAAAGGAAGACTCAGGATGCTAAACTATGTGAAACCATTAATAACCATTTTATTTTGTTTGTCTTGTGCTGAATGGCATTGAAGTCAGAATCTAGAAAATGCCAAGGAATTAAAAATAAAAGAATAAAATGTAGGATCCAACATCCCATTTCCAAGAGTGTAGATGCACAGGAATCACAGGTACAGGGTCCTAAAAAAGGAAAATACTTACACTATGTGCTAATTAAACGTTTCACAAAAATTTAGCACTGAAAAACTTTAGGCAAAAAAAAAATACAAAAAAGAGACACAAATTTAACAGGTCTGGTTGTAGTTACTCTATTATTTTAATAGTTTAGCACCTGAATCAAAGAAAAGCATCCCAAAGAATGTTCTAACTTCTCTACTATTCAGACTGTGACTCCAGCTCCACTAGAAAAAATGAATTTGCAAAGGGGAAAAAAAAAATCCAGGTGGTTTTTTTTAACAGCTGTTGAAGACTAGAAAGTACTGTAATCAAAAAAAAAAATTGCAAGCCTTTCTTGATTGTGTCTTAATTAGAAGCCTGGAAGAATTTTTCAGGACAGATTTTTCTTTTTTTAGACTTTCACAGAGGAAACACCACATGGCTTATGGAAACGACGAACGTGCAGAAATCCTTTCTGACTCTGCTCACGGGAAGTCAGCTCTCTGCAGTTCTTTGTAATTTCTCCTTCATCAAAAGGCAGAAGCAGGAAATATTCAATAACCTGAATGCCTGAAAATTCCAACAGCCTGACACAGGTGCTTGGTGGGAAGCAGACAAGAGCTTTTCCTAGGCATGAAAAGATGCTTAACTTCGATCTGTCCGGTCTCACACCCCTCTACCCATTCCTTCATTCCTGTGCCTGCACTTCCTACAGCTGCAGCTCAATATTGCATTTTGGGCTCATAAAAAGCTGCTTTTCTATAGTCTTCTATAGTATTTGGGGCTAGTAGCGTGGTTTTAAAACTTTAACATGATATTCTTATGTCCTCACAACCATGCCTGACATTTCATGCATACCTGCACTCATCTAAAGCACTTTTGAACTGGGAAAAATGCTCAGACACATGCACTTGTAGCTGTAAAAATTCAGAGTTCAAGGGCATAAGGACCCCACAGTCACCGCTGTACAGTAGTGAAAAAAATGCAAAACAACACAAAATACAGGAACACATCTGGCACAATAGGAAAACAGGAAGCCCAGCCACCAAAAACAGCACAGAAAAAAACCCCTGGCTTCAGTGACCCGTTTCCCCTCAGCTTCTGGGAGAATTAAGAAGCAAAGATCAAAGGTATGAAACTGGCTTCAGGGCTGAGCATGAAAATTAACAGCAGAAATTCATACTCAGGCCTCTTGACTAAGCACAAAGCACTGGCATCCTGCAACCAAGGGGAAGGCTTCTTGTTGCCAAAAGCAGATCACAGAGCATTTAGGGAGCTCGGTTTCATCGGGTCACATGAGAAACCACATGCCAAAGGACAGTGGCTTCATTTTGGTTTTCCCTCCACCTCAGTAAATCTAAAAAAGCTATAAAACCAGACTTGAGAAAATTTGGTATCTTCCAGGACAGTGAATGTTTTACTACAAAAGAGAATGTTTACTCTTTTTGGGCAGCGTCTAGAGCAGCAATGTTTGGTTCTGTATAAAGTTTAGATGAGTCTTTTAAAGGCTAGAAGTTGCTGCAGTATCAGCCAGTCTTACAGAAGGGCTTGCAGGGAGGAAAAAGCACCTCACAGCTGTGGCTTGCTGCCTTTTGTCAGGGCACTTTCAGATGGGACCCAATTCTTGAAAGCAGCTGTTCTAAAATTTTGCATTCAATTAGCAGAAGCTCTTTTTCATACTCCTCCTGCTGAAATACTGAAAATGAGCAAATATTGGACAGTGAGTAAAAGAAGCTCACCTATTTCAGACACTGGAAATAGAGCACTTTGTGAATACAATATTTATACATACATATAAATAAAACCAGTAACCCATGTCTCTTTCCCTGACCTGAATTTTCAGCTTTAGGTCTCTTCAGCCATGTACCAAATTTTGATTACACACAAGGCAAACGAAGTGAGTTTAAAAAGCTGCTGGCCACAGAGGGAACTTTGTTGAACACTTCATACTGATAGATTGTGAGTATTTTTAGAAAACTGTCTATGGTGATAACAAACAACACTTCCAGGCATAATGTTTTTCGTATGTGCAAGCAGACTTAAAGCAGGTATTTTCACATCCCCAGCTAAGCAGCCTTCAACAAGGAGTTTCTCTGTATATTTGCTTTACTAAGAGTGAGGAATGAGGCTTTTTGTTGTGTTTTTCATCTGCTGGTCTCTGAATTGCCACAATGCTGTACAGTCTGCCCCTCTAGAGTTACAAAGGCTCTGTCAAAATCACTTCCAAATGCCCAACCCACAATGCATATAATTCCTATGGCATGAGGTTAGCAGAAATTAAACCAATATTTGGTGAAGACAAAGAGGTGCTAAAGCAGAGCCAGTAGCAGATACCTCTGCTGCTTCTTTGCACTGAGATCCATTTACCCCAGTGCATGTGACTGGCAGGACAGAAACATTCAGCACCACTGATGGCAAACCATTGGCACATCTAACTCTGGTGCTGCAAGAGATCTGGGCTGGCCCCAACAAAACTGAGTCACTCTGCCAGCTTTGAAAAGGCATGAGGCTCTGCTGCTGCTATTGGCACATTCTTCTCTGAGGGGAAGAAGAGAGAAAGAAACACTTGGAACTATAAAAACCTCCATCTATCCAGGTTCCCACTCCTCACCCCTCTATGGAGATCTTTCCTTTCAGGCTCTGGGGGGCAGACACTTTTCTGCTGGCTGGGTTTCTAAAGCACAGCAATTCTCATCTAGCACTGGGGCTTTGGAAAATGCCATTAACCACCAAAGAACAGAAAATGAGGAATCAATTACTCATTTTTTTTGCATCATCCAAGCGCTGTAGTACAAAATAAGTTTAGCTAACATAATTCAAACCTCTCCCTGGCTCACAGATTCACACCAACACAGTGTGAATTCACACCAACACCGCTGAATCTGTAAAAACTCTGACTGCTGAGAGGTATGCAAGTTATTAGCAATTACTTAAATTACACAGGCACTCTACACAATACATCTCTCCTTTGAGGATGATCCCAAGGAAACCATCTCCAGTTCCATGCTGCTCTCTGCACCGGGTAATCCCGTTCCATTGGAACCTCTCTCCTTGTGCAAGTGTGAACTGGCCTAGTGACCCTGAATCTGATTCTGCAATGCACTCAAATATATCCTCAAGTGCTGTTCTGGCCCTGATTTTCATTCCTCCTGGAGGTTCTGGTTTTTAACCTGAAAGAACATAACCTTCCTGGACTATGACATCTAGAGAAGACTCAGAAACTCGTATTAAACTCAGCAGGAAAATTCACAATTTAAAAGCAATTGCGGTCTCAGTATCAAGTCTCCTGAATCACAGAGTACATCTGGGTCCTCCACTGCAGTGACTCTTGTTCAGCTGATAATATCACTGCTCCAGTAGCAGAGAAACCACATTACATTCTGAGAGTGAGATGTGCAAGACCACTGCACCTTGGAGAGAATTAATGGATTTAGGTACTGACAAAGAAAGAATGTGCAGTCACTTAATTTAAAACCACAATGTATTCCCAGTGAATTAGAATAACAGAAATTTGAGCACAGCTCCTTGCTAAACTCAGTCTGATGTGGTTTTGTGATGCTAAACACGTTACTGCAGTGGTAATAACAGATCACTGGGCTTGTTTCAAAGACGTACCAGGTAGGCAGTTTGCTGAGGCATTTGCTGAAGCAGTTTACTTTGGGGAAGCAGAAGTGTACAGCCAGGGTGCATCAGGTTTCCAGCAGGGAATATGCCCCAGCTCAACCCTCTCTCAGGAAATGGTATACACTACCCAAATTTTCATATCCACGCAGATAGAGCTGTATTGTCATTTCCAACAAAAATTAATTCTACAATTCTTTTAAAGAAATAAGGGGAAAGTGTAGTGGGAGGTATAACAGCAGCACAAATACCTTTTTGAAAGGGAGCACACTTGTTCAGGCTCGCCATCCCTTCTCTTCCTGCTCCAGCTTGCACTATGTTAGCCCCAACAACTTTCTGCATAGAAAAGGTTCTCCTAAACAAGCGTCCTTCAAGATCAAGTCCTCTGTCATTCCAGGCAGGAGCTATGGGCACTGCTGAGCCAGGAAGTCTCACTTAACATCAGCACATCTGGGCACACCTTATCAACACCTTGGGCAGGTGTGTCCAGTGATGAGAGACTCAGAACTACCCGTCCCTGACCCAGCACACAGCTAACTGAGGGCACAATGTAGGGCAAGAAGAACCTCCATACCAACTTTGGAGGTCCCCTCCTTGTCCCCCCTAACATTTCAGTGCTAGTCTTCCTTCTCCTGAAACCTCACTAGAGCCTTCCAAAGCTCCTTCCCAGCTTTCGCAACCAGAAGGAACCTACATTTTATGTGCAGGGACTGCAGACAGACTCAAGCCAAGCACTGATCCTTGCTGTGATAATCACAGGGATATAAATGGACAATGGAGCTTTTCTCCACAACTCCATGAGCACCCCAACATTCAGCCTTTCCTTGTCCCTCTCACTGCTGCTTTTAGCCTTACCTCAGCGTTGACCTTCATCTCAGTTTTCACAGCTACGATCCAGTAACAAGTTGCTACTCCTCAGCTGTGTTCTTGGGTAACCAGCTTGTAAATTACTCCACCTCACTAGTTAAAGATTTGAAGACAGACACAACATTGATTTCCTACCTTGATCAGTTCCTTGAACTTGGGGTCTTCTTTTGAGTTAGGATCGATCATAGTGCGTTCCTCATTCTCCTCTGTTCAAGTAAAAGAGGAAACCTCAGTGAGAGCCACTCAAATGTGCACTGCTGAAACTGCAACAACAACTGACCACGAAGGGGCTCGTCAGCTGATCGAGAAATGGCAACGCTTACTCATCCTCTCTACCAGCGGATGTCCCATGACCCAAGTGTCAGGCAATTTTA
Source organism: Oreocharis arfaki (assembly GCA_013398015.1). Taxonomy (NCBI): domain Eukaryota; kingdom Metazoa; phylum Chordata; class Aves; order Passeriformes; family Paramythiidae; genus Oreocharis; species Oreocharis arfaki. The sequence goes on along the minus strand of VZRR01013404.1, from coordinate 45,821 downwards.
GAGACACAGAGAGAGAAAACACAGCCCCACTTCCCTACACCAGGATTGTTTTCACTGACCTTACCCTGCTCTGGCCCTGTCATATGCAGAATGTTTCAGGAAAGTCCTGGTCCTTGTGCGGGACAAATTCATAGCAACACACAAAAACCCCAGTGGACTACTCTTCTCCCTCTCTCCAGTTAGAACTTAACCTCTCTTTGAAAACACCTGTCCCAAACTACAGCACCTGGAAGAATATAGTGAGCTTAATGCACTGCACTCAGTGCAGCTGCTGAGATTTGGGATGAGAGTTTGTGCCTCCACCCTCTGGTTCCCCAAAACTTGGTCACACATGTGCTCCTGACTGCAGGAACTCCTCAACCTTTGATTAAGCTTAAGAAATAAAATTACCCCACCTTCTATCAGCTGTACTTGGGCATGGGGGAAGAATATAAAACAGATTTAACAGATGTAAAGTGTTCTATTTCTTCTGCTGATGAGATGAAGACGTGGGAGAAGTGCTCTCTAACGGCCAGAAGGCAGGCCATATACAATCCTATTTTCCTACAGATTTCTCAATTCTTTATTTCTATCAGGACAACAAAGGAGGGGTTTTGGTATGACCACTGGTCAGGCCACTGTCACACTGCTCAGTGGAACCCTTTAACACCTGGCAGCGACCAGCCCACAGTGACTTCCCACTACAGTGCCAGGCTTCACTGCTCTCAGATGGGAAACATGACACATCCTGGACACAAGGCTGACTACACAGTATTGAGTAACCAGTATCTAACTGGTTACCTTAGACCTCACCCACACATCTGGGGTCAGTATTTTCCAGAGCTCTTCATTTTTATTAAAAAAAATAAGACCACGCTGTCCCAACAGACTTGAAAAATTTCCATAAACCAGTGAAAAAACCATGAATTATTTTGCTGGTTTTCCCCCACTCTGTTCCTTTAGTTCCTCCTTACAGCCTAGGGCGAGTCAGGCAGTCCATCATAAGGAAGTGACACTCCCTACACACCCAAAACACTAACCCTGAACAGGACCCATAACGGTCCATGATTCACCACAGAACTTGGGTTAACATTCACTGGTGACCATGTCTTTGCAGGACAGGCCTTCAGCAGCAGTCCTGCCTCTTCTAAAGACATCCACAGCCTCAGTGGTATCCAGAACGAATCACTGGAGATACTTCTGGTCCAGACATATCAACACAGAGCAACCAACACTTTGCACACATCTTAGAAAAAAAGTACTTTGCATTTCCTACTTTCCTAAGCAGAAAATCCAAGGGACTAACACTTTTCTGGTTTTAATTCACTATTTTCTTCTTTGTCCTGATGTTCGATTTAGTGTTTTATAATTAGCTTGCTTCAAGTAATTCTGTAGATTAAGAGATATGTGGCCAAGAAAGACAAAAGTGGTTTATTTCAACAAGTTTTAAACATTTTTTGCTCTTAAATTATGCTGTTGCTCTTGTAGGGACTCAGAGTGAGGGAATGGGGATCGACATGGGAGAGAGTCCATAAACTACCTCATTTGGCACTGCTCTTGAAATTCCATCTAGCCTTTCTAAATCCTAGCCTACAAGTAACATGCAACCTTTTTCAATTGTCACTTCCAATCCTCTCAGTGCCAACTGGGCAATGTGCACTCAGCAGTGAAGCAATGATGTGGGGGCCAGAGCGGCCCCCTTCACAAACCATCTCTGTAGCAAGACAGCTTTACCTAATAATGTGTCTTCTGGATGGATGTCCACGGTGCTCGGGTTCATCGGTGCATTGATGGCATTTTTACCTTCTTCTTGGAGGTCACTCACTGGATAGAAAAAAAACCCAAACAATAAGAGTGTAATAAATGCACAGTTGGTGCACATGTAGGGCTTGGGGATGGTGTTCATAAGAGACAACATCTGGTAGATACATTTCAGAACAGGACCACAGTTTATGGCATGAAGAAGTGCAGCCACAGTGGAAAATAAAAGTGAAATAACATCCTTTCATAGCTTCCTATCAAACAGAGCTACCACACAAGTGGCTGGAAACTTTTAGCAAGAAACCTAATTCTGTGGTAAGAACAAGCTCAGAGTGCTTGTTTCTCCAGAAGGAAGGGGTGTGAGCTTTGCCTGCAGGATGGCCCCAACCTAGAGCAGACATCGAAGTGTAAAAACAAACCCCTTTTCTGACAGCACGACCACCACCCATCACCTCCCTTTGCAGCTGCAGAACAGGAGGAACTGCAACTTGCTACTGGCCTTATTAAATCCTTAGAGAATCCCAGGGAAACCTACCAAATAAAGATAAAAATGTATTTAATTCCACCATTGCCACTTGACAGAATAGATGTGCCATGATCTGGTGAACACAGATCTGATTTTTTTTTTATTTCAAGCTCTTGTCTTAAACTTACAACTCTCCTTTGGGAAAGTCAGTAAAGCACGCTTCATAAATAAAATGGATGTTCAAATACTTCCCTGCATCCTGCCATATGGAAGGAACTAAACTTGAGCACAAATACTGAATAGTTCTTCAGTATTTTCACAAAGCTTGACAGTAAGAAAAGCACCAGCACTGCTGTAACACCTTCACACTCTCCAAGGCACATCTCCTCTTAAACTCAGATAACATTTATTGTAAGGCATGATATCAAACTAGATGGATGCGAATTAGGAGATCCAAAGAAACCACAACAGCCCCATGTTTCCAGTGACAGTTCTGTGTAAGCATGAACTAAAATGACTCGTGGCAGTATTTGTGGTAGTGCAGTCTCCTTTGGGAGGGGTCCAAGTCCCACACTCTTTTCAGGGAAAAGCAAGGACTTCCAAATAAATAAGGTTTGCTAGGCAAACTTTTCTCATGAAAGAAAAGGAGGAACAGTTAAACAATGGTCACAGTATCCCTGCAAGCTCTCCCCTTCCAGAGCAGTCATTATTCCCGTTTCCCCCTGGAAAAACAAACCACAGGCTTGTCATTTGCAGGCAGTCTGAGAAGGTTACAAAAACCTGCATCAGGACTTGCTGTTTTCCTGCCTAATACAAGTGGAGGAGACAGAGATCCTGCTGCCACGGAGAAGGACAAGGAAGAAGAATACACTGCAATCCCCACTCCTTCCCTCACAGAAAACTGGAACAGGTGCTTAAGCCACGTTCACACATTTCTTAATTGCACTCCCAAGAGGTTACTTAATTCTGGTTCACAGCATGATAGTGATCACCACTAAAATCCCCATTATGAAATGCAAGCAACCAACCCCAGTCTCATATTTTGAGCCCTGATGGTTTATGCCCCATGGTTCTCAACTGCAAACAGAATGCAATGTCCTCAGGCTGACATTTAACCTCCTGAATGAAGATGCTGGGAAATAAATTTTTAAAGTACCCCTTTTCTGCATTCCTTCTCATTTTCTTAAAAAAGTCCACAAACAAAAGAGTCAGGGAGCAAGAAGGCTTCATGCAACAGATCAAACGAGCTCTAACAACGTGCCTTACACCCAGCCCTGTTTGCATTATTCCCAACTAGAGCTTTCTCACCCCAACAACTCGTACATTGTGATGCCACCAGAGGAGGCACAAGACAACTCATGCAGAAACTGAAGTTCGATTTTTAAAACCCTGCTAGAACTGTAAGTGCCCAAACTTCAATTAAGTCAGACTTATTTAGGAACTACCAGCCTTATTTCTAGATGTAACACTCCTCGTTATCACAGCAGTGCTGTCATTCTGGGAATGCCAAGTGCTCAGAAAGTTCAGGGCGTCACTGTTCCCAATGCTCTGCAAATGCAGAGGAGAGCTGCTTAGTCCCTCTGGGCAGTGAATGCATGGCACAGTGTATGTATATGAACAAAATGATGTGTACATTTCAAGCAAGAATACTTTAAAACGCAGCTAAACTAGAGCTATTCCCAGAAGTTCAAATAAGGTGATGCACTTACTTTTTTATTTTAAAATAAAAATTATCTCTACTCTTCCTAACAAAAATACCTTGTTTCTGAGCAATGTACTAAAATCAAAGAAAACATTAACACAAATTTGAGTATAAAGCCCCCATCCCTCATGACATGAAGAACCACATAAAACCTTCATGCCTGTCTCCAGACCCTGTGTAGCTGTGCCAGATCCCATGGAACCCAAACATCCTCTCCCACCTCTGCCAGCAAAGCAAGGCTCTGCCAGCAGAAAGCTTCCCAAAGCTGCATCCCAGGGAGAGCCCAGCACACCAAGTCCTCATGAAGAGATCCCTGCTACAAAGGAAGTGTTTCCTACCTCCTTTTTTGCGTCTCTTACACAGCAGTCCGGCCATCCCAGCCCCAGCAGCATAAACAGGTCACAGGCGGAGCCCATGGGGTGTCTGAACGCTGACGGAGTGGCAGCAACTGGATAAGGGACTGCCACCTCCAGACTGCCAGACCCCCCTAATTTGGGCACAGTGACACAGGAGCAGGCACTAAGATCAGCTCACAGCTGCCAGGGACAGGGGGCCAGGAGGGAGGACGCAGCACTTGGCCGTGGTCCCAGCCAGGAATCCCTCCCTGCCCCAAGAGAGCCAAGAGCCTGCCTTGGCCCACCTTGGCTGCCTGACAGCAGGCTCCTCCAGGATGGTGTTTTCTGAGCATGGAGCTTCCCAAGAAAGTCCCCTGCAGCCTCTGGTGAAGGCACAGCTGGGTTTCCACAGCTTGCCCCAAGGAACACACAGGTCCACAGAGGCAGCATGCAGACAGGCACCTGCACTCAGGAACGTGAATTTGCCAGGGCATTCCCCACACCTGCAGCACTCCAGAAGCCTTTCACACTGCGATGCAACAAATGCTGAGGGACTTCTTCCCTGCTCACTGCCCCCAGTATTCACTTATCACTGGTGAGCAAAGAAACAGAAGCAGGAACAGGAAACTGAGCCACAATGCTGGAAAGAAAACAGAACCCGCAAATGAGCAAGCAGAGGCAGGAAATAGTCAGGATGGAGCAACAGGTACATTTCTGAGAGGAACCTGACAGGTATTTTAATGCAGATTTACAATAAAGAATGGCTTTCAGCCCCTGCTTTCACAAACCCAAAGGTACTGTAAAAGATTATGGATATTAACAGACTGGCAAGTGCCGACCTCCTCGACTTTGTACCGGCAGCAGTGGCTTTGCTGTGAGGTTTATACCAGAGCCATCCATGCAAGAGGCATTTGGCTGGCAGAGCAGAGCTGTGCCTGTACAAGTTATAGTCATAGTAGGTCCCACATGAGGCATTATTGCTCCTTGCCTGCCCAGTCACAGGGATCCTTCTCCCCTTCCCTTCCCCACAGGTGACAGCACAGTCCTTTTGCTCCCTCCCCGAGACTGGTGTGAAAACCTTTCTCTAAAGCCTGAAGGTTCCATTCCAGAGACCAGTCACAGCAAACCTGCAGCAGGGGAAAGCAGGAAGGGCTAGGACGTTGAGGACAGGCTCAAGGAGCATTTCTTAGTCCAGGCTGGCTTTCAGCAAAAACCCTATGTTTTCGCCTAAACTAGGAATTTAAATTCACACGTAAAAGGTCACTTCTCTACCAGCCTCCAAAAGCAGCAAGGGTTCCTGGCAGCACTGCAATATTTTGACAATCTGCTGGCAGTGTCAGCAGTCAACACGATTAAGTCACTTTGGAAGCTGTGCTGGCCTTTCAAACAAATTAACAGAATGAGCAGATCACACACACACACACACAAGGAACACAGCACTGTATCTGTAAGCCAGGCAGGCTGTCTCAGAGCATGGGATTATAGGCAAACTGCACACAGCACAAGCAATTAGCTGCAGAAAGTTGGAAGTGCCACCAGAGCTGTCAAGGATTTCTCATAGGCCAAGAGATGGCCTTTCAAGTCAGCAGGAACTCTATTAAAAAGAAAAAAAAAAACAAAAAGATGTCCCAGCTTTCTCCTTTTTAAAAGAAAGAGAAAACTGGTATCAACAGCTTTCTACCTTCACCCTTAATCATTTTTAGTGTAATTTTAAAAGGTATCAACAACAGCACAGTTCACTTTAATCTCTGCCATTCGCAGCCTTGTTATTAAAAAACTGACCACAAGCCTCTGCATCTTACAAAAACAGATGGTAAATGGTAAATGCTGCCTAATTTTAGCTCTGGTTATTTCTGACTGCAAGGCCAAATCCCACTCTGCAGAAAGCAGCAGCTGTTGTGACACTGACCCTGGGGTTCCTGTGCTTTCCTTTGCATGCAGCCAGTGCCCAGCGCTGCCTGAGCACAAATTTGACATGATGCACTTCCATCTCGTGATTTGATCCTCACTTTGGAAGCTATCAGGCTGCTTTGGGGTCCTTGGCTCCACTGTAGATGATCTGTTCAGGTAACTTTATCCTCCTCTCTAGTCGGAGCAGCACACACACAGCAAACGGGCAATGCCCGGGTAATTCAAACTGCACGGGAAGCTCCCTTCCTGCTCCCAAATTCCTACTGCTTCCCAAGTTTCCTTCTTCTCACCAGAGCCAAACTGTGACCAGCTGTGCTTTTCCAGACAGTGACTCACCTGCCTGCAACTCATATCCTTATAGTCCAGATCCCCACGTGCGAAATAGAAAGCCCACATTCAAGACCATTCCTAGCCCTTTCAGACCAGTGGCACAACCCTCATTCACTCACATCTCAGATGAGAATGTGGACACAGCACAAATCCCCCTGGTCAAGCAGCAAACCCTTGCATAAAAGCTCAGGTATCAGCTGGAGCTCCCACTTTCCATGGGAGAAGTCAGACCAGAGGGCAGCAAGAGTCCCTGAAGACTCTGCAGTGCCGACCTCTTGACTTGCTCCTCTGCCTGTCACAGACCAACACAAGCAGTCATGCACACAACAAAATTTCCATCTGACAGCTAAAACGCTTACGAAAAGTTGTCTTCAAAACCACAAGCTTTCTAGGCACATTTAACAAAAGGCAGTTTTACTACATCTTGCATTTTCTAAGAAAAACTGATAAACTGAAAGGTTTCAAAACCAGGCCCAAACGTGCTGCTACACTGCACGCTTTTCTAGAGACAAACCACACACAACTCAGCCTGCTACTGCATTACTAATCACTGCACATTTACAAAAGGCTCTCAGATCTTCTTGTAGAGGCTGCGGGAGAAAGACAAAGCGGCCATTAACTATAACAGAGAATTAATAATCCCAGGCAGATCAAAGGCAAAGACTTGACCAAATCCACATAAAGGCACTGTATCAAGGGACTGCATTCAAAGCAGTACTGTGGTAATAAAGCAAATTATTTATATGCCTCAGCAGACAAAGCACTCACAATGGCCAGTAGTACATAAAGGCATGGAAAGATTAAAAAAAAAAAAGGGAAAAAGCAAAGCCAAAGGCAACTTTTAGGAAAGGGCTGTAATAACGCTTTTGGTTTAGTTGCAAAGACCAAGCCACACTTGCTTAAATGGATGTGTTAAAATTTACAGAGGTAAGTGACCTATTCTGTGACTGCCAGAACAAAGATCTCCCCTTTATTTTTGCCAAAGTTGAAATATGTGTCTAGCATGGTAACAGCATATTCAACACTCGAGCCAGCTGGAAATGTTTATGAGAAGCTTGGGCTTTGTTTTGCTTGCGAGGGTGAAATACTGCTCTTGTGTTTTCACGAATAAGAATGTTCTTATCTTTCTATGGAGTTGTTTGGGGGGCGTCTGTGAAAAGAGGATTTCCATGTTTTGGTGCTGACCCCTGTGATGACATAGCCAGCATTAACACAGCTTCAGCTGTCCTGGCCAAGCCCTGCACACGTAGCAGCCCTCCTAAAAAGAGGCAGAACGGGAACAGGCAGAGAGGCAGCATCTTAGGAGAGAGAAGCACCAAGCAGAGTGCAGTGGCCACAAGTGGCTTTCAGCATTACCAACCCTGGCAGCTAAACACCAGAGCAAACAACAGTTCTAACACCAAACTGGGAATCCTTCAACATTGGTTCTGCCAGGCATTGAAGCAAGATGCAGACTTTGACAGAGGCATACAGAGAGCTGTGGAACTCAAGTTGAAAGTCAAACGTGAGATTCATCATTTTGCTGTTTCTCATTTCTTTCATTATTGCCCCAAGCCAGAGTTGTGTGGCTGTCTTCATCTGGCAAAGAGGCACTCAGACTTCATCTTGAGCTCCACCTGCCACTCACCCCTTCCTTTTGCAGGCATTAGTGGTTCCAGAAGCCACATTATGTCACAGAGTGGGGAAACAGTGTGTCTGAAAACTAGCCAGATAAGAAAGGGAAAAAAATATAATTTTCACTGTGTAGACACACGAACACTAATGCTGGGCAAAATTAATTTAAAAAGCCAACCAAAAAACTCAAAACAAACAAAACAGAAAACAAACAAACAAAAAACCCCTCAACCTCCAACCAGCAGAAATACAAGTGTGGACAAGAACGGTGTTTTACACTATTTGTAAAGTTACACTTAAAGAGGTATTAGATGGACACTTGATAGGATACAGAGCAGATACACTGACCTGCTCACCTAGCCAGCTCTGCCTCAGTCTCCCTGCACTGCCCTTACAGTGGCAATCCCACAGCTTTGAAGATGGCACATCTTTTTAATCACTTTTTCTCATGCCTGAGAGGTGTGAGTACATTTTTAAGCAGTGACCAGCAAACAGTTCTGACATTTTGTTCTCCCTGCCTGAAATGGAGCAACACTCCTCTCCTCTAAAGTACCTACCCCTTACACAGCTCTCCTGAGCACTAACACAGCACACAGCACAGCTACACAGCTTCTATGCTCCAGGACATGCACTTGCTTTGTCCTGAACAGATTGCTTCAATCCCAAAGTTTTTTGACTGGGAAAAGCCAGGCAAGAACTGAAGCTTGAGAGAGCCCTAAAAGCAGCCAGGAAAAGCTACACTCCTCCCTCTGAACAAGTTCTACTCAAAAACGGGGAGAATGTACTTTCTCAGGTGCAATTCCCTCCCTACACAGGAAGGGTCATTTCTCCCCACCAAGTAATGGTGGAGGGTTATGTTCTCCCAAGGACACTGCATGAGCACCGGAACAACTTCCAGCTGGCAGGAGGATGTGGAGTCAAATCTGATGTAAGAGAGCAGAGGGAAAGACAAAGTCTGGTATGAAAAGGAAAGGACTGAAGGAGACTTTGGGCTTGTGTCCACCCCCAGCAGAAAACCTTCAAGGCATTTTAAATTTACTACCATCCATTCTCCATTAAATACTGTGCTCTCCTAGAAGGTCCTTAGTGCTCTCTCAGGCTTTGGTGTACCCCTACAACCAAAGCTGATGGGCACAAGCAGATAAAGGAACAGCACCTTCCTGTCTAGGAACTCAGCCCAAGATCCCAAATGAAGCAGATTGATTTCCACAGGATGCCAAGCACCAACAAGGCTCCTTTAGCCAAAAGCAACTTCAGAAACCAGAATCAACTCACTGCTTAAGGCATCCATATTTAATGGGTCCAGTGAAAGCAAACCACCAAGGGAGAGACAGCAGAAGCTGTCAGAAGCAGAGCTAACAGCACTACTCTGGAATAGAGACACCCAATCCATTCATTCAGCTCTTGTCCTCTGCACCATGAAGAAATCTGGGAGAAAACAGCACTTCAGTTTACAGCCTCCTACAAGCTCTACCTCTGGATACCACACACACATCTAACCCTGCAAACATTACCAAGCAGAACACTCAGCTTCAAAAAAACTCACTACTGCAGCTCAGGCTAGCACATTTTACAAGTGACCAGCTCTCCATTCCTCCACCAGCTTCCTTCCACCTCCTCCACATGGTTTGACACTTCATTTGTAGGTAGGTACTTGAATGAACCCCCCTTAGTCATCTGCCCAAGCCACTTTTACCTGCCTCAGCTTCCTGCTCTCCCCATATCCTTCGCACAAAGGGATGAAAAGGCCACCACCTCCACCACCACAAGTAATCTACTGGGCAAATATGAGAACAGTTTATGCTGTTTGCTCTTCTGGACATGTCAAGAGAAGTACAGAGTAACAGACTCACTTCTGAAGGCACTGATGGCAGGTGAGCAGCAGCAGAAGAAAGGCTCCGTCTTCCACAGCTGACAGGACAGAGCTCGGCAGCCGAACTTCAGGGGGATGGAGGGGAGGCCACAGATATGACTTGCATTTCAAAAAAAGCAACTATTTTTTCTCGTGCAACATGATTCGACAGGAAGAACAAGCCAAGATAAATGGTTCTGCAGACCACAAAAAGGGCACATGCCTCATTGCTGCAGTTGCCCAAATGTCACCCAGAAAGACAAGGAAAACCCTGACAAACACTCACATACTGCAACTCTATTTGCAACACACACATTGAGAGTTTGGGACAGGCCATGCTCCAAACTAGAAGCTTTACCCTGTTTACTCAACACACAGTTTTCAGTGTACCATATCCCCAGCTCTACCCTTCCTGTGCCCTACCTGCACTCAGGGCAGTAAAGCAGTGTATTAAAACTGAGGTGAAAGATCTGTGTAAGTGCTACAAAATGTAAGGGAGTTTTCTCAATGGTTCCCAGACACTTCACATGGGGGAAATTATTGTACTGGTTGCTTTGAGCACCAGAGGAGCCTGTCAAGACAAGCACTTCAGTGAAGAGCACTACAGACCTCACAGTAAAAATCTGGAACTCAGAGCCCCAAATCAGATAAAAGCCAATCCATGAAGGGAAGGTACACTGGAGATAGCATAAAAGCATTTAGATGTTTAACTCTGCTGGGTTTAAGTAAGAAATAGACACCAGCATTTCCTAATGGAGCTGCTGAAGACTACGTAGAAAGAGTGGAGCCCTTCAGCTGACTTTCCAGTCCAATCTCCCAAGCACAGCCCCCAAGGGTTATCAAAATGCAATCAGGAAACAAGAGCCAGCCGAAGAATCAGATCAAAACAAGTCCAAAGCACAAGAAAACATCACATTTCACAAAGTATCAAAAAGACCTGCAGCTGGTTTTATTCATTTAGTTAGTCAGCACAACAGGATTGGCAGTTCTAGCTTTCTGTGGTCTCTTTTAAAGCCTTTGCACTGGTAATACCAGGTCCTGTGAGCGAGAAAAGGTGGTGTCTCAGTGATGCTAGACATCTTAAAGACTTTCAAGCTCAGTTACAGGCCAGTCCCAAAACAGCTTTTTAACTACACAGCCTCTCCAACTCACCCTCACAAAAGAAGCAGCCAGAGCAGCAGCCCAGTGGAATCCCTACTTTCCTCCTCCCTAATAGATTAGACAGGCAAAAAAGAAAGAAAAAATACTCTTACTGGCATCTCACTGAAAAAACAGTAAAAGGTCTGTGATGAGATGCATAGTTTCACTGCACAGTGTTGCATTCATGTGCTCATAAATCCAATAATGCTTAATCCAGTAAGACTTCATTCTTTTCACGTTTAAGAAAAGTCCTTAGTCCAGCCCTGGCAGCATCTAAGATGCCAGGGAGCCACAAGTGCATTGGGCAATACAGCATGGAAATGACCTCAGGGGTCTTTAGCTGAACCTTCTTCTGAAGCCAAGTCAGCTCTGAGCTCACACCAGGTTGCTCAGGGCTTCTTCTCCTCCTCTTCCTGCCCCAGAGCAGAACTTTCCACTTGTCCTTATGGGACTTGAGAGGATTCTGTCAGCCAGTTTCTCCTGCCTGTTTACGTGTCTCCCTGAAGAGCAGCCCTGCCCTCAGGGGCACCCAGCTCGGTGTCACCTGCACGTGTCACCAGCTCCATCACCTCCTCCAGGGCACTGATGCAGATGTTGAACAGGACACATCCCAGGACAGACCATGGGACAAAGAGCTCACACAACAAAGGTGTAGCCAGGAGGATCTTTTCCCTTCTCTTCTTGCACCTGTGCTTACCCTGTCAGTGGTTACAATGGATATGGAATCTTTCACGTTCCCCAAACAGAATCATCCGGGCAGCTATGCTGCAACATGCCAAACTACCCAACCCCCCTGAAACAACAGTGCCCATCTCCTGTGCATTCAGCACAAGAGTGAAATTCCCCAGCTCTGACAGTTTCAAATTGTCTCTGCAGTCTTGGAGAAACCTCTTACCAACCACTGCACCAACAGCAAATGAAGGAATCCACTGAGGATGCCTTCCACCAAGATTCTGGGTACTACGGCACCTACACCAAATGCCATTCACAGAAGAAAAGTCCCTCACTAAAAGTTACAATTTCTTTTACCAGATGGAAACATGGAAACAAATATATAACTTTCTCCCTCAACCATACAGCAGAGACTGGACACTAAGGCCAGTCCCTCTCATCTTCCCGTTACCATCTGTCTCTTCCCCAGACAACGGACCCTCAAAAAACTCAAGAAACAGAGCGAAACTCAGAAACTGAGAGAACTGAATCAGAGAAACCTTCTTTGGAAGGACCTACAAAATTCAGGCTGAAGCTGGGCTGTTGCTGCATTGGCTAAGGTCAGTCACGACTGCTTCTTCCCTTCCACATGCAAAAATAAAACCCAACCAGTTTGTGTGGCAGACAGCATCAGATCTGCCTTACAGGCAGCACATCTGGTTTGCTCCTGGCACAGCAGGACCATTTTGCAGCATGACGTCCTGGATGCAATTAAAATCCAGCTTCCCAATGATAGGGCTCCATTACCCAAGCTTATTTAATTACCTAATTTAATTACCTATCCTTTCAGTTGCAGAGAACGACGAGGGAAGAAACGGGAAGAGCCAGCAGATCAATCAATACCTGGCTACAAGCCTGGTTAGGGTCTTGAATTTTGGATTTTTTTGGTCATTGGTCAGTTTGCATGACACAAAGCCTGCTGGCAACAGATGGGGTACATCTGTCTCAAAGGGGGACAGGGTCCCTTANTTCCCTTCCACATGCAAAAATAAAACCCAACCAGTTTGTGTGGCAGACAGCATCAGATCTGCCTTAGAGGCAGCACATCTGGTTTGCTCCTGGCACAGCAGGACCATTTTGCAGCATGACGTCCTGGATGCAATTAAAATCCAGCTTCCCAATGATAGGGCTCCATTACCCAAGCTTATTTAATTACCTAATTTAATTACCTATCCTTTCAGTTGCAGAGAACGACGACGGAAGTAACGGGAAGAGCCAGCAGATCAATCAATACCTGGCTACAAGCCTGGTTAGGGTCTTGAATTTTGGATTTTTTTGGTCATTGGTCAGTTTGCATGACACAAAGCCTGCTGGCAGCAGATGGGGTACATTTGTCTCAAAGGGGGACAGAGTCCCTTGGGAGGCAGTTCTGAAGGGCATAGGACTCCAGGAAGGCTGGACATTCTTCAGGAAAAGAGTTTATCACCTTTGAAGGAGGGCAGGCTACTCAGGAGGACTACAAGGATGTCATGAGGTTATGCAGAGAGAAAACTAAGGGGGCCAAAGCCCAACTAGAACTTAATCTGGTTACTGCCATAAAGGACAATAAAAAATGTTTCTACAAATGCATCTGCAGCAAAAGGAGTGCTAAGGAAAATCTCCACCTTTTATTGGATGCACTGGGGACACATAATGAAAAAGGCTGAGGTACTCAATGCCTTCTCTGCCTCAGTCTTTAACAGTCAGACTGGTTGTTCTCATTGNGGAAGGCTGGACATTCTTCAGGAAAAGAGTTTATCACCTTTGAAGGAGGGCAGGCTACTCAGGAGGACTACAAGGATGTCATGAGGTTATGCAGAGAGAAAACTAAGGGGGCCAAAGCCCAACTAGAACTTAATCTGGTTACTGCCATAAAGGACAATAAAAGATGTTTCTACAAATGCATCTGCAGCAAAAGGAGTGCTAAGGAAAATCTCCACCTTTTATTGGATGCACTGGGGACACATAATGAAAAAGGCTGAGGTACTCAATGCCTTCTCTGCCTCAGTCTTCAACAGTCAGACTGGTTGTTCTCATTGTACCCAGCCCCCGAGCTGATCAAATCCTAGAATCAGTTTTGGGCCCCTCGTGGCAGAAAAGACATTGCGCGAGTCCAGAGAAGGGAAAGGAGCTGGGGGAGGGTCTCGAGCACAAGAAGTAGCTGACGGGGGCTCAGCCTGGAGAAAAGGAGGCTCAGGGGGGACCTTCTCTCCATAACTCCCTGACAGGAGGGGGCAGCCAGATGGGGGGGATTGGGCTCTGCCCCCAGGGAATAAATGATGAATGAAAGAGGAAATGGCCTCAGGTCGTGCCAGAGGAGGTTCAGGTTGGATATGAGGAAAAATGTCTTCACTGAAAGGGCTGTCAAGTACTGGAACAGGCTCCCCAAGGAAGTGTTGGGGTCATCACTGCTGGAGCTACCTACAAGACTTGAATATGTGGCACTTGGGGACATGATGTAGGGGTGGACTTGGCCACGCTGGGGGAACGATTAGACTCGATGATCTTCTTCTGCAACTTAACTCCAGAATTCTAAGTAGAGCATCAAGATTCCTGTCAGACCAAATTCTATAGTGTTACCATGTCTAATTTTCCAGTGGAACCAATTCAGTGTAACAATACTGGGAGCCATACACAGGCAAGAAGGCAAACAATAATCCTGAGGTACAATTTTATAACCCTGTTCCTGTGGGAGAATGGCAAGTGGAAAGTGCGAGCAGTTACTTTTTCCTATCATTTCTGAAAAAAATCTTGTCAATTTTGCAAAGCCTCCAGATCCATCTGCTGGACTAGGCAAGCCAGGGAGTAAACAACACCATTCTGTTTTAAAATGACAGAAGTGCCTGCATCTGTTTAATAGCACAAATGCACGCATCTGCCACACAGACGTAGTGGAACAACGCTTTCTGAGGATTACACATTCTTCTATTTAAAGACACTAAAAAAGACACCATGCCTCTATGCAGACATCTCCTCATCCAGTTCTCAGCCTCCTTCCTCACTCCAAATAAACTGTGTATGCAACCATCCCACAGCTAATTAAAAATTAGCAATAAGGCCATATGGCAGCTATAATGGAAAATACACTGTTTCTTTTTTCAGTGGATTTCATTATGATTCAACCACACAATGAAAGAAGTACTAAAGAAGGAGATGGGATTCCAGGAGCCAGAACAGTTTGCTTGTTCTATAACCAACATGCAGCATACATTGAAAGGAGTTTTTACAAAAGTCTGTATCTGATTGCCAGACAGGTCTTGGGGATTATAAAGAAATCTTTTTTGACCTGGAGAAACAATCCTTGAGAGGTAGAACTGAATTCCCAGTTTGCTCACCACCAGCAAAGCCAAAACCAGAATCCCCATCCCATGGCCTCCCCTCTCAGCCTGAGGCCTCTGGAGAGGGATCTGCAGAGAGTGCATGGAAACAAATCAGTGTACAGGATTTATAATTAGGAGCCCCATTGTTCCTCCAGGAGGAAGTGACAGTGATTTAAGGGCCAGGAGCACACAGACCCACTGCTCCAAGTACATGCTGCCAGGTGTGCACGTTCTCTCCACATCTGGTTTTCAGAGCAAGACTTCACAGGATTCAAATTACAAAAGGCTGACACCACGTGTTTTCCGTCATACTTTTCCAGCCAAACTAGACATACACAACAGAAGTCACGAATTTCAGGTTGCAGCTTTCTATTTGGCCATCAGAAGAGTACAAATTAGGAACTCTATACCTGAGCACAATATTTTCCACCCTGGAGAGACAGATCACTTATTAGCTGTGCACCACAGAGGTTTCTGTTCCCACTTCCCATCAGTGCTGTGCCCACTCTCAAAGGCAAACAGGGTTTGCTCACACGGAACTGCTGGTTTAGACCCCCTGCCCATGGCCCCTGAGCAGCCTGTCCTGAGCAGAGCTCCAGCATCCAGGTTCAGGAACTCTTCCTAAAGGCAGCCTGGCAGAAACCCTTGAGCAGTGGTGCTGTCCCACTGATCACACTCCCCCTCATCCCCTTCCACCTCTGTCCTCCTCACCACAATTCACACCTCCCTCAGCACAGGGCAGGAGTGCTGATGCAGCCTGTGACAACAACCAGGGGCAGGTATGCTACAGCCACCACAGAATCACACAATATCCTGAGCTGGAAGGGACCCACAAAGCATCAGAGTCCAACTCCTAGCCCTGCACAGACACCCCAACAATCCCACCCTGTGTATCCCTGAGAGCGTTGCCCAAACACTCCTGGAGCTCTGGCAGCCTTGGGGCTGTGCCCATTCCCTGGGGAGCCTGTTCAGTGCCCCAGCCCCCTCTGGAGGAAGAACCTTTTCCTGATATACAGCCTAAACCTCCCCTGACACAGCTCCAGCCGTTCCCTGGGTCTTGTTCCTGGTCACAGAGGGCAGAGACCAGGGCCTGCCCCACTGCTGCCCCTAAGGAGGAGGTGCAGCCCTTGGTGAGCTCAGACCTCAGTCTCCTCCAGCTGAACAGACCCAGTGCCCTCAGCTGCTCCTCACAACAATTCCCCTCAAGGCCCTTCACCATCTTCGTAGCCTCCTCTGGACACTTGTAGCTCTCCTCCGGACACAAGGCCTCTACGAGGCCAGCAGGCAAAGCAAGGGCCAGTCCACACACACCCCACAGACCCCAGGGAAAACCTGCCAGGGAGGCACATCCCTTGTAAGTAAGAGTGAACAACTCAGTTGGCTGGGCTGTGCCCTGAGAAGACACTGAGCTTCATCAGTGACAGTGCATGTCCACACCACATCTCACAGATGTGGCAGAGGGCAGGCAGAGGGTGGGCAGAGGGTGGGCATAAGCAACTACCAAGGTCACCGTGCACAAGAGCTCAAGGCTGTGCAGAGCAAGGCACATGGACATTGTGAGAGCTGAGCAGAACAGAGCCAGCACCATCACCCTCATCCTGACACTGGCACAGGTCAGACCATTCTCTGGAGGCACCTCAGTGACCTTCAGGTAGTTGGCTTCTGTAACAAAACACCCAGATCCTGTTAGTTCAAACAACCTGGAGGTGTGCTGAAGTTACGATTGCTCTAACAAGCAGAGATCTGCACAAGGAGGAGCCTTCGGGAAACATGATTGATTTCCCTTCCTTCTTCCTTGCTGACCTCCAGGTCTCTCGAAATGACTGAGTGGAGCCTGAGGGCTGAAAAGAGAACAAGACTGCAGGGTTGAAAAGGCACAAACAGCCCCTCCTGCACTGCAGGAGTGACAAGGATCACAAACCGATGATGTTACAGGTGAGGCAGAAAACTCCTTCTCCTTGTGATACATGTCAGTGTCTCTGTATGGTCACATTCCCCTTCAAGACATCACATCCCAGGAACCCTGACAGAGAAAGCCTCAGGAATCTTGCAGGCCAAGGTTTCTAGTGATGCCTGAGAGATTTCTACACTTGACCGGCTCCTTTGAAATCTGACAGCAATTTGGCATCCAAATCTCACACGGGCAGCTCTGAAGCAGCAGCTCTGCTGGACTTCCACAGCTACAAACCCAAACCTCCTCAGCTGTGACCATGACACCTGTGTGCACAAGGTACACACACTGAAGTTCCTTCCAGGTGAACAGCAAAGCTGTGCCTGCTGAAACACCAATTCCAGCAACCAGCAGACTCTGCCTTGCCCTGGGTTTGCCTCAGACCACATAAGCCTGGATCTCTTAGCAGCAAGTTGTTCTGACATGCTTTTGCAACGAAAAAAGCTTGCCAGCTAATCTCCCAAGTCTCCTAACATCAAAGTACAATCCACAGCTCAGAACAGTGCATTGGAAAACTCCACAAGCTCCATCTGTTTCCAGATCAGCTGGCCTGTAACAGTTCCTGAAGTACATAAAAAGGCATTTAGAACTGCTCTGCATAACTCCTCTCACTCTTCTGGACTGCCCTATTGCCAATGTGCAAATCAGGAGGGATGCATGTATATTAATAAAGTCATCCATATATCACAACTCTTACAAACATGAGCACAAAATCAGTAGCATTCATGTATTTATGATAATGCACTGCAGAAGACAGCCTGATGTCCCTGCACAGATTCACCAGCGAGATCAAGAGTCCCTCCTTCACACAGACTTTCCCTGAGCTGTGGCTTTGCAGCTCCCCCCATTCCCATCAAGTCCATGTGCAGCTCTCCATAGATCCGAGTCTCACAGGGCTCTCACCCACACACTCCTTGGAACAGAAACAGCCAGATGCCCCCAGTCTCTCTCCAGCTGTCATAATTAATAAATCCTTTGGAATAAATTAAAACAGCTTTCATTGAACAATTGCTCTGAAACAAGGGTAGACTTGAAGGAGAAAAGGATTGGAATTCTGGTTTTGGAAGACTGGAAGTGCTGACAACCACCCTGCTAAGATTTTATGATGAAGCTTAACAGCATTCTTACAACGAATCTTATTTTAAAGATTTCAACTCTGGAAATAAAATTACTTTTAAATGTCTGTTTTCCTTAAGGGAAGGCAAGGCATTTCTTCAACACACTACTGGAGAGCTACAGAGCTATTTTGCGTGTCTTGCTGCATCCTGTGTGGAATAAAACTTGGAGCTGTAATTCCAAACTCTCTTGTCCCACCAGGAGACTGCCTAAAGCTGCAGAGGGTGAACCACCCTGGCCTAAGTGCAGCTACAGGGGGAAAATGTGGGGGTTACAGTACTGTTAAAAGCACAATTCTTGTGCATGTAAAGTTCATTTCAGCTGAGACACTGACACAAACTATATTCTCAGTACAGCTTTTGCCAGAATAGAACACAGAACCCAAACCAGCACTGCTCTACCAAGACTGAAACCAGACCTGGTCAGGCCTGAGCCCTGCAGGAGAAACAGCAATTAGGCATCACAGGTTCCAACTGGAAATTTAGGTCTGTGTAAGTTAGTGGTAGAAAGCATAATAAACTGAGCTTGAAATATGAATCTCGATATGTTTGCACAGACTTTCTATATATACACACATATCTGGAACAGTATGTAGCTTCAATATAGCTACATGCAAATTCCTTTCTTAAAGAGCAAGTAATTCCACTTAACCAGCACCCATCTCATCTTCTGTGGGGTTATTTCAGCAGCAGTAGCACATCACAATGCACAGACACACTCCTCCACCCAAGCATCCTCTCAGTCTGCAGCAAATGTACTTGTGTGAACCACGACCACAGAATTAGACCCTACAAATTTTGCATTTGTCTCTCCATCTGCCTAAAAATTCACTGCCACATCCTGTGAGTATGGAAAGTAAATTAAGAAGGGGGTGAGACATCATCAGCACATCTCACTGTAACCCCGAGACACAGATCCCAAGAACAGCACTTCAGCCTCCTTTGACAGACACAAAACTTTCCCCTTACTCAGCTCCTGTTGCAACAATCCTGCCCTCTGCAGCCCTGCCCTCTCTCTCCTTCATCCCCCTCTCCTACCGATTTCATCAGGCACAAATAAATAGCACTTCTCCAGAGCAGTTTTCTCACCCCTGTGCCCACCCTACAGCATGTCACTGGGACACAACACTAAGCAATTGATTCTGTTTTATTTCCCTCACTGACTCCCCCATATAGGCTGTACACACACAGAGATACAATAATAGAAAGCTTATTTAGCCAAACACCTGCTGCCCAGATCTTTCATGCGGTGTGCTATGAGGAAAAGAAAACCAAGCTTTGCAAGTAGGCTGGGAGTGAAGCTTGCAGCAAACCCCCTCCCTTGTTTCAGTACAGCAACATCCCTCTGACAAACAGGAAAGGGCAGATTTGTTCAATTTCCTTTTGCAGATGAAGTTGAAGCACAGCACAGCACTACCTGAAACACTGTCTTTTAGAAACTGCAACTACCTGAAACCTGTCTTTCAGAAACTCTGAAAAGAGGCTAAAGAATCATCTGGCTTAAAAACTGTATCCTCTATGGGCCCTGCCAGCACCCCAGCAGTTTTCTAAGGTATTTAACAGATTTTGGAGCTCTTGAACAGGTGGCACATCTTGAAAGACCAAAATCACAGAATCATGGAATGGTCTGGAAGGGACCTTAAAGCCCAAATCATTCCACGCCCCTGCCATGGGCAGGGACACCTTCCACTATCCCAGGTTGCTCAGAGCCCCATCCAACCTGGCCTTGGACACTGCCAGGGATGGGGCAGCTACAGCTTCTCTGGGCAACCTGTGCCAGGGCCTCAGCACCCTCACAGGGAACAATGTCCTCCTAATATCTAATGTAAACCTCAGGTACACCAAGACAGAGCCATGGAACAGCAACACCAGGCAAACTTAGATATTTGCAGATTTCCACGTGGCCTAAATGGGGGACAGGAGGAGAAGTAAAAACCGAAGTGGTCGCAGAGCACTGAAACTGACACATCCCGCTTTTCTCAGGATGCACATTGTGACTGATTGTAAGATTAGGAGCACAAATGCTCCATGCTCTCCATGGCCTTTCCTGTCCTGTCTCTGGTGTAGTCCCTCCCCTGTGGGCTCCCTAGTAGTAGCAAGGCAGGGTTGAGCTCATCTGCTGGTTTTCCTGCTGCAGGACTCCACTGAAATGTTCCTGTACTCACTGGTGACCCACTTTGACACAGCCTGCAGGCATTAATAATCAGCAAGACTTTTCTCCCTGGGGCATTTTTACCCAAACTAGGGGTTAAAAATATTCCTGGGAAGGAAGAGGAAGGGAGGAGCCAGACAGACAGTGAGATCACTCACCCACCTTCCATAGGAAACCAGGGTAAAAACGGCTTCCCCACGAGCTGCTCTTTCTCTCGAGGGAGGGCTGCCTAAAAAAAGCCTGCTCAGCCATATAAACGCAGAAACACACAGGGTCTAACAGTGTAAAGCAGAGGTTTGGGGCAGAAATTCAAACAGTTAAGCAATGTACAGAACCTGACTTAAAACACTGATGAATTTGACCAGAGTCTTAACCCTCCCTCACCTACCAGCACACCCACAAAGCACCACAGCACGCTCATAAGGCAAGAGCAGCAGCAAAGCTGTTTGCTCGCTGAATTACAGAGCTTGAATGCTGCCACAGTGACCATCACCAGCCCACTAGGAACCTCACTCACCCTCCTGTCACACACAGCCAGGGCAGCAGCTCACACTGCCCACCCTGGCAAGCCTAATGAACTCTCCTCTCCCCACAGACCCTCTCCAAAAATGCATTGTAGCAATGCTGAAAGTAATGAAGTGTGAAGTAATTAGCCAAAAAAAAAAAAAATTAAGTTTAGATGCTCACGGGTTGGCAGCCACACATCATGGTTATTTATGACCTGTGATTAAAGACATGAAAACCACACATGAAAACCTTTTCAGTACCATTACAAGGAGCTTTGAGCTGCGTGGCTCAGAAATTGTGCACAAAAAAGGAAAAGGATTGATGTAAGTGGATTTTAGCTCTCACACAGACCCTGTTAAAGGTCACTGTATGAGCACAGCCGGGACAGTGACAGCTGCAATACAAAGACAGGCAGTGAAAGCAAGCAGAATGCATAAAGAATGCAAAAAGCCCCTCGGGCTGGAGCTTTTGGTGCTGATGGAGGCAGAGGAGGCAAGGATGATTTCAGGCTATGGCAAATAAGCAACCAGCACTCCCATTTGCCATGCAGAGGGCAGGATTTACTTTGGGAAGATCGTTCTGACCTCTGCTGGTCCCCTCAGGGAAACCCAGCAGAAACCTGGAGGGAGGCCAGGAATTCCCAAGGGCTGAGCACATGGGGAAACGTTGACCACATCGGCTCCTATAAGGTCTACCAACTCATTCAAGGAATACCACTCAGACGAGCTTCCAGTTTACTCCTGCTCCACACTCACATAAAAAAAATTTAGTTTCTAGCCCTGAAATTTGCTCCTGGAGCTGCCCAGGCCCTACCAGAAGCCATGTTCCAGCCTCTCTCCCCCTGGTGCAGACCCCCCAGCTCATCACTCTTGGCCCTCTCCTGTTGCACAGCCATGGCTGGGACAGCCTCCACTGGAGAGCTGCTCCACGAAGGGAAAAAAGCCATTTCCCTTCACAACAAAGGAGCTGGGCTGCCTGCAGCACCAGGGAATGTCACACCCACCAGTGGGTCCTCAGGCTTGCAGGCAGCCACATTTCAGACTGGAAGGAATACTCACACGAAAAGCTGCCCCTCGTGTTGCAGTTTCCTCCCCATCACACCGACAGAAGCGCAGCTGTGAGGCTTTGATGTGGCTCCCCACCAAGGACCAGGCACAGCAACCAAAAGAGGCCCTTCCATTGCCACGAGGAGCCACAGCCACCCAAGGCAGTAAAGCCACAGGCAAACTCAGCCAAACCAGAGCGTGGCCCCTGCTGAAAGCGGGCACTTCAAGAACAGGGCCTAGTGGTGCTGGAATGCCTAAGAAGAGAAGCTGCCAGCCGGTTTCAGCTCAGAAGCCGCCTTTGACATGCACTTTTTTTGGAGCACGTGCTCGGCCTCCCTGCCAGAGAGGAGTTTTTTCCACCACCTTCCTTCGGAAGCAAATGAGATCATCTCAGGAAGGCACAACTGCTTCTGCTGCTCCTCAGAAGAACCACGTCAGGGAAACTTGATTAAAAATAGATAATAAAGGAAATACCAGTAAGCCACACCAAAACAGCCAGCACAAGGAAAGGGAAACTATTTCCCTGAACCAGGTTTCAAGGCCTAATATTGTGGTTTTAAATATTAAAAAGCTGTCTTCTGAATGTTGCTGGCAATTCATAGACTCAATATGGGCAAAATGTGCTCAACAGCCAGCTGAAAGGAGGCTGAAGCTTGAATTCATCCCTACCCTACACTCACCAGGCACTGGGACAAAACCAAGGCCAGTTTGAACCAGCCATCCAGTCACAGCTGCACTAAGCCATAGGGCGAGGACACGGAGATTGCCTGCTGGCAGACGCCAGGAGTCTGGGGATAGCACGGAGGCAGCTTCTCCACAGAAACCAGTACTGGTGAGTCGGGGAAGCCGAAGAGAACAGCATACACCATCCCCAGAGGACACTGTGCTCAGAGGAGGGGCACACTTTGTGTATTCAGGACCGGGCCAGCTTTATCAAGTCAGGCAATGAGACGCCTCCCTATCTACGACAGCAACAGCGGTGCTATCTCTGCACAGCCCCTGGCCAGGGCCGGCGGCTCCAGGGACGCCCCGCACATGTGCCCATGCCCCAGGTCGGGATGTAAAACAGGGGCTGAGCCCCCCAGTGTGGGTGCTGGTGCATTGGGCTCGGGCTGGGAAGCTTTTCCAGGCTCTCTGCTGTGAAGGGGAGGCTCTCGCCTCAATGCCCAGCTGGCGCCAGCAGTGACACCCCGCATGGATGCACTCCTATAGTCTGGTGTAGGTGTGCCCATGCGGAGCCCTTGGGAGAGAGGTGGGTTGGATGGATGTATCTGGTCACGGACATCACTCTGGGCAAAGTACCTGCACCAACATAAAGCCTATGGATGAAGCGGACCCGGAACGAAACACGAGTGGACTTAACGATTCCCTCGTGGCTTCCTCAACTCTCAGACCACAAGAAAGCGACAGCGACAGTCCCGTTGGTCACCAGAAATTTATTTTATAGCAAGAAGCTGGTTCTGGGGTTACCTTCCCGTACGTACGACATGGGCTGATGTCCCGCTCCCCATCGCTGACATCCATCCCCCATCGCTCCAGTCTCCCCCATCGCTTCCAGCCGCTCCCCCATCTCTCCAGCCGCCCCCCACGCCCGTCCCCGGCCGCGTTGTGGCTCTCGGGGGCGGAGGGCGGGCATGGCCCCTCCGCGAGGCCGCCGAACAAAGCGCGGCTCGGGGGCTCTGCCGCTGCTCCCGCGGAGGAACGGGACGGGACGGGACGGGACGGGACGGGACGGGACGGGACGGGACGGCGGAGCTGCCGCCAGTCACGCCGGCCCCGAGCACGTTCCTTCCTTCCCTCCGCGCCGGCGAACTCACCCTCCTTGGCTTTCTTCTTCCTGGCCAGGGTCCCGCCGAGCTTGCCCAGGAACGACTCCTCTTTCTTCATCCTGTGCGGCCGCAGCGTCGGGGACCGGACGGGCGCGGCGGACATCGGCTCTGCCGGGGGCTCGCCGGGGGAGCCCGCCCGGCCCTGCCCGATCCCTGCCGGGGGCTGCGGGGCCCGCGGAGCCGAACCAAGCGCGGGAGCGGAGAATCGCTCGCCCGAGCGAGCGGGGCCAGCCCGCGGTGTGCGCTCGCAGCCCCTCGCAGGACTGGGAAGCGCTGCAGCCACAGCGCCCTGCCACGGCCGGGAAGTCCGCGGCAGGCGGGGGCGGGACGAGCCTCGGACACCCCCGGAGGGCCGGGGGCGGGCAGCGGGAGGCTGCCCGGGCCCACCCGAGCATCACCTGCAGCCAGGCGGGCCAGCCCCTGCCTCCGGAGCACCTGGTGCGCTGGAGCCACGCTGGTGCAGGAAAAGTGGGTTAAAAGCTTTGCAGCAAAACAACGCCCCCGGTCCCACCAGAGCGGGACCAGAGTGGTGTTAGGCTGTAGGAAAGTACACAAAGATCAGACATGAAAGAACATCCTTGCCTAAGAACAGTTTTATATATTCCACATTTTGCAACAACTGGACACAACTGAGGGCAAACGCTCAGCATGTGCCATTTGCCAGGGCACAGCAATTCCTTGCTGACTTGGTTCAGACGCGCCCCTTCTGTCAGACCAGCCTGCCTTCTCCTCCTGGCATGTTGTCGGTCAGGTCTGGCACCTCCTCTGTGGGAAGATCGAGGAGAGGGGGGCCGTAGGCTCTGTGTTTGCCAAACCCCCAGCTCCCAGGTGTCTCAGCACTGCTGCTGCCATCAGCACGGGGTGTGTGCACAGAAACAGCCCGAACCAGAATCTTGGTTGCGATCCCACAGGGAGAATTTCTTATTCCTTATCATTTTACAGCAGCCAGGGGCATAGTAAGGGGGTTGTGGAATACATGTTAAATACAGGTCCTGAGCAGTTTATAGTGTTAGGCTCTGATCCTGTTTAAGCTCCTGAAGTGGTCCCACTGATTTTAACGGGACTGCTGGGTCCCCAAAGTCACACACAACCTTTGGCTGTGCTCCTGCGAGCAGCGTCCCTGGCAGCAGCCCTTGCCCCAACAAAGAACTGCATTCAAACCACCACAGCTTGGCTCAGGATCTGCACACCCAGCTTATATGGGACAGATTTGCAGGCTTGACCTGACACAGAAGCAGCACGGCAGGACACATCCAGAGCAGAACGTAGCAGAGATAATTCTCTGAGTTAGTTTCACTAGAGATTTAACACGAGCTGATCCCTTCTGTCACCCAGACCCGCTCTTGTCCCTCATCTCCAGCTGCTTTTCTACAATCACTTTGGCGACTAAAAGAAAAGCCCAACTCAGCAGGCAAAAACCAAAATCACCCAGCCCAAGCTTTTCGGTGTGACTGAGCAGGTAGTCACCCAAGGGCAAGGGCCAGCAGAAGGGAAGTGGAGGGCACACATGACCAGGCTGGAAAGACTCTCGAATGGCAGTGCACACTTCTGTGAACTTTATTGAAACTGCTTCTTTGGGAAAACAAATAAATTTCATTCGCTGCAACAACAGTGTGCTGCCCGTAGCAGAGGCTTTTAGACTGCAAATGAGAATTTACCAGGGGTGGGATCAATACCAGTTACAAAACCACTTTGCAAAATTAAATAATTAGCAAGGATGTCAACTGCATTCTCCTGGCATAAACCACATGAGACATTTTACAATTACAAGATCCATTTTCAGTTCATCAGTAACCTGAATTCATACAAAACCCGCACATTAATGTTGATCTGCAACAGGACTAGCAGAGTGGATATTTTCATTTCATAAAATGCATACTGGAGTCTTAGGTTACATTTAGATTTAAGGCATGGTGGAAAAAGCATTTTATCCAACCTCTGGGGGAAAAAACCCCATAAAAATCGATCAGTTCTCATACCAGAATTTTTTATGAAATTGCAATCAGAAAATGTGTGAGTACAAACTTTGAGCAAGAAAGCAAACAAACTGGTTAATTTACACACAGAAACCAAATGGTAAATAAAACTTCACTGACTCCAGTACAGCACTCAAGAGAAAAAAAGAAAGTGTCTTTTAATAATTGAAATAAAACCACACAGATAGATCCATTCACCTCTGACTTTGATGTCCTATCTATTTATAAAATGCTTCAATTTGTAGCTAAGTAGAAAAAGCATTCAGCCTCTTGCAAAGCAAAAGGAGGCAGGGTTGTTTCAGACAAGAGAGAGCCCATGGCAACAGAACATCAATTACACTTCAGAAACACCAAAACAAAACCTGGAGCGCGTTTTTAGGACTCATCAAACAAATAGGGCTCTATTAAACAGGAAATGAAGAGCTTTCACCCCGGCTTTGATCAGTGTTAGTGTGCAGTGATTTAACTGGCTAATGGCCACTAACAGGGACACAGCTGCCGCTGCACCAGGTCAGTGGCCTGCAGTTCAGAGCCAGCCCAGCTATGTGGTTTAAAGCCTCCATAATGAATGAGATAGCAGCCCTCTGCAGCCAGAAAATTCTTCCTCTCATTAGGGATGAGATTCCTATATATTTCTGTAAGAATATATTCAATATTTCAATAACGAGTGTATACTCATTAAGAAAATCGCCAGAGCATAAACATGACATTTTAGAGAATGACATTGAAAAGACCACGCCTAGTTTAAAATCTGTTTTTATTTTTAGCGCTGAACTGCTGCTTTAATATTTAGTTGAACATTTAAAAGTCTGCATCCACATTTGCCCATTTTAACATTGCTAACCTTCTTTTTGATAGAGGTGTTGCTTCCTTTATTTTAACCTCATAGCATTTTATACTGCTTTCAAAATTTTAGACTACCTGAGGTTACTGTAATTAGATGTATCACAGAATATCAGTGACATTGAATATAGGGCCTCTCTTCTTCAGATATTGAAGCAAGGCAAACACACCCACTTCTTAAACCAGCACATCATTGCAGTCTTGTTCTATTGTAGCACCACCTGTACTGACTTTCTAAGATGATAGAAACTTTAAAGACACAAGATCCCGTTCATTTTTCTTCCTGGTCTGCCAGATGAATGAAAATGTGCTGGGGGTGTGGCTGCTGGTGTTTGGGTTTGTTTCATTGTTTATTTGGGTTTTTTTTTGGGGGGGGGAGGGGCAAGGTTAATAATGTTATTTATTAAATACTGAGGTAAGAATGTACCACCTCACTGATGCCACTGATTTGCTTCAGAGTGCCTTCTATTATGTGATCCCTTTAACTGCAAAGCTTTTACAAAGACCATTTATTCCACGCACACTTTGGCTCTACGAGCTGCAGACTGGGTTGCATTTTTTGCTTTAGCAAGAGAAGAAAGCACAGGATACACTCAGCACAAATCAAGGTAAAATCATCCGACAGCATTGCAGTTGCTAATAGTGATTTAGCACTGCTCTCACAAAACATAAATCCACTATTTCAACAAGTTTGCCATGGTGGAGAAGCTGTGCAAAAACTCTCCTGAAAAAGATTCCTGCTGAAGCTGTGGCTGCAGGCTCCAGCCCTCTTGAAAACAAGACAAGAATAGCAGAACAAACTGTACTGTACACTCAAATTCCGTAATTTTGGGATATTTTTCTTATGCTCTCCCATACAGAATTTAGGATAATCTTCCAGACATCTGACCAACTCCTTAATTGTCCCACAAAGGAGTAATGGTGTTTTCTTTCCCCATAACATCACAGTAAAAATTTCACACTTTTTCATGTGAGTGCTCACCCAGCCCAGAGAAGGGAGAGCCAACCTGACCTCCCCTCACTTTTCCGTGTGTTTGATCACATGTGGGAGAGAAAGACTTCAACACTTCCCTCAAAGGGCACATTAGGGACAGCACTTTCTACACAGATGCCTGACAAAACCAGCAGGTATTTTGCAAAGGTAGGAAGTACTAAACCTCAGTTGCTACACCTGTGCAAAGACTGGCAGCAAAACTTGTGTTACAAAAGGCACAGAGTGACAGCAGAGGTACTTACATTGAAGCACACTTCCATATTATTGAGGTCAGCATTGTCATTTATCTGTAAAGCTTCTATTTGCACATCAAATACAGCTATGTTCTTAATATTGCAGCAAACCCACCACTTAAATTCTCACAACCTCCCAAGTTTCCTCTTCCACCTTCCCCTAAGCCCCCTAGAAACTTAGTCATTAGCAGCACCTGATACCACCAGATTTCCAAATATGAAGAGCAATTTCAACTTTTTTATACAACCAGAACAGCTGGAAACCACCCACGGTCTCAGAAGTGGCAATGGAAATATTGGCCGTGCTTCTGACATGCTACTGCCACCTTCTGCTGGCTCTTGGGTGCCCCAACGCAGCACTGAGACCCTTCAAACCTTGGCCCAAAACCCCTCTCCTCCCCAGGCCTCCCTCAGCCCCCAGAAAGGGCTGCAAGCAGTGAAGATCACAGCTGAAGGGACTCTGCGAGCTGGTGGGACCTGCAGCCTCAGCACTGCTGACATGGCATCAGGAGCCCATGAGCACGTTCCGGGTGTGCTGGCTGGGGGCACTCCTCGCCACCTTGCTGTCCGTAACAGCCGCGTGCCTGAAGAGCAAGAGCATCTTCACTTCTCCACAGGTAAACTGATATCCAAACCTGCCCATTCAAGCAAACACCAAGCTTCTGAATCAGTTCTCACTGCAGGCCTTACTCCTTCTGTCCTTCCAACTCTGGCCAGAAAGACAGCCACCAAGAACAAGGATTCAGATCCGTACAAAGCTGTTCTCCCACTGAGCACTACGACAGCTTCTACTGGAATTCTGATTTCTACCTTATCCATTCAAAGCAGCTGGGCCTCTGCAGCAAAATTTGAATGGAAATATCGTAATCATACCAATATTCCATAGAAGCAACCGCATAATCCAGATGTTTCTTCCAGAGGAATTCAGAAATACTTTCTATACTGGATAGCTTTTGTGCACTTGTGGTATGCCATAAGAAAATGGTATTTTTCAATCTAGTGCAATGCCAGCAGG
The DNA here is from genome assembly GCA_013398015.1 of Oreocharis arfaki. Lineage (NCBI taxonomy): Eukaryota > Metazoa > Chordata > Aves > Passeriformes > Paramythiidae > Oreocharis > Oreocharis arfaki. The sequence goes on along the minus strand of VZRR01013404.1, from coordinate 17,060 downwards.
AAAACACTGACCCAGGCAGAGGCTCATGGAACATGACTTTGCTCCCTTTATCCTACTGGACAATTCTCTGGCGAGTGGCACAGAGTGGTCTGTCAGATGTGCTCAAAACTCTTCAGCCTTCAGCAGTTTCATCCATTCCTCCTTTGTTTCTAACAGGGGTCAGAGTTCTCCCAAAGCTTAACTGTGGCCTGGATGCTGCGTGGTGTGCAGACTGAGTCTGGGGCTCTCCCCCTAGGCCAGCTCAGCTCAGAACACTGCTGAGCCCTCTCAAACAGCCAGCTGAGCTTGGGGCTCTTGTGTCATATTAAAGAATGGCACTTGAGCAGCCTTGAGTAACACACAGTGGGCACAAAATAGAACTCTTAAGGCAACAAAATACAGCTAACTTTGAACTCCTGGGAGAAAACCCTAACAGCATTTTAGTATCTAAACATTCAGATTAAAAATATTTTTATATGTCAATATGCTGATAGTGCTGGAAAAAAAACTAATTACATTTGTTGACATTCTTAACATAGTTTCATATTTTATCTCATAACAACAAAAGAATCATCAAAAAGGCTTGGTTAAATATGTACTTGCTACAGTATCTGTTAGATAAACACACTGAAAAAGTTTTTTTACATCAAATTTTGCTATTTGAAACAGCTGACTTCTGTCATTCACACCACTTTGAACATCTGTAAGCCTACTGCTGCTACTTTATAAGGAGGGAAGGATGTTTAATCAAGCAGAGCTCTGCAAATCCAGGCAGTCCAGTTTTTAGCCTTCACATTTTAGAGAATTATCAACTAAACCAGATTTAGTTACTGTATTACAACACCAGCAATACAGACCAATGCTAAAGCAATGTATAAAACTGTGTTCTCTTTAAAAAGAGTGGAGTCTGAGTGCTGACTTGACTGGGAATGAGCTTTCATGGCAGTCCTGACACATTCAGCAAAGTCAAGTAGAGCACCAGCGTGTCCAGAGTGGTGTCTTTAGCCAAGCAGAAAAAATCAGTTTAACAGCTCATGTATTTTTGTTCTGCTCTCCCAGAATCTTCTCTGTATTGTGATTTTAAACCTGCCAACACTTAATAACAAAAAAACGTGAATGCAGATGCAGAGAAAGTGCACTCCAAGCTCAGATTCTCTCAGCATGACCACATGGGATTGATCCATATAAAAATAATCAGTATGCAACTCCCTCCAAAGATGTTGGGACCAAAGCAGTGAGTAAGTCCATCCTTATAAACTGGAATATACCCCAAGTGATAAAGCCAGGGCTGACTTGGAAGTGAAATTAACATCTCGACAAGTCAGCAGAGAGACACAAAGGGAAACCAGGTAGTTCCACACGTTCACATGTCTGGAGTCCCCTTTGCTACAAAAAGCTGTTTCTGCAAGACATAAATCAACAGCTTTGCTGAGAGCATTGAAACAGAGTTCAGAGCCCTGAACCTTTCAAAATTATAATTTTAGTATTTACTATGCTAGACAGATGACTTGAACTTTCACAGTATGCAATTCAGATTGTAGGAGGCATTTAAACAGAGGTGATTTACAGTAGTGAAATATATTCAAATCAGAACATTTTAATTAATTTAAAGCCATTAAAAGATATAATTTTTGACTCGTAACAGCTTTTTTGAGGACTTGTTGGAAGAGGGAAGGCTGTGCAGGCTAATAAAACTCTAATGATATGAACCATATCCAAGAGCCAGTATCTGACACAACTCTAGTATTTCAAGTAAAAATCAACAACTAAAAGCTGTAAGACAGACTCCTACAAACACTCTCCCATCTTTGATAAGAATCAGAGGTACAATGAACCTTTAGAGCATAATTATTTAATGTAGTTTCTTGTGGAGTCCAAGAGGTAAATCACTCAGCTGTGTATCTGAACATTTCAAGGAAAAAAGACCATTTTGAAGTATGTTATAGTCTTGATTTCATCTCCAGAGCACAATTTCATTTACTGATGTAAAATATTTCTGTATTATAGAAATCTTATTCCTGCTCCGAACTGAACACCATCACATATCCTAAAAAGAAACAAATAATAAACAGTGTAAGTGATATAAAAAGTACTGATGAAATTAAAATCAACTCTCCCTATCCCCAAATTCCCAAGGTTTTAGCAGACAAAAGGAGACAAATTTATTTTTTAAATAAATGTTCTGACAATCTGTCATCTGTTTGGAGGATTTACATTTCCAAATAAAGCCCATCATTTTGAAATTGCTCTTATACATTCACACTGCCCATAGAAACATAATCCTGCTCCTCTGTGAAAGAACTTCACACAACACTCACAGACAAGAACAGGCCTCCTGAAGCTTCTTAATGGCATACTATAATATTTGCTTGATGCAGGATAATTGGTTGCTAAGAAATGGATTTGTTCTTCTTTTCTCTTTACCTAGAAACTTGTTTTCATTTTTCAAGCAGACATTAAACTAGGTATTTATCAAAGACATTAAACACGGTATTTATCAAAGACATTAAGGGAGGGGTTTATCCAATCGTTTGGGTTAACAAGGCTTAAGAAAACCCCACGAGCTGTTTGAGTGATCACTTCCCCACAAGAAATGAAGCTGCTGCACAGCTGTTCATACATTTCAACAGCTGCTCTCAAGTTTAATGACCTCTGACTCTTGAGAAGCAAAGTCTTAACCCAACTGTGAAACCAAGGTGAATAAAGCGGGCTGGAAAAGCAGCACCGAGATGTCTATGCCAGTACGGAATTAACAAAACCACAAAGCAGAATTCTCTCTGGGAAAGCAGACAGGAGTGCAGGAACCTCTAAAGAAGCCAGTGTAGCAAACCAACCTGTCTCCAGCCTGTACTCCCATGGGGAAGCAGTAGTTGAGCTCCAGCCTGGCGATGTTCCCCAGGCGCAGCACGATGCCGGCACCGTAGGACCAGCGGATGCACTCTGCCAGCCTCTGCAGGTGTGCCCTGGGACCGTCACCTGCAGCCAAACACCAAGGGGTGAGCAGCAGAGCAAGAGAGCACAGCTAGAACCAAACTGCTGGGATTTTAGCTGGATTGCTGGCTGGTCTCTATGTCCCACTGCAGGGTACCTACTAGCAAGGAGGAGGAAATGAGTACTAGAGACTTCAATGACTTTACTGCTCCCTTCCAGTGCCTGAAGGGAGCCCACAGGAAGGATGGAGAGAGACTCTTGGCAAGGGCCTGGAGTGACAGGACAAGGGGCAATGGCTTCACACTGACAGAGAGCAGGGTTAGATTGGATATTAGGAAGGAATTCTTCCCTGTGAGGGTGGTGAGGCCGTGGCACAGGTTGCCCAGAGAAGCTGTGGCTGCCCCATTCCTGGCAGTGTCCAAGGCCAGGCTGGATGAGGCTCTGAGCAACCTGGGATAGTGGAAGGTGTCCCTGTCCATGGCAGAGGGGAGAACAAGATGAGCTTTAAGGTCCCTTCCAACCCAAACCATTCTGGGACTCTATTCTATGATTTAGGGGGTCTCTACTATTTTAAAGTTGATTGAAGTATCTCCCTCCCACATGGATGTCACCTTTCTTACATCAAGCGAGGCAGACATCAAATAGCACTATATTCTAAAACTGACTGAAATCATATTGAGAAGTCATACACTAATACACTGAAACGTGTCTTGAATAAAGTTAGAGATGGGAGGAAAAAAAGAGTCCCATCAGCTACCACACCCTCATCTAATGCCACCACTTTTTCTTTAGTTCATCTCAGTGAACAGCAGAACCCCATTAAAACATCATCTTTCATTCTCCCTTCAGAATGGTGGGAGATAGGAAGTGTTAGTTACACACCAGTCTGCAAACGTCACCAGTTCACAGCCACTACCATCACCCTCCTGGTTCTCCTTCCTACAAGGTGTGCTAGAATTTATGGGGTGAGTTAAATAAACTACTGGTAATCTGTCAAATAAATAAGTTAAAAGCAGCAGGTTTTTGACAGGCACCAAAATATATGCAGTAAACAAAGTGCTTCTGAGTGAACAGACACAGAACAGCTCTCTCCTTTTCGCTTTCATACGAAGGGAAGAGGGGTTTTTATTCTGTTCAGTCTCACCATAGTTGAGATTGCAGAGATTTCCAGCATTTAGGAAGAAATGTGTTCGGAAAAGATCTCCAAACCCTCCGCGGCCGGGCCGGAAAGGGAGAGGGGTGTAGAGATGCACCCCTCCAGCCCAGTAGGCTTCTCCTCCCAAATAATCACCTGTTCGGGCAAATGTTGGAATAAATGCATTTACTGTGGAACACAGTAAAAGAATCAGTTGTTAAAGGTACAAAAACACATCCATAAGTTGCTTTACATTCCACTTTTACCTCTTACAACTCTTTCCATTGGCTTCTAACTCTCTCCAAACTCACAAGTATTAGTTAAAAAAATTAGCACTTACACATTTCTTTAAACCTTCCAAGGGAAGTGCATTTTTCTTCATTCCCTCACCAGAATGGCCTGAGGCATGAACCTACTCATGGCAGTGCATCAGAATGACCTCCTGAACACCTCTGCAATACTTTCCTTGGTGTTAAAACTGACAAACTGATACAACTGAACAATTCACTTCAAAATATAATGGATATTGAATCCACTGATAACAGCAGAGTAAAGAATAGAGCTGAGGAAGCTCCTGGCTCTGCAAACACCTCTGTTGAGCAGATTATCTTTCCCCTAAGGTACCTGAACATAGGCTGTATCAAACAGAGACTCTTGCTATAACCATGTTTTGGGAACTTTTCCAGCTTGAAGGTTGCTTACTAATTAAAATGACACACTGGCAGTGTGCAAGTCTGGACATACACATGGTTTACAAAATTAGTATTTAATTATGGCTTAACTAAGAACTACCTGGCTTTACCCCATACCCCATACCCCATACCGTGAACTAATCTGTAACAACAGATTAAAGCCATAACACATCTCAAAGTACAGAATGAGTGTCGTTATTTTCAAGTCATACAAAGTTTAAGGACTCTCTGTTGCACACTAATATTTACAGTGTTGTCAGAGGAGTGGGCTTTAAAAGTGTCAGACCTTCACTCTGGGGTCCAATGCTGTACATACTGAATCCACGCACACTTGTTGGTCCACCAAGGTAAAACCTAGTGAATACAGACAAATTTAATTTAATGCTTCACTCACAGGTAACTTTGTAACAGGTTTAGTGATGTGATCTTTAAGCACCAGCATTAGAAGGCAAAACTGGCTACAGAGTGAGCAGAGTGACAAAATGGCTTTGTGTCTGAATAAACCTATGCCTGCTACAGAACTCTGCACGTGGTAAATACCATTTTGCAACCATCAATATGGGCAGGCAGAGCTACTACACAGCAAATTATAAACTTTGACCAGCCCAATATGAAAATGCCTTGTGTATGAACATGCAATTATAGCTAACTAGAAACATTTTATTCTCCTCAGAATTACTACTGTTTCTCTCTTGTGCAGAGTTTTCTATGCACGTTACCTGTGTTGATTGGAAGAAAACCCCAAACATTTAAAAAACTTGCCTGTCAGCTATACTGGATGGTTTGTCTCCAATAGGTACCAGCATTCCACCCCAGAGTGATGCTGAAATAACCTTTGGAGAGAAAAAGAAGTTGTTTATTAGTACTTATTCCTTCATTTCCCTGACAGTATGAGCTAGATTTCATCACTCAGTGACAGGCAGAGCTCCCATCAGTCTCCCAGAGTTACAGCTGCTCACATCCTGTGGATATCACACTCTGTATGAAAGATTTTCAACAGGACTTTCAGGAAACTCTTGATGACTGCTGCCCTCTTTCTTTTATGTAGTGCTGTGCCTTGACAAAGTCAATACAGCACATTTGAACCAAATACTACTTCCACAACAGCTTAAGGGAGCACTCAACCTCATCCAGCACCTCTTTTGTTGAGAATTTTCATGTCTCAAAGTAAGACACCACTGCTGCCATCAATTATTCCTGGCAATTTGAAACCCACAGGAGACTGAGTCCAACGAGCAGCTGCCAAAAATGTACAATTCATGTACATTTATGTTCAATTATGACCTGCCTATAAGTTAACTTTATAATTAAATGAAATCACCTTCTGCAACTCACTATACCAACATCAAATAAATACACAGAGTTACTCTTTTATCTATAAAAAGTAATTCTTGCTACTCAAATCACTGTAACAAACAGATTTAATCATTTGCTTGCTGCCTCTGTAGAAGTACTACTGCAAGACAGTGAGATCTATTGTCAATACCTTTGGGATGCAAATTATTGTAACCCCTGATTTTTAAATCTTCATGATGCAAGTTGCTGGTCGATTCCCCATTCAGCTCTGAGAAAAATTTATTGCACTATCTTCATGTGATAAAAAACTTCTTTCTAAATGCAGTTAGAAATATGCCTGGGATATGTTGAAATTCTTATTTCAGTTTTTCAATATTTCAATTCAAAACCCTATTTCCACCTACTACTAAGTCTATGCTGTTGAAATCAGTCTTCCCATTTTTTCCAATAATTTTACACACAAGAAATAATTACATGCTATGATACCAAGATGAATAGTTATTATATTCATAATTTCAATTTAAAAGAAAATTAAATCAAGATTATTCCAAATATTTATGAAAGTTTCAAAACTTTTAAGTTCTTCAAAAACTTCCAAGCTGCTGGAAAAATCCTTCCTAAGAAAGACCACAAAGAACAGACATGACCAACATCACTTCTGGGAGGAAAATCATTCTTATGGTTAACTGTGAAACAAGTTCTCTCCACAATTCCCACTTTTCAAGTGATTGTGCACAGCAGGAACATAAAGTTAAAAATAAAGGTAGTCCGTTTTCCAAAAAACAAAATCAAATTATCTACTCCAGCCATTTTTCACAACCTTTTTCCTAGTCCATGGCAAAAAAAAAATTGTAAGACATAGGTTTAATAGCCCCAGACAAACTTCGGGTCAATTACTAATATCTTAAAAAAAATTACCGAATCCCAGAGAAGTTGCTTATTGAACTGAAACTCAAAATCCTCTTTCAGAAAGCTCACATCTCCACCTGTATAGCCAGCCAACTCCTGCAAAGACAAATTTATGAAAGTTGCAACAGATATTACATGTTTCTTCCCTCTAAAAGTTCAGCATGTCTGCACCAGCACGGGCAGTGTTTTTCTTTACAAGAAATACAGAATCACTGGCACGGCAAGGCAGATGAATTTTGGGGTGAGGCAGATGAATTCTGGGGTGAGGCAGATGAATTCTGGGGTGAGGCAGATGAATTTCGGACCGAGGCACGCATGAACCTCAGAATAATGAGCTGCATTGTTTTCTTTTCCTAATATAAAACCAAACCATTGCTTTCTAAGCCATTTTGTAAATGGAGGCAAGATGGAATGGAGCTGGAAAATTCAGCATCTAAAATCAAGACTATATTTCCCTAGATCTGAGATTTCATGTGGTGAAGGAGGGCTGAAGAACCAGACAGCTGCAGGACCCAATTTGTTATTTTCAGGTCTCAGGAAGTGACTGAACTAACTCAGTGTTAGAGGCAGGATCTAACAAATGACACATTACCTAAACCCTGAAGTACTTTTCTCACTCACAACAGTTCAGTGCTGCTTACAGTAGCACTTTTCTCACTCACAACAGTTCAGTGCTGCTTACAGTAGCACTTCTAGTTCCAATGGCATTTCAAATCTGCCTCTAAAGCACTAGAGAAATTAATGCTTCTGAAGTATTACCCATACAGCAGAAAAGCCAGCTTTTAGAGAGGCTCTGACTGTAACAAGAGGGAAAAGCATTTTCTGTGCCAAAATGATACATCCATATGCCTTGGAGAGTTATTTTTACCCAGTCTTTCATTTTTAATTCTCAGACTTACAAATTTTGTAAGTAGCAACAGGACTACAGCCTGGCAATCTGTGCATGACAGTGTTAAAATAGAAGGGCTAATTAACACCCACTGAGAGTGCAGTGTAAATACTGTCAGGGATAGTGCCTCTCAGCTAATAAATAATTCTTTAATGCTGATGGAGAGGCTGTGCTCTTTGACCAATGGCATACAAATGAAAATTTGCCACCATAAAAAAAGTTCCATGATTTTAAAAGGCACACTCAGTAAAAAGAAAATGTAATTACTGCTCCTCATTGTCTCCTGGTCAATTTTAAATTAATTTCTAACTTTAGACATTTTTAACATGAACATCAATTAGATAAATTAGGACTTATTCAAACACACAGATAAAACCCAATAATAGCATAAGTGATTTAAAGCTACCTGATTGATTTTCAGCAAAGCACCTCGTTTTGGCAAGATTGAGGAGTTCCGGGAATCAATCACCATGGCATGCTGAAAAGAACAAAAAAATTTGGTTTAGGTTCTCATATTTATTAAATACCTCAGAGTGACACTATTATTTTCCTTCAAAAACTGCCAACAGTGGAAGACAACCACAGCTCCAGCTAAGATGAGTGAAACTTCATGGATTTGGGAGCAATACCCCTACAGACTGGCTTTGCTTGACATTTACAGGCCACATGAAATGCATAGATTTGTATCTTCTGCCCATGGCATGCACCAGGAACAGAGCAGCAGCCCGACTGCAAACCACCAAACTGCAAAGAGTTTTCCTCCTGCAGTTTGTAAGCTACAAGTGAAAGATGGCAAGTGACCAGAAACTGGTAGAGGGGAGAATGTTTACAAAAGCCTTAGGATGAGGAAATTTACTTTTCCTGTCTGCTACAAAACAAGGCAATTCTGCAAAAAGAGATGGCAGGTGAGACAGAGGGAGAACAAGCCAAAGCCCAACAGCCAACTGCGATTCCCTGTTCTCCCCCTGGGCCTCCTGGATCACTCTGTGGCAATGACCAAACACAGCAAAAGATGTCTGAAGGAAAACACATTCCCTCCAAAGACAAAAAGCTCCTTTGGTATCACTTCTAAGTATGAGATGACTCAAAGTCATGTGTTTTTAAGAAATTATCAAGAAAAGCCTTACAGAGAGAGAAGATTTTAGAGAGTGTCCGCTTTCCTCTCGAACAGAAAAGGATGCTGTTCTAGCAAGGCAGCCAAGTTCTCTCCACACACCCTCCCATTTCAGTGTGTGAGTGGTCTTCCAGATGGGAAACTACAATAAAGAATTGAGTAAGTCATGAAAACAATTGTTACAAAATTAAAACAAATATTTTTTTATACTTGAGTCTAAGGCTTTCTTCCCAAACTTCTCGAAACAGAGAGAAACCCTTCTGCATTTCAGAGTAATGCTAATTCTGTTCCAGACAAGAGAGTTAGATGCACACTAATTAATTAATCCATTCCAAATGAAAAATATCTTGAATTGGGCTGATGCAGTAAGCTAGGCAGACAGCTGCCTCTCTGAAATGCTAATAAAAAAAAAATTGAAGAAAAACATACTGGCATTTTTATACAGCCAAAACAAGACTGAATTGTAACAAAAAGTCCAAGATGCACGACCTCTGTCATTTTCAAATCACTGACCTCCTTCAAATAAAGAGAAGTCAGCCCTGTACAGGAGTGATTCAATCATTCAAAAAGTAAACCAAGTATGTGCAAGACCTCAACTGAAATGTGTATGAAGCATGTGTTACACTTGTGCTGCACTCACATTGAATTCTGTTGATATTCCTCTGTCTGTTTCTCGCAGAGAGCTCCAAGGGAACTGTCCGGTTACTTTGTACACATTAACTGAAAAACTGAAACACAACATTACTGGCAGGTTTGAAAGGGAAATATTTAAGGTACAGTTTTGAATAATCATAAAAATTTAAGAAACCAGCTCTGCTACATCATTACCAGACCCTCAGGTAATGAATACCATCATTACTCAATGAGAGATCTTATTAATTGTTTTATATTCCTTCTCTAAAAAAAAGAAGTAGTGAAAAATGCATCCCCTACTTTCTTTCAAAGTTTCCAGGCTGTGGTTTGAAGAAGGACAGGCCATATGAAGTCTCCTTTGTTCCATAGGAGAACTGGAAGGTCACCTTTTCTGCACGTCCAAAGAGATTTGGCAACTTGAGCCCAAGCACCTACAGAAAATAAATTAAAAAAACCCAAACACTAGACAAACTAAAAACTCCCACATCATAACATTTTATATAGTTTGCTGTCTTGCATCTTAATCATATGCTAAAAACAAGAACATAACAAGAATTAGAAATTAAGACATTTTAAAATACTCATAACGGAATGTGTTTTTCTTCTCAGATTTCTCTTGCACTGGCAGCAAAAGCCAACAGTGCAAGTTACAATCAAACATCCAATTTTTACTGCTGTTTAGTAGCTGCTGACTTAATCTGCACTCTCACTGGGCCATCAGTACTGATGTTATTTCAAGCAAAATCTCCAAGCCTGTCTCAAAGCCCTGGAGAACAAATTCTTTGGCACAACAAGCAGCTGCTCTACAACTGCAGAGTCTCCCCCTGATCCTCAGGAAAAACTCCTGTCAGGGAAGGTTCATCAGAACCAAAGCAAGGGAAAATTATCCCTATGGATCCACTTCCCTGTAGTTTGGAGTAGCAAGATCCTTTTGCAACCAGGCAAGATGGCAGTGTAAGACACCTTTACAATTCTCCAGAAACCAGTGAAACACTTTTGCTTATTCTGACACAAATCCCTTGCATCCTTTAGGCAGCTCTTGGCCCTTCTGGCAGAAAAGATGCAGCAGGTTTCCTCCAAACACGGACACCACCACTGTACTGTTGTTGTGTGTTCTATTGGAAAAGAGTATTAAAAAGCTCCCAAGCCCTGACTGCCTTTGTCTGACAGCTGTTGGAAGCAAATCAGTAACCTGAGCTTTGTAATGATGGCTATTATGCCATAAACAGAAAAGGCTTTTAGTATGAAGTACTAGATGTATAAGCTTCAGATGAATTTAAAGGATTAGGATAAATAAATCTGTTCAACTCTTAAAGAAACATAATCTGTGCTGCCAATACCAGTGTATAGAGGTCATGCTTTAATAGCATTCACAAGTTTTACTTCTCTGTGATAAATTAAGAAGCTGAGCACAAAAAGAGAAACTCAAGTAGCTTTCAGTCAGTTTTGAGCAGCACTGGAGGCAACAGGTAGGATTCCCTGCTGGTTCCCTTCAGGCCACAACACCCTGGACCTGGCTCCTGGCAGTGGAGCTGCATAAGCAGCTCTCAACTCATCCATTTCCATTTCTCCTTGCACATGGAAAACAGCATCACCTGAGTCATGCAGAATCCTATCCAGGTTAAAAATACCCCTAAGAGGAAAAGGATGAGTCCCTTGATCTGGCTTATCCCCCAGCCCCAGGCACAGCTGCCCTGTGCAAGTGAGAAGGCAGAAGGGGTGCAGGATGAGCACCTGAAAGCACAGTCTGCTCACAGCAGCACTTCTGCTAAAAGCACACTCACAGCCCAGCAGTACAGCTGGTACTTCCTGTGGCAATTGGTAAATATTGTTCACACAAGATTTTAATCTGATGCATCCTTAATTGAGTCATTTGAAAACAAGTTCCAAAGCTTGTATAATTCGTGAAAACCTTGCATTCTACAGCCCAGAATAACTGATATTGGGCTAAAAGAGATAAAAACAAGAACAATTTCTAAGTTAAATATAAAGCATTTTGACTGAGAACAAAAATACTCTAAGTATAGCTCATAGAAACGAAATGCCAAATTCCTTACTAATCTCTCCAAGTAGATAAAACATCTCAAAAAAGTAACGTGCTGAGCTGGAAGCTACAGCATTCTCCCCTAGCTCAAAATAGGCTTTTGCTGAATGAAAGCCTGACACAAAGGCCTGACAAAGTCTTAGTAAGGCTGGATCAAGACCGGATCACCAAATTCCTTGCTAGGTTTGAAACTGAAAGTAAGAGGAATATCAAAAGGCATTACTAATAATTTGAAATAATCCATACCATGCTGCCTTCGTTGTTGCCAACCATGGTGTTATAGCTCCCAGTTAACCTTCTCAATTCTGTTACCTCAAAGGTCACATCTAAACCATTTGGAAGGGCATCATCTCCTAGAGAAATAAACAACGTACATGTTAGCTCTAAAGAGTTATTTTAAAAACTGCAGACAGCATGTTACCTGAATTATTTGAAAACTGTTTGAGTTAAGGCATAATAAAAGTCCACATCAAAAAGTGACATGGCTTGAGAAAAGGATGTTTGGATGTGAGTGCAGAATTTGGTTCAATCATGGACTGGCTTTAATCATTTCATGTCAATGTGATATGCAATACAAGTACAGGACACATCTTCAAGCTTTCCTTCACATGTTCCTTGAAACTGTGGATTAAGGAATGCTTACTGTAATATTTTAGCTCTGAAAATTCACTCATGGACAAGTAACAATTAAATACACATATATGCAAACACATGCAAATACATTTTCCTCACAGGGATAACTGATGTAGACACATTTGTATCCACACAAACGCACACACCCATATGCTCATCTAAAATATATAAAGGTAAATACAAGGCTAAATTACACACACAAAAAATGGCCAGCCTATTACACAGGGAAATATATACATATATATACATATAAAACAGGTATATATATGAGGAAAAAGGTGAGGGTTAATGAGGGAATACACACCTTGGCAGGTATCAATCAGAACGTCCACCTGTCGAAAGATTCCGAGACGAAGCAACTTCTCACGAGCTTCATGTGATTTTCTCATCACCTACAGGATGAGAAAAGTAGCTCAGTCACAGAATCAGAGGATATTTGGGTTGGAAGGGACTTTCAAGGTCATCTAGTCCCTTTGAGTCTTTCAAGTTAACAAAAAAAAATGAGGATAAATTAGTTAAAATGCAGCTAAGTTGTAAAATATTCACAGATTTTGCATATAAACACACATATATGTACCTGCAAAACACAACACAGCTACTTTAACACTTGCATCTGTGGAAATAAATTAAACCCAGAGCATCTGGCTCAATACCTTCATACCTTTTGTTAATTTGCTTCCTAATTACTTTAATAGTTAAAACTATTATTCAAATAGGTTCCAGTAATTACAACTTATTTAGGGGGCCCCTGTTCTTGGCAAAACTTGACAGAGTTGCCCCATGTCTGAAGAGAGCAGCCCAAAGCAGCTAAAAAAGGAAAAAATTGTAATTGATTTTCAAACAGCAGGTCTGATATTCACTGCAACACTTACGTCAATGAGGTTTTTAGCCTTGAAAACATCAGAGATTTCATACATGATGATGTCATCTTTGGTCCTTCCAAGTCCATCGAAGTGCACATGCTGAACCACCACCTAAACACAACAAATGTTTACACACAAATACTGAATTTGCATCTAATAATGAGGATCAAGGTCACCAATGCACAGAAGTTATCCCTGATGGTTCCTAGGGCTAATTCCTGCTAACCTACATTATCAGAAATCAGTGCTACGATTCTGGGATGTTGTTCCCATAACACAAAAACGAAAGAAGAGAGAATTCTAACACCAAAGCTAACACTGGTTGTGGCAGAAGAAACACTGACAGTCTGTAGCTGCTGGGATTTTAATTGTAAACGTCATAAGGACAAAGAAGCAACTGCAGAAATCACACAAGTATTAAGTACATAAGACAGAACATGTAGTTAGTTGTAGTTGATTGCTACTTCTTTTATCAGCTATACAGCAGCAAAGAATTAAAAGAAGAAAATCAAACACCAAACAAGTGTACAAGCCACAAATATTTAAACTCTATTAAAATCATCACTACCACAGCAGCGCAGTTTCAAATGCAGATGAAGATCACTCCCATTATGAGGTTTTATACTTTCATCTTGATACATAATCATCTGAGACAATTTTATTGGAAAAACCACATCACGCTCCATGCTACCTGGTACAAATGGACTACAGTGATTGCATTTCCCTTATTTTTCCAACCTTTTCAGTGAATTATCATTTTAGGTGTAAATGTCAAAAAAAATCTGCTTCAAAGAGTTGTCAAGTATTGGAACAGGCTGCCCAGGGCAGTCACCACCCCTGGGGGGATTAAAAACCATGTGGATGTGGCACCTGGGACATGGTTTAGTGCTGGACTTGGCAGTGCTGGGTTAACAGTTAAGACTCAGTTCTCTCAGAGGATTTTTCCAACCTAAACGATTCTGTGATTCTATAGCAGTTTGTAAAAGAGACTATGCAGATTATACTATTGATGCCTTAGGTAATAACTTCCATATTTTTCAAATCCTGTACTGCCTGGTGTGTAACTCTGAAGTTTCTTGGAGCCTGTTAAGTTCAGCTCTCTTATGCTGGTTAGACATAGCAAAGCCTCTCCAGGCCTGCTCTCCAAGGACACCCAGCCTGTCCTAGGCCCAAAATGTGTAAACCAACATCGTAGAAGGGGGGGAGCTTGGAGAAATTACATCACTAACTGAAGCTTTAATTCAGAATTAACCCTGATATGCAAATGAACCAAACCTATAAAAGTGTGAAGAACTCATGACCTGGGGTCTATCTTGGGGTCCATCTTAGCAGTAACCTCTGGCTCCCCAGGGTGAACCTTTGAAGGCCCTTCAAATAAATACCTGCCTTTATTCCCTCACTCTTGTCTAGTCTCTGTTTTTAGGCGGCCACTTCAGGCATCACTATCTCTATCATAAATATCTGTATGACTCTATATATTCATTTATAATAAAACAGCAAAATAACAGCAACCTATTACTGCCAATTGCTTAAAAAAATAGCCTAAAGCCTATCAGCACATGTACATAATGAACTAAATAAAACCCAACTCTTATCACCAACCTTTAAGTGAGGATGATTCTGAACAGCACCAAGGAAAATTTTAATGAAAAACTAAGATAACATGGTAACTCACCCCTCTAGCATGACTAAACATATTATGGGCCAAGCCACACATGCTCTTGCATGGAAATTATATATTTAAAAAGTGACCATCCTCTGCTGGAGTCAGTATTTCCCTCAGTGACATAACCGAGCTGGTGGCACTTTCCCCTAACCTGGCTAATGCTGCACTTGAGCAGGTGAAGGACAGGTGCTCACTCTACTCCTAAGCAAGAATGGAAATCTCATCTGAGAAGGAGAGCAGCAGCATCTACAAACAGGTTTATTAGCTCAAAGCTGAATTTTAGTGATAACTCCTGGGGTAGGGATGGAAGAAATGGACAGAAAAAGAAAAGGAAGCAGATAGCAGCAGATTAATCTCACAGAAAAATGTGTAATTCTTTCACATCTCAAATCATAGGTTGGAAAGTTGCCGTAGGAAAAACAAGGAAGAAAGGGTGCCAAGACATTTATTTCTCTCCACAAAAAAAAAATCAGGATGTTGTTCAGGCACTTACATCTTTGTTTTCAAGAATTTCCTGCTTGGTCTCAGGTTCAACTTCAACCAGTTCAGGTTCCTCTCCCAAGGCATCAAAGTCTGGCCCAGTCACTGGAAGAGGCTCCAAACTCTGAAAGCATAAAAGAAAACTGCATTTAATAGGGTACATGGATTTGTGTCTCTTGTCAATGAGAAAAAACCATGATTCTCAACAGCATGCTCATCAAAACCTAAGGGAAAAAAGCAAAAGAGAGAAACAAAAGGAATTACCAGAATACCTGACACCTACCTGCTTGCTGAAATTTTTAATGAAAGCTAAATAGCTTCCACATGGAATGATTTCTGAAAAATACTCGGCATTCTTCCAAAAAACAGCCTTAACTTTTAAGACAAGCCTCCTGTGTAAAAAGATTAATTCCACCTTCTTAAAAAAAATCTAAATCAGGCTGCCACTTCTCTAGTTTGGGTTTTAGGAGGCACAAGAGTATGAATGTTGAACAATAAAATAAAAAGGGGGTTCTCAGAACGTTAGTTTGCTTTGCATGTATTTTTTTGTCTCTATATTTCAATACTTCTTTTAGAAGCAACCTTTCAAATAAGGCTCGAGAACCTCAGGCTCCGACCATCAGAGCCAAACACTTCAATCAAACACATCACAGCTTTATTTATGATACCTGAAAGAGTCCTAAAACAAGACTTAGAAGAATAGCTGTTTTCCTGAATAGTGAGTGCATTGCTGTTGCATGTCAAAATCCAGCTAAATGAAGACAGAAGCTTCTCCCACTGTCACAATTTTCAAGCAAGTATGAAACACTCTGTATCTACACAGTACTGTCTATGAGCTCACACTACAGATGGACAGAAAACGGAGAACACAAGCAAAAATTTTGCATCAGAAATTACACTGGTCACGGTACTTATGCACTCTGGAACCACTTCCCTGCAGCTGTGCTTCAGCCTGAAAACGGAACGCTTAAACCTTCACGTTTCTTCTTCAAGCACTGGTTTGTGCATCTTCTCTAAGCACTGATTTGTGTATCTGTTCACGATGATTTCAGACGTGAGAGGCCTCCCAGCCCTCTCCAAGCAATGCGATTCTCCAGCCTCTGCTTCTCACCAGGGACAGCTTCTCTTTGCATTGTGTTTTTTCAGCGTCTTGGTGTGGGGTTTTGTTTGGTTTGGGTGGGTCTTATTCTGTTTTCATTTCCCCAGCCTCGTTCGTGCCAGCCCACCCCACTGGGGAGGTCAGCTCTAGGAAAGCCTCGGGGAAGACCTGAAAAAGACCCAGGTTTTCTAACGGGAAGAAGTTTTTTACTGAATAAGAAAATTTTCTCCGTTGTGAGGATGGTGAGGCCCTGGCACAGGTTACCCAGAGAAGCTGTGGCTGCCTCATCCCTGGAAGTGTCCAAGGCCAGGTTGGACGGGGCTTGGAGAAGCCGGGGATAGTGGAAGGTGTCGCTGCTCATGGCAGGGAATACGTGTGACCAGATGATCTTAAATGTCCCTTCTAAGCCGCCCGTATCTATAATTCTATAAAAAGACCCAGAAATGAGCTGGGAAGGGAAGGCGCCTTGGAGCACCAGAACGGGCTCCGACCCCTCCTCCCTGCCCCGGCCCGGCTGTGCCAGAAGCGGCGGGCTCGGAGCCGCGGAGCGGCTGAGGCGGGACACGGCCCCCGACGGCAGCCCCAGCCCCGCTCCCGGCCGCGGCCGCGCTGTGCCCGGACCGAAGGTCGCGGCGGGGAGCGTGCGACCTTCGGGCTGTCCCGGGGCGGGTGCCCGGCTCCCACCCCCGGCGGGTCC